>QMIH01000771.1:193651-228501 GCA_003987875.1 Clarias batrachus | reverse complement strand
ACACACACACACACACACAAAGAGAGAAAGAAAGATAAAGCAGTCCATTGTCATTCATACATAATTTCTGCAAAATTCTATATATCTACCACACACACACACACACACACACACACACAAACTAACAAATACTATACAAGATTATATACATATATTTACACATATATTTTTTTTACTCTGAAGTCCAAACACTAGGTTTGAGTGTTCAGTCAGCCCTATTGTCCCTTTAATAATTATATTGTTAAAGAGTGCAGATTAAGTATTATACTGCGCTCTTAAATCTGTTATCAGCTACTCTACTTTTATCTATGCACAGATAACATTATATCAAACATGGAGTTTCCGCTCCAGTGCTCTATCTCACTAACACAATGTATATTCATGCTGTTTATATTACACTTAATATATCAGTTTATTCATTTCTATTTTACAAATAGTTTAGAAATTGTTTATATTTTCACATCATGGTTGTGTTCAAATTTTATTATATATCATGATGCTTGTTTCTGTCTGTATGCAAAGCCCAAAGATCTATTGCCCTGTCCGAGTTGTGTTATTCGGTGTGTGTAAAGTGCTACAACAGGATGTCAAGAACAGAAAAACACGATAGAAAAGACAACACTAAAAACAAAGTCTGACCTAGCTGCCAACCTTTTGACATTGTCATCCAAAACCTTTTCAGACACTTCGACAGACGCACAAAAACATAAAACATACATGCTCACATGCATACTTATATTGTAGCTCATCTGGTTGAGCGGATATTTTTATACTGGCAAAGCAGGAGCTGCTTGAAGGTCTTTTTGAATGTGGCATTGCACAGAGCATAGCATGCAGGGTTGATGGTGCTGTTGATGTAGCAGAGCCAGTAGCCAATGGTCCACACCGTGTTAGGGATACAGCTGTTGCAGAAGGTATTGATGAGAACCATCACATTATAGGGTGTCCATGTGGCTACAAATGCCACCAAGATTGCCATGATGGTGCGTGTCACCTTCTTCTCTCTGGAAGGAGCTGCTTTCTTTTTTTTGGGGGGCTGCTTAGTCATCTTTGCAATCTTGCGGGCCACATGGTTCTGCTTCTCAGCTGCTGGGACAATCTCCACTGTGGTGTTGGAGGGAGTATAACAGTCTCCTTTGGGTGACTTGGTGACGATTTTAATGCAGGTAAGTTTAGAGGCGCCGGTCTTGGCACTGTGCCGTGGAGGCGTGTGAGTGTCATTGGCTTCGGGCTTCTGATGAACTGGGGCCCCACTACCTGAAGTAGAGTCATTGGAGCTCTCTTTCTCCTCAACTGGGACACAGTTGTCTCTGGAGGTTTCATCCACTTCTCTTGCCCCACTGGCTGTGGATGGCCCTTTGCCATTCTGCATTTTGCTGTCGTTCTGGTTGGTCATTTCATCTGTGGTCTGGGTTTGATTTCGATCAGGGTCAACGGCCATCACGTTGTTGTTGTCCAGCTTGTTGGCGGCGTTGCTGCGGGTCTGACTAGGAGATCCAGTTCCGGCATTAGCCGCCGAAGGTTTGCGGTTGTCCTTTTTCACACGACTCTTGCTGGCTCGAGAGACTTGCCAATATAGCACCATCATTATGATGACAGGCAAGTAGAAAGCAGCAATAGCAGTGCCGAAGGTAACAGCTGCATTTGAGAAGAACTGGATATAACACTCCCCTTCTGGCACGGTGCGGCCACCCACAATGAACTGCCAAAAGAGGATAGCAGGTGCCCAGAGGATAAAGGACAGCACCCAGGCAGCAGCAATCATCATCCCTGCCATCTTGGTGGTCCTCTTTACAGGATAGCTCAGTGGTTTCGTGACGCAGAAATAGCGGTCAAAACTGATAATGAGTAAGTTCATGACCGATGCGTTACTGACCACATAGTCCAGGGCCAACCACAGGTCACACACTACGGGGCCAAGCGGCCAGGAACCAATGACAATATAAAGAGTATACAGGTTCATAGAGCAAAGCCCAATGATAAAGTCTGCACATGCTAAGCTGAATAAGAAGTAGTTATTGACAGTCTGTAGGCTTCTGTTTACCTTTATCGAGAGCATTACTAGTATATTCCCGACCACGGTTACCAGGCTAAGTGAGCCTGCTACTAGCATAATGAACACCACCTCCACTGTTTTATAGGAGCTCGTCTCCACGCCTGGCTCCGTTTCATTTCCCTCGGAGGAATTCCCCAACGTGAAGTTTATTCCGTCCATCTGTTCCTGCCTCAGGAAGAGCTCCCTAACTGAACGAGGAGCACTGCTCATAGGCCTTCACACCTACACATGAAATAAGGAGAAAGGAAAACAGAAATTCAGAATTAACATCTCATACAGTAGGGGAAAGCCTCTGTCAAGACTAAGCTGAATATCACAAAGGTTAAAGGTTAACAGGTTAAACTTGGCATATTCACGTGCAATATACAGCTGGAAAAGTTCTGCGACAATTATGAGGAGATCTGTGTGTTTTTTTCCTCGGCCAGTATGCAAGCAAAAGACTAATTAATACGAGGGTGAGTCAAAAATGATCCGCACTCTGGTGACATTAAAACTTCCACACAATTTCCTTTCAATGCTGCTGTCTCCCATGTCACCTCTGTGCAGGCGTGAACGTTGTACATCAGTTCAACTGTAACTGTGGTGTGAGCAAAAATGGATGTCCCACTGGTGCTTAGGTTTTTTGTGGTCTGAGGGTGTACCTGGTGCCGTTATTTATCAAAGACTATGTACACAGTGTGGAGAAAGAGTTTTGACGTGAAGAAGTGTATAATGAATGGACAGAGAAGTTCAAGGAAGATCACACAAGATTCTGCCATCAAGGACAAGCCGGACACCCATCCACGGTCACTTAGTTTTGAGGTGTTAAAGCATCCTCGCTATAATCCTGAGCTCCCTCTGAATTTTATCTGTTAGGTTCCCTGAAAGCAGCCCTATTCCCCGATGAAGAAGTGAGGACAGTGGTGCATGGCTTGCAGTTCAGCCTAAATATTTTTAATGAGGGAATACAAAAGCACATTGTTGACATTGAAAAGCAAGGAGATTATGTCAAAAAATGATATACTTGTCTTTTATAAAAGTTCATTAAAAAACATTTCCACAGCCAGAGTGTGGATTATTTCTGGCTCTCTCTCATCAGCTTCCTATCTTATTGGCACATATTTTCCTGAGTCTCTTGTAGCCAGAAAAAGACATCATGAATGGCCATGATAGGCAACCACTTGAGAGCTTGGTGAAGTAGCATCATGAAAAATGGACAGTAGAATTCACAGCTGTTTAATAGTGAAAGTAAGAGAATTTGCACACACATATGCAATGATGAGAACATGCAGAACTCACAAGAATAAACAACTGTGTAACCATAAGAAAACCACTTGTTAGTACGTCTAGTTGGAAAAAAATGCTTCAGCTTGATAGAGACCAATCTTCGCAAGGGACTTTAAAATAATGGAAAAAGGTCGTTTGGTCTGATGAGTCCAGACTCACCCTATTTCAGAGCGATGGTAGTGTCAGGGTATCATACCATCATACTGTACATAACGCCCACTCTATAAACCTCTGGAGGCAGTGTTATGATCTGCGGTTGCATCAGTTGGTCAGGTCTAGGCTCAGCAATGTCATGTGGCAATAAAATGAAATCAGTTGACTACATGAATATACTGTACTGAATGACCAGAGGCAATGCGAGAATGAGGAAACGTTTGAACACATGAACAGGCCACAACATTGCTTACTGTAATTAATGCTAAAGGCAGCTGAACAACATCTTATATATCTTGTATTTTTAATTTGTAGCAAAATAAACAAAATATTTATGGCCCATTTGGTTGATTATTTTGATCGAAAAAAAGTTCCTCAAGCATACTAGCACATGTACCGCTCATAAACAACCATTCTTTAAGGATTTCTGAGATAATAAGACATTGAATGATCACGATCATCTACAGTACTATATAGTGGATCAGCTATCAGTGTGTGGGTGTTTTGTATTTTTGCTTGTGTAGTGTGTACTTCTTACCTCAAAGGGTAAACGTAGTAAACATAGAAAGCAAGAAGCACTTATATACCTTTAATTATTATTTATCTACATATACATACATATCAAAAGAAGTACGCTTATACTTTCACCATAGTTCACCCTTCTATCTGAAGCTATAATGTATAATCACAGAAACATTAGGAAGACAGAAGTATTTGTGTGAAATAATTAACTACAGTTATTATATACTTCTGATATACTGTCTAGGTTTCTACAGTATATACTACCAAGAAGAGTGTACAGACCCCTGAATGAGACACACGTCACTGATTTTTCTAGGTTATGGAATCACGATAAACCTCTATAGTAATTTATAAGAACATGGCAGAATTTGTGTTCAGAAATAGTTTGTTGTGCTGTAGAGTGCCAGATTCAGAAAATGCCAATTTTGTTTTTGCTGAATACAGTTGAATCAGACAGGGAAGGATATAATTATGGTGTGGAAGGAGAATTGGCCTGAGGAGCTCTGTCTTTATGGTACCTACTCCATGTACAGTATCTACTCTCATTTTTCCCCATTAAAAATTATTATCTGCATTCCCTTTTTATACGCTATAGACAATTCACTCTTATCCAGTGCGAGACATTCTTAATCACAACACTGACTATGCAGTTGGACAAAACACACAAAGCTCCAGCAAATTATGCTTTAAAAAGAATAATAGCACACTAATTCTGACTTTAGGCAGGCAGTAAGGAGGGAGGAACTTTTTCATCTGTGCCTGCAGTGAGGACTGAATAAGAACTAAACATATTTCAATACCTGAAGTGTACACTAGTCATTCGCACACAGTAAACCTAGTCTTTCTACACTAACACACTTCTGCGCACATTGCATTGCAATTTCTCTTTTATCATTTGTTCCTTCCACGTCCTCTCATCATGTCAGCATGTAGGATTCTCTCAGGGGCAGTAAGAGTTATTTAGTGCTATTGTAACAGCTGGACATGGAGCTGTGTTCCCATAGCTCATTTCAGTGGAAGCCTTAACATCCACATAATAAGCTAATAAGTGCCTTAGAAATAGTCCAAGTGCCTGAATGTGCCAAGTGCCTTTCATAAATGGAATCTTTTTTGTCTACCTCAGTTTTCAACAATAATTCTAACATGATGACATGATACGTCAAAGAATATATTAAAATAAAGTAGATTCGTTTTGTATGGGTATCATCTTCTAGGGTTACCTGTATTAATTCATGTATTTATCTTCTATCCCACTTATTCTGTACAGGGTCGCCTATCCCACACGATACACCCACGCACGCACACACACACACACACACACGCACACACGCACACGCGCACACGCACGCACACACACACACACACACACACACGCACACGCGCGCACGCACGCACGCACACGCGCACACGCGCACACACACACACACACACACACACACACACACACTATGGTCAATTTGGGAATGCCAGTCAGTTAAATGAATCTGCATATCTTTGAACTGTGTAAGGAAAGTGGAGAACCGGAAGGAAGTGCTTATTAAGATATAATGTGTCTAAATGCTGGCTATTGGCTTGTCTTGAATATAAACAAATACAGAACATCCTGTATGCTGATTTGCTGAAAACCGGATAAGATACTTTTACCAAGTTTAATAAATGGCTATAAATGAAAACTGTGTTGTGTTATTGTAATTGAGAGAACTTCTACATAATTTAAAGGATTTTTAAAAAAAAAACATGTGAACATGCTTTGGCATACAAGCCTCAATAATTCCATAGATACAGTGAATATAAAGCCTAACACACTGTCGTTGAAACTGCACATTTATAATAGGGCACGTTACTGCGCCCAGAATTAATATCAGAGGTTTCTTTCAGATTTCATTGCTATGTTCTTGATTTCATCTGACTTCTGAAACCATGGTAATCACAGAGCTTACAAAAGGACTGTTAAAAGGTATTGATCAGGACAAGGGAACAAAAGAATTGTACCTTGAAAGTTCCAGGAAACACGGAAGGCCATCATCAACAAGTGGAGAAAATGGGCTGCTTCAGTAACATTACCAAGAACAAAATATCCATACAAAATTGACATAATTACAAGAAGAATACTTATTAGGGAGGTTGCCAAGAGACCTTCAGCAACATTAAAGGAGGAGCAGAAATATCTGCCAAGTACCGGTCACTTCCTGCATAATAATGTCTTGTCTTTTCCCAGTGACAAGACACGGCAAGACAAGATAAAAACAAAACACAACCTTCCAAGCACCATAAGCAAGGGCCATATGCACATCGCTGTAGGAATAATTAAAAGCATTATAACTTTTCAGTGCAATGTATTAAAACATTACAACCTTTCAGTGCAAAAAAACACCAAACCGACAAAAAGGATGGTTTGTGGCTGCAACATGAGACTGGTGCTGTGGTCAAGATTTATTATTGGATAGCTCTAGTTTGACACAAAAAACCCACAAGGTCTCTGTTAGGCAGAAAAATGTCACCTTCCAGCAACACACACACACACACACACACACACACACACACACACACACACGCACACACACAAAAAAAAACTCTCAAGAGACGAAGATCTACAAATATATTTTTTTGTAAGAAAGAGTGGAATAGAATTGCCCATTCGATAGAATCGGATTCATGTGACAAAGTGAGTCGTACACACCTTTGATACTAATATACTGTACAATGTAAAGCAAAAAAAAACCTTTTGTGTTCCGGTTCAGCATTATACTCTTGCGAGACCTCCAAATCACGAGAGGAATCCCTTACACAGCGGGGTCAGCTGACCTTGGGTAACGTGGGAGGCGTCGGAGAAGGACAACGCTACATGGTGTTTACTGCACGCTTGAATGTATGCCATTTTGTCTCAGAGGAGTGTCTGTGTTTTCGTGAACTTCTTTTTCAAAATTAGGATTATTCACCATCAGGCAGCTTTACAGGACAGGTGTTTTCTATCATCGTGCTCTCGGACTGATTCACTGAAACCGACTAATTTCTCCTAACACACATATACTGGATCTTGGATAATTGAAACTCACTTGGATAAAATATATTGTATATAATTGTAAATATTGGTACCTGGTGCACTGCAGTTCCTATTTTATGTACAATACACATGAGGTACTTCTGCGATTCGTTCGCATCTTTGGATGTTCGTAGATTCGCAGTCCGTTCTTATCTGCGGAAATCCATTACTCGAAAGTTTCTAAGTCTGTGACCCTACAGTATTATAAGTAAAAACTTTTTTTTTTTTTTTTACATGGAATTTGTTGGTTACTTACTGTACATCACAAGCAATGCTTCTGCTGAAACTGTACTGATACATAAGTCTTTTACGCTTTTACATATTGGTAAAAATACCAATTAGGCATTTTTGTTAAATAAGGTACTGTTTCCATTGGTGAATTTTGTAGTATGGGACATATGTATTTAGGTGATGTATGCATGTTCTTTATATATGGTACACACCACAGAACATCTGCCGTATGACTACACATCCTCACCCAGATGAGGATGGGTTCCCTGTGGAGTCTGGTTCCTCTCGAGGTTTCTTCCTATTGCCATCTCAGGGAGTTTTTCCTTGCCACCGTCGCCGTCGTCCTCGGCTTGCTCATCAGGGACAGTCTTATCATTTTAGTTCATACACATTCACATTTCATTCAAACTTTAATAATTGTTTTGATTGTGTAAACCTGCTTTACGACAATGTTAATTGTTAAAAGTGCTATCCAAATAAAATAAAATAAAATTGATCTTCTACTGTCCATGAGGAAACTGATAACATTTTAGAAGAGGTTACGGCTGAAAGACGTTAAGGTGAAATTATAGGCCGATAGATTACCAATAATTACCAATGATTAAAATTTACATATTGTCAATGGCCAATATACATCTTTTGGGTTGTTTGGTTACTGTTATCATGCAATGTTGCAACAATAAAAAGCTTAGTAATGTGACTATACAATAATGGCAAATAATGCCGCCAGATGAACCTCTTTTTTATGATAAACATCAACTGTGTCTACAGAGGCGTTGTAACCTCCTCAGTAACAGATGGTATGAGGAAAGTTTGTGGTATTCTATATTCTAGCCATGTATAATACAGTGAATGTAGTGTCATGGATACTGGACTTGGGTGGTTTTATTTTGTCAGGAAAAAAAGGTACATGGTGAAAATTCCTACACAAGCAGAGGTTCGTGGCTCTTCCTCTCTCCCTACAGCAGCCCTGTTAGAATGTCGTGGCAAAGAGAGCTGTTTTGGGTGGTATTATAGTGCCAGCTATTGGTCTTTCCCAAACCTGCAGTTAGGTATGCTACTGTTGTCTCAAGTCAAGCTACAATTAACAAAGGCAATATAACCAGTGCAAAATTGATGCGACGCAACAGAAACTTATTATTCTGTTATTATTATTATTGATGGCAGTTAACAAGGTGAATATCAGTGATACTCATGTACTGATCTTTAATTGGTGTACCTTAGTAATAAACCACTGGTTAGTGGGAAAGAGGCAAATTTAGCTAGTAGTTCTGCAGGGGTAATGAAATATCCAGAACAGTGGAACCTCGGTTCACAAACTTCATTCGTTCCCAATTTCTGGTTGTCACTCCATTTGGTTGTAGACCAATTCAGCTTTTTCCATACAATACATGCTTATAGAATTAATCTGTTCTCCGTCACTATGAACTATATTTAACTTTTGATGTATTTTGTTTATATTACAAAATATAAAAGCCTTAGTTATACAAAAACAATACAGCACTAAATATAAATATAAACTGTTCAGGAGAGAGTGCACGCTTTATATTTACATGTACTGTTAACGCACTGCTTTTGTTGGAGACTAAATGGAAGAGAGGAAGATGGGTGGACAGGAGGTTAGTGTTTGGAAGGAGAGTACCCTTCTACTGGGTAGTTCTCCTTCAGGAGTTTTCTCTCTTTTTTGTTTCTTGGCTTCTGTTTCATTCGTGGCAGCCGGTTCCACTAAAAATCTACCCAGAGACATTTGTTTCTTCAGTGCTGCATACTTGCACAAAAAGGATACCACGTTATCGTTCTTAAGGTGTTATAAGTCACTCCACTTTGCACAAAATGATTTTATCATGTGCAATGATCCGCGACTGCGGACTGAGCACAACCGATGCTGGGCAATGCACTCATGCCTTTGTTCAGCTGAGAGCGGCAGCTTGGGATGGAGGTTTCCGGGTTCTGTTCCGAGGAGGCGTTCGTTAACAGAGACAATTTTAGAAGAATTGTTTGGTCGTAAAATGATGTGGTCGTACCCCGGGGCGTTCGTGAACTGTAGTTAATAATGCTTAGTTAATAGCTAGTTAGGAACTGGAGCGTTATTGAATACATATTCATTCATTCTTACTTAATCCTTGCAGTAATGTTTGTTAACCAGGGAACTATTCTGTTTTCATGGAAATTCTACACGCACTTTGATAAACTGCTATAATGTCCTAAAAGGGGAATTTTGATTACCAGTGTGTTCCTTATTATAGGATTCCTCTCCAATATAAATCTAAAATGGTAGGAATAAATGTTGTCACAACTCTTTTAATGAGATTTGTGGCTGCTGAATTAAATTGTGAAATGTGACTGCTAAATTGAATTTAATTCTGACTGTCGCAGCTGCGAATTACAGGTGGGACCAATTCACAATTTGGCAGATGTCATCTCATGTTTTCGGACTAAAAGAAATGCTGAGTGTTATATAAAAAAAGAAATATTTTACAAGTTAATTCAAAGGATAGTGTCTGTGTGGTTGTGTGTAAAACTCTCAGTGTTCTCCTTGTATCCTGCGTGGAGTTCCGCTAGGTTTCCTTCGGTACCCATGGTGGCGTTATTTTGAGCTGAGCAGTGATCTGAGCTACATTAATGCAGGATTAATATAGAGATGAAAGCTGATCAAAGACAGAGTGCACTATTACATAAAGATTTTTATTTATGACGAGATCTAATTCGTTCCAATCTGGAGCATTTAAATCAGTTTGACTCCTAGAACTTTCTGCATTCCTCTCTTTCTCTTTATCTCCCCTGAAGGCTTGTGTGGCGCAAGATGATATCGCAAGCAGACGTCATTTATGGATTTACCATGCAGGCACCCAGCTGTGCACTCTGTTTGGTGTCAGTGTGTGATTGTGTGTAGCAGTTTGCAGAAGCCCTAGGCAGAGTAGGCATAACACAACATTAGTTACAGAGGCCATTCTCACGCTTACGATCTCACCTCGGGCTCACAATCGAGCTCAAAATACTTCTATATAAACATCTGGAGGAAAATGGCCCTCATTTTTTGTTTTGTTTTATAGCAGCCTTGTACTTTATTTGAATTCCTCCTCGTCAGTGTTAATACGTTTCTCTGATTTCTTGTGCAAATTGTAGCTCTGGTTGATGGTGAATGACTGAATGGATGACTTGGAGCTGAGAGGCCAGTTTTGTTGGCCTTTTGGACTTTAACTGTTCCTCGAGATGGCTCACTAGAGCTGAAAATTGCATCTGCCCTCTGGGATGCTCCAATGACTGGACTTCCACAAGTCCCACTATTTCTTTCTCTATCATTCCTTTTTATTCTCTACATGAGCAATGTAATTCTGCCACATGGATATTATTTATCTGCTGGACAGCACAGAATCTGTGTGATGTATCAAACTGTGTTATGTAAAAAGATCAGGATTGACCTTTTTATTGTTATGCCATCAAATTTTCAACATTTTAAATATTATGTTAAATACACATGTAATTAGTTACATAATCAGATAGGTGCATTTAGCAATACGTCACTGTAGCCCCCTGCAGCACTATGTTAGTAAAACAATTTAATGTAAGTTGAAAACCAAACAATATATTTAATATATACTTAAAATTCAATAAAAACTAACTTAAAACAACCAACCGAAGGAAAAAATCTTCTTCATTTGCTAGAGTTTTTCCCCACTTCTTAAAATTCTCAATAAGTGGACTGGTGACTGTAAATCACTCCTAGATGTGATTGAGCATGTGTGGTGCTCTACAATCAGTTGGGATTATTAAGGGTGTATTACTACCAGAGTTGGCATCCGCCAACCATAATAAAGTCCTTTCTGAAGATAATATAATGAATGCCCAAGAGCACGAGGTAAATAAGCTAAAAGACACAATTGAATTGATTTTGGTAAACATACTGTTATGAAAAGCTTTGAAATGGTGAACCATATGCTGCAAGATGGTCAACAGTCCTAAACAATAAAGTGGCATTCTTATTTAGTTGGATGGCTGCCTAGCCTGCATCGGATGAACAAATGGTAGAGTATGTAGCAGGTGGAGAACTCGTATAGCGTGGCCCCCTACAGGATGGGAGGTGTTTGTGAATGATCTAAAGGGCTAATGACAAACCTGGCACAGCTGAGCCACATATATTGGTTTGGTCGCTCTCTCTGTCTCTCTGTCGCTCTCTCTCCAAGCAGTACATTTAAAGCACTGCTTTAAGCAGAGAAGCAGAAACAGGCAAGCTGTAACATTAATCCTTTTAAAAAAGTTATTTGTTGGAAGAAGTTTTACATTTTCGACTGATTACTGTAAGACAAAAGCTCAAGTAAATAATATATAACATGCATTTGGATTCTCTTTGTCTGCTGTGCTCTTGGATTGGCACACTGTCAACATTGCTACAAGGACATTTACGTAAGTGTCTGCATTAAATCCCACCCACTTCAACCACTCCTGAAGGAATTGTGACTCATCTTACAAATTTCCAGAGTTACAGTGGTGTAGCTGCCTGAAATGTTTTATTCTGTATGATAATGAGATATCTCAACTCCATGCGTTTGGAATGAAGGGGTTCCCTGATACGGCTGACCTCACTAATGAACATATAGTGGTGTGTACATAATGCACACCGCCCATCCTGTAAACAAATTCCCCACACTACAGGAAGTACTGGAAAGCCTTCACAGAACAGATAAGGCTATTATAACATCAAAGAGGGAACCCAATTTGGAATGGGGTGTTCAACAAGAACACATGGGTGAGATGTGTACACATGTCTCACATGCCACACGGACGCTAAGCCACAATTTTAGCTTCTGTATAATAAAGGTTAAAATTTATGCTGAAATGTAGAACCCACAGAAATAGATTTATCATACACTGCAGTATACAGTACATGCTTGTGAAGCACATTACACTTCCTGGCTAAAAAAGTTGCCCTTAAAGTAGGATGAAATTATTGGCCTATATCTATCTGAGAAGAAAATAACATACCAAGTCACGTCTATATTTAATAGTAGAAACAAGGGCAATATAAAGAGAATTCACAGGATTGGGAATAAACAGCTGTGTTGCCATGAGAAAACCACTTGTTAGTGATGCTAATCAAAAGAAAAAGGTTTCATTTTGCTACAGAGCATAAAGATTGGACTGGAGCAATGGAAAACGTCAAGTTGTCTGATGAGTTCAGGTTGACCCTGATCCATCATGGTAATAAGGGAAGCACATGAAGCGATGAACTGGAGGCAGTGTTATAATCTGGAGTTGCTTCAGTTGGTCAGGTCTAGACTCAGCAATTATATACATATGGCATTAAAACAAAGTGACTGACTACCTGAAAGTACCACCACATAGTGTGCTGTAATTGAAGCCGAAGGCAATTGAACAAAATCTTAGAATGTGTGACTTTTTTAGGGGCCGGGCAAAGTGCATAAACACTGTGCATTTGCCATGCACAGTGTAGCTTATATAGGGTGACTTTGACCTTTAGTCAACATTTTCAGCTAGGAACCAAGTGCTCCACTGCTGACTCCTTATTGCACATCATATATAGCTCCATTATTAGAAAGTAAATCCAGATTCACTTGAGGCAGTGAAAAGGTAGATGTGTTGCCAAAATGGAAGCAGCAGACCTGGCCTTTGATATAAGATTATTTTTATGGGTTCAAAAAGAAAAAAAAAATCCTAGCCGGAGCAGGATTCCTTCATTTCTGATTCACCCTGAATACGGGGAGAAGCTTTCACATATCTCACTAAGCATCAGAGCGTTCAGCCATACAATTTTTTTCATGAGACAATACACCAGTATAGTGAGGGTATGATATGATACAATATATGATAGGCGAGACAAACATAGAGCTTGGGTTGGAAAAACATTATCAGCATTAAATGTTCAGTATTTGGCAGAGTGTGCATCTATGGGTAAATTTTTGGGCATCCATCTAGTCAGTTTGATTGACTTTAATTTGTTGAACATCCAAGATGTCTATAATCGGCATCATGGTTTTCCCTGTATTGGACTAACGTCAGATAAAGGCAGTAATGCTGTATTAACTGTTTAGTCATGAGTTTTAATAGAAATTGATCGATCTGGTCCTCTTATTATGTAATGGCTAAATCTTCAAGGTAATTGTGCTGTAGGTATTAACTGTGCAAGGTAACTGTGTCGATAATATACATTAGAATGTGTGTGTGTGTGTGTGTGTGTGTACATATGTGTGTGTATATATATATATTCTCTATATGTGTGTGTGTCTCTATTGCTTCAGAGATGCATTGTGCTGTAAGGTTAATGAGAAGCGCTGATGAGTTGCTTAAATGGCTCTGACAATAAGCTTGTTCATTCAGGGAGCTGCGCCTTATACGTTCCTATAAGAATGTGCAGTCTGTGCATTTGTGTGTGTGTGTGTTCATGTGTGCCATGGCATAGCAGTCTTATTCTTTCTGACAGCAAGCAGTAGGATTTGACATCTTCCCAGCTGCTATTGTCAGTCTTCAGAACACACACACACACACACACACACACACACACACACACACACACACACACACACACACACAGGCTATTAGCTCCTTATTTACATGCCATATGCACATAGAACACTCCAATTTACCCTCATATACATTTTGTAAATATTGTGCCAATAAATGCAGATCATCCATATACAAGGAAAGAACATGCTTGCAAAAATAAAAGGTATATATTAAAAGTAATCTGTTTTGTAATGACATTTTTAAAGACAATTGTCAGGTAAAAACTGTTCTGCTTTACTTCTTCCATAGTTGACATGCAATTTTTTTAACACTTTAATTTTAGTGCTATTTTCTAGCTTTTTAAAGAGAGCACATTCTATATAAATCTATATATAAATGTTCTAGATAAATAAATTTGCGCTGATTTACATACAGTAGAATATACTAGATAAATGTCACAAGATATTTTCGCTGGTTCATTGTTGAAAGTAGTAAATGACCTAATGATGGCCTCTGATCAGGGTTGTTTCTCCTTGCCTGTGTTGGTTACCATTAGTGTGGACACCACTGATCATTCTAATCACCTTAATAGTTTTAATTTTTCATTTTGTAATTTTACTAAAAAAACTATCAAAACTAATTAAACATAACTGTTCGATTTAAATTCGAATGGGTGCTCTTAATTTTCTTTGTTCAATGCACTAGACATGCTTTTCAGCAAATCCAGATGAGAGACACTGGCTTAATAAAGTTGGGGGTTGTGTAAATAACATTAGACACTGGATTTTTTTTCTCTTCCTTCTTACAAGAGAGAATCACTAATACCAGGATCACATGCAGCTCGACGTAAGATCTCTGAATACATATTTACTCTGTATGGCCTTTTAGCTGCAGTTACATTAAGTGCAGCAGTACAAGAACATGGGGGTGTGTATTGATTCCAGCCTTTTCATTTTAGGCTCCTATTAACAATATTACTGCGATAGCCTATTTCATCTCAAATATTGTTAAGAAACATTATGTAGAAAAGAACTATCACGTTTTTATGTTAACTCTAGGTTCGATTGTTTATTTTTGGGATTTCCCCCCAAGTTTCTCCCTAATTTAATCATATTCAATTCCTACCGTCACTAGGGGCTCGTACGACTATTCAATCGGGAGGGCTGAAGACTAGCTGAAGGCTGAAGCTCAACCAATTAGCTCTCTCTAAACTCTTGGCTGCAAGAGGCTGCAGCACTGAACCAGCGATCCCCGGATAATAGGTTGAGCACTTTACCACTGCGCCACTTGGGGGCCCGTTAGGTTGGATTATTGTAAAGCCATGCTGTTTGTAGACTCTTTGTTCTCTCTTGCTCTCTCTCTGTTGAGCTCCACATACTACTTCTGAGATACCAGTTAAATTCACTCCTTCTCTCCAGACCAGCCTGATCCACCCTCGTTTGGAGATTTGAAAATCTCTAAGAACTCTAAGGATGGCCCCACACGGACAGTCTGAAGATTGCCACCCAATAGAAACATAAAAACCATAAAGATGGCTGTGAGACTGGTCATTAATCAGTTAATAACTTTAGTTTGATATAATTTTAGGGTATATCTATTTGGAAATGTCTCTTATACTTGTAAGTTGCTCATAAACCAATCAAGCATACCATTATAATGGACATGGGTTAGCCTTTGATGACCATGTATTATATAATTGGTAATCAATGTTAATGTGTTAATGTTCATATTATGGTTATTTCTGCAGAAGCCTTGCCCTCTCTATAGTATACAGTAATGTAAGGGAATTATTTACAATAATACTGTCTGATGTTACTTAGTTGAGGACTGGTGTTATTTTCAAGTCTTTCTCTGGAAGTTTGTCCCATCATTACCTTTGGTGTGCAGAAAAATGCACACATTTAAAATATATCTTATATCTGTAATTTTCAGATTTCTGTAATACTGCTTTGTAAAATGTAATTAATAAGTTTGTATATAAAAAAAGAAATACAAGCATCTAAAGACAGCTCCTGTTTCCTGGCCTGTGGATATTAGAAGTGGACTTTCAACAAAATAGCTTCCAGATCCAGCAGAAGGACACCTGATGGAGCTGACACCCAGAGCCAATGGAAAAATCTTGTCATCCCTTGTCATCCCTTACATGGCTGGTGTCCAAGAAGGTAAAAAAGATTTTTGGGAAAAAAAAACACATACCAGCTCACTTCAGACTCAACCAAACACTAAGACAGAGACTGGACATCAAAACATAGGAAGAGAAATATATTATATACAGTCCAGTGCAGTGAATAGTGTTCTGAGCTCTACAGTATACTAGAGAGACAAAACAACCTCTTTGTGGGAGCATGGACAGAACCAGCACAGAAGGAGCAACATCTAAGAACAAGAATCAGCAGTTTACCTTCATCTGAAGGACACACACTTGAGGACAACAATAATAATAAAAAACATTATACAAAGATGATAGATGTTTTGAGTGAGGTCCGAAGGAGACCATCTATGTGCAAGTGGAAAAATCTATCTCTCAACACAGGTAGAGGTCTGAGGCACAACCTGTCTCCTATTTTTCATGCGTTCCTAAAGGCATTTTCACCAGTCCACCAGGAAAGTCACACCTAAAGATTCCCTCTGCTCTCACATTCTCTGGTTGCTATATTTTAATGATTCTACCTAATCTCGATTACTTGTTCTTCTTAACTACTTTCCCCTTTCCCTAATGATGCTCTCTCTTACTCTCACCTTCTCTATTGTTTGCGTAATGAGCCCATTCAGGCAGGGGCGAATCCTTGACCCTAGAGGATACAAATTTGTCGAATCCTAACAACTTCACTTTGAATAAAGTGAGTGAGTAGTGAAACATTTCCTTTATTGGCTTAAAAAAAATCCAATTAACAATACTCAAATTCCAGATAACCTTACCTGATGGTGATGGAGATTTTTCACGATGTCACACACAAGGTCATAGAAACAAAACAAAGGAATGATTCAGGCCCTGGAAATTAAACTGCCAAAATAAATAATGTCATGCCAGCAATTTTTTATTTGTTGATGTCAATTAGTGACAATATTGGAACCACCTGTAACTTGTTGAAAGGGACAATGATCCATGACTACAATTCATACACTATTCAGGCTTATAAATTTGACATTTTCTATGAATGTAAGATTTTTACAAATATTTATACAGGTCTATAAGCACTTTCCACACTTGCTAGAATTATTAATAACAGTTTTGTTCGTCATGTCATTATCAGTTTCCTGCTTCTTCAGGTTCATCGCAGCCACATGATATAATGACTTAATTTCCTATCACAAACCACCATAACCTCCTTCTATTCAACTGCCTTCTAATTATGCACACCTGTTTTCAGTTTACACCCTAATTAGTTCGGTTATTGTGGCAGCTGGGGCATGGTTGAGTGATGGAGAGGAGGCGGGTTGAACTGGCAGGTAAATCATAATAAGTCTCACGTATGTCTTATTAGTCTCCTTCTGTTGTTTGTGCTTTTGTAACTGTGGAACCCGAGACAGAAAGAGAAAAACCTATAGCTGGCAACGCTTAGAAAAAAATACACTGGAGCATGAACTTGAATCTTGAACATCAGCAGGATAAAAAGTCCTAAGCGCACAATGATGTCTGAGTTTCAAAATGGTGAAGATAAATGTGGAACACTTGATACAGATTTGTTCCTTGAGCTTTTTTCAGTGTGCAGCAGCTGCATGGAAATGGTCAGATAACAAATGGACCCAGATGGAATATCTGCATATCTTCAGGGGGAAACTGCAGCAGGCCAGCCAGACACCAAAGGAGTCCTTCTTTGCATACTAGCAGAAGCTGAAGATTTCCTGTTTCTGATGATTGATGGTAGACGAGCAGGACACAGAACAGGTCGTCAAGCTGTGTGTACCGGAGCAGTTCATCTTTATACTCCTGATAAGAAAAGCGAAGTGAGTCCAGTGCCACTGGGTCTCTAGACAAAGCTGTTCAGGTAGCAGAGGGTGGCCTGACGCAGTGAATGTTACAGATATCCCTTATTTTTTCTTGTGCACTCTCCCTCTTTCTCTCTTTCCTAGTTCCAGCCCCCACGAACCAAGATAATGGGGCCCTGAACCTCACATCCAGGACAGTGTCTCTCTAATATCTTTCCCATTCTTGATCTGTATCTCACTACAAAAGGAATATCCAATGCCCACCACAACTATTACTATTACAATCAAACCTAAATCTACCAAGATGCAAGATGCAATATGAAGAATTGAAAAGTGATGAAGTTGTAAAGTTGAGGTGTGTTTATGGGAATATAATAAATATTCACTGGTGCCCAGGAGCAGTGGTAGCTTAGTGTGTTGAGGCTCTGGGCTACTGATCAGAAGGTTGTGGTTCAAGCATCAGCTTGCCCAAGTTGCCACTGTTGGCAACCCTGTCTTAACCCTGTCTTCTGCCCAAACCGCAGTTTCCTACAGTATGTTGGGATAACGAATAAAACACTGTACTGTATGTGTGACAAATAAAAGCTTAACTTTAATAAATATTAATTTATTTCTGGGCTGAAAGGGACTGCATTGACAGTGTTGGGAAAAATGTAAAAAATTATAGTGACGGATAGGTCCTGCTGCAGAATAGAGAGTTATGAGCTGTATGCAGTACTGGTACACAAATAATCGTTATTACTGGGAGGAGGAACAGGGCTCTGTCCCTATCCACCTCTGTGCGAATTCCCCTTGAGTACTTCGCCTTTGATCAGATGTATGATGAGTCTCTTTAGCTGTTAAGGGAATACAATGATTTATTGGTCATACCAATAAAGTTAGTTAAAGTAAACTGAATTGGTACTGCAGACTGATTTATAATTTCATGCCTAGGCATTTGAGGTGGGTAGTATTGGCTGGAGATTTGTAGTAATATGTACAAGTGGCGCATGACATGTTGCAAATTTCAGCTGGTGAATCAGGCAACCATCCCAAAAGTAGCATCAAACGTCTATCCATTTATGAAGTCCCCTTTAAAAGTATTGATATGCGCCTTATCGGGATATTAGAATGGGAAGGTCATCAAATTGTGTTAGTGTTATTAGACTACACAAAGCAATACAGGTATACCAAGACTAACAAACTTTCAAGTAACTAATTTCTGCAGATACAAATGGACAGCTAACATTTGTAGACGTGAATGAATTGCGGAAGTAGCTCACGTTTATTGTACAAAATTAGATACTGCAGTGCACCAGATACCAATATTTATAATTATATACAATATTTTAATAGTGTAAGTAAATGAATAAAATGTCTAAATTCCGGTATATTGTAGGTGTAGGTGAAATGAGTCCAGGAATCAGTCCAGGAGCATGATAATGGAAAATGGCTGTTCTGTAAAGCTGTCCCGATCTTAAATAATACTAATTTCAAAAAATTCTCAAAAAAAAAAAAAGTTCACAGTCTAAGAAAGTAGAAAACTTTGATAGAATGGTGTTCGGGATTCCCCTCTCAAACTTAGTTTGCAGTCAAACATTCATGTGTGTGTGTTTGTGTGTGTGTGTGTGTGTGTGTGTGTGTGTGTGTGTGTGTGTGTGTGTGTGTGTGTGTGTGTGTGTGTGTGAAAGTCGTCATACACAATTACTCCTCTCCTAGTGAACTGGTTTGCCTTATATTGTATATTTGTTTCATCTAGGACTCTGTCCGACTTACGAACAAATCTGACTTAAGAACATGCTCCTGGAACGGAATTCGTTCATAAGTAAGGAACAACGTGTACTCAAAAGTTCTGCCTCTTCATAACATGGCTCATAACCCCAGCTAGGGATTGGGTTCAAACCCAGGACTTCCCAGAAGTTTCCATGGTTCAGTTCAAATTATTGGACAGGAGCGAGGCTCATGATATCTTAGGGTTTATTTTGGGTCCGTTTTTGCAAATGGGTTAAAAAATGTACTCAAAATGAATGTGAGCTGGGAAAATTCTTGAAATTCCACCAACTTCCTTATACTTAATCTGTGAACACACACACTGCGTTTTACAATTATGTGTGCTATATATTTCTGCTCTGTTGTAACCTGCGTTGCTTATGTGGTTTTGTGCTTAGCACTGTCACCTTGCACCTCCAGGTTCCGTGTTCTCCCAGTTTCCTCCGGGTTGACTGGTGTTCCAAAATTGGCTGTAGTGTGTTAATGAGCGTGTGAGTATTTCTACATGTGTGCGCCTTGCGATGGATTGGCATCTGTCCAGGGTATATCCCGCCTTGTGCCCTTAATCTCTTGGGATGGGTTTCGAGCCCCCCACTCTTACACAGGATACAGTGGTACAGAACATGAATGAGTAAGTAAGAATGTGACTTGACTTGTTCTACAAGTACTTGTAGAAGTACTTGTTTTTGTAATTTTGTAATTCTGTGTTCCGCAATGTAATTTTAGGCATGTCATCGACAGGAAATAATTTCAATGATAGTTCATGGTTTAATTTTATCCCATTTTATCCATATACAACCTGTCATGAAATGTGTATAGGGACATTATGAAGAAAATTAAATGAAGAAAATGAAAGTATGGAAGACAGTAACAGATGAAACAGATCAATGTGTCTAGTGGGTGTTTAGTTAGTTTAGTGGTTTTCTAGAAAAAAACATAAAACAGATCACATGTAAATCAGACTTAAATACACATTAAAGAAATGCGATGTGTGTAATTGAATCTATACATTTTGGCTGCTACCATTTCTCACAAGGGCTTAAAAAAAGTTGGACAGTGCATGCGACAGTACAAGCGACAGCAGTAGCCACGAGAGACAAATTACACGCAATCCAAGTGACTTGTTGCTCGCTCGTGTAAATGTGGCATACAGAATTCTCAGGAGAAGTTGTTTCATGCTCCGAGCTACACTGTTCTCTAATCTTGCTTTTGTTTTGTGATCTAGATGCAAGTGCTGACAGATGGAGATGCTCTTTCTGCTCAGCAGGGCACCAAAGATGGAACCCCTGGAATACTCTATTGCAGACACACCCACACAGATTGCTGTTTATATTGTTTGTATGTCCCCAAAATTGCAAAAGTATTGGGAAAGCTTGGATCAAACTCAGGGCTGTGGGTCTCCGTGGATTTGTTCGGTACATCCCACTGGTGATCGATTGGATTGGGATCTGGGGATTTTGGTGGCTGGGTCAGTGGCCTTGGGCTCTTTACCTGCCGGGCCGCATGTGCTGCAGACTGTGGTTCTTTGGGTGTTCTGGTGCCTTTCTATCATGGACAGCATTGAATTTGCTCTGCAAATTGTGCTGCATTGGCCCTTCGGTGGGATCAAACTAGCATTTTCTCTTCACAGGCATAAATGGTGCCCATGAGCCTGTCACCAGTTTACTGATTGATAATCAGTGTTAATGCATTGATGCTGTGTGTTCATGTTGTGACTTATCAGTAAATAGATTGTGTATCTGAATAGACAGTGCAGTGTCCTTTTGGTCAAAACATGGAAACCAGTGTTTGTTTACTCCTCTTGTTCAGTGGAGAAAATAATTAACTAATTCTGTTGTGCCTGGAAGAGTCTATCTTAGAATCTGTATTAATACAATTTCTGCTCATAACTCTCTTTCCTCTCTTGATTTACATCTTTTTATTTCCGTTTTAAGGAGATTTTTTTTTTTATTTGCACCTGCTTGTCTAATGTGTCTCCTTTTAGAGAAGTTCGCTGCCCGTCTAACTGTGAAGCAAGTACACTCACCATCTACTTTATGAGGAACACATGTACACCTGAACACTGCATATTCAGTCTTTTAACCAGCCAATCAGGTGGCATCAGAGCAATGCAAACAAACAAAAACAAACAAAAACAAAACAAAACAAAACAAACAAATAAATAAATAAATGACAAAAGCTTCAGGTATCATTCACATCAAACATCAGAATGAGGAAAAGGCATGATCTCAATGGCTTTGATTGTGGCATAGTTTGCATCTCAGAATACACAAAACACTGACCTTGAGGTGGCTGAGACACATCTGCAGGAGATCACATCATGTTCCACTCCTGTCAGCCAAGAAAAGGAGTCGGAGGCTATCATGGGCACAGGTTCAGCAAAACTAGACAACTGAAGACTGGAAAAATATATCATGTATATTATGTTTTTTCCCCCCAGTCTTCAACTGTCCAGCGTGCTTAACATAACGACATTTTTCTATATTGTGGCCATTATAGGAAAATTAAGATTTCCTATTCATTATTCATCATCCAGCTCTGATTTTACAATGAGAACTGTGTTTTTAAAGGTGGCTTTCTTTATAGCAAATGGCCAAACATCATAAATTGTATTTTTAGTGAAATTTGGCTCTCATAAACAGTGAAACACACACACACACACACACACACACACACACACACACACACACACACACACACACACACTCTACAGACAAACACGTATGCACACACCTGTTAATTTAGCTAAAGGCTATACATTTTGGGCGCTCCCAAAACAGTACAATTGACAACAGTAGCCACAGGAGACAAATTAAACGCAATCCGAGTGACTGGTTGCGTGCTGGTGTAAATGTGGTGTTCACCATTCTCAAGAGGAATTGTCCCATGCTCAGAGCTGCACTGGTCTCTAATCCCTCTTTGGTTTTATGTTTTGTCCAGACTGTGACTTGACTGTTTGACTATCAACTTGTGCAACAAGTTCATTACATCTCTTTTAAGGATTTGGGGAAAAATCTGCAAAATACTTATCAAACATATACAGTATGATGCATTTCGCTGTTCACTAAGGAATGATAGGATTCACTCTTATCATCATTATTCAGTATTAATTCTTTTTAGGCATTACTACTCCTTAGAAGCAAATAATAATTTTAAAAGGTATCTTTCTTTATAGCGAATGTTGTACCACACAGAATGATATTATTAAATAAATCTGGCTCCTATTAACAGTTACATACACACACACACACGCACATTGAGCAACAAACACATTCACCCATCTCTCATAGGTTATGGACGTGGGCATAGTGAGCAAAGTGCAAGAGTTTTAGTAAGATTAAGAGATGTTTTCTTTCCTGGTAGAGTTCCTCAGATGTGTGGACAGATTTATAGCTGGTTGTAGTGTGTATGTTTGGGCAGTTTATTTCTCAATATAATAGGTTAATTTATCTATTGATGAGTGACGGTTTGAGCTTTTTGTTACAGCAATAACAAGTATCTATGGTTCAACAGCTGGTGTTTAATACAAAAAAGAATGGGGTTTGTGTGTGTGTGTGTGTGTGTGTGTGTGTGCATGCTTGCGTAAACACCTTTGGAGCATAAGCTATTATAGCCTAATCTATGCTGTTTATATAGGCTGTCCTACTGCTGCTGCTGGCCATCTACATAATGGATGGCAATAAGAAAGGAATATCCCTTTTCTCTCACACTATCCATTTTGTATGCAGGTCTATATGTGTATTGTTTTCCATGTTCTCACCTGCAATAAGTACACACTGAGAGCTTCTGTTACACTAAAAATGAAAAAGGGAAATGTGTTAGAGAAGCACTTCTCCAGGGCTCTAAACCTGGACTCTGTAGCCTTTAATATAATTCTAATTTTTAGGGGTCTTTCCTAAAGATTGCTGCCATTTGTAAAGCGAATTGACACATTCTCCTTCATAAAAATGTAATACTTTGAGGATATCAGTGGGAGGGTTGAGAATTTGGCAAATATTACCCTAATTTGGAGGTAATCCTGGAGACAGGATGGCGGCATAAATATTCCGCTCCACTAGTACGGCTTCTCTGTCGCTTTGCTTGAAAAGGTCAGACTGCAGGAGGAAAGTTGTGCCATTGTTTATTAAAAAATATTTCATTGAGCTTGTCAGGTTCAATGCCAAATATGATTCATGTTTTGAGAAGCTGTTTGTGTGCATCTGTTGATCTGTCTGACATTCGCTGCAGGAGTCACTATCCCTCTGATCCACAGCTGCGAGCTTCTCACTTGTAGACTTTTTCACTGTTATCTGACATCTACTAGAACTGAGTATGCAAAATGTACAGCCTGAATGATTTGCAATATTAAGTGAATAATGACGAAAACGATTAACACGTTTAGTTAATAACATTTGGGTAATATACAAGAAAGTACCCTAAATTAAACTTAACACTTTTTGAATATATAGTACTGTGTTTGGACTGAGACCTCATTTCTACAAATTTTGCTTTAACATTTTGCATAAGTGCAGATGATAACAGACTTCTGACTTGTGATTACTGTACTGGTGATGCGGATTGAACGGATAAGAGGGGAGATGAGGTTGCTGCTGAGGTAGTTACATGTACAACTACGCATTTTAGAGCCTGTCATAGTAAAACATTGCCATTCCCTTTAATTTAATCATCATAATTTCATTTTATATGAAGAAATGGGTGTCTTGATAAATTGTATTAGCTTTATTACTTTTATTAAATATCTAATCTGATCTAATACTATTTTTCACAAAGACAGTTGGGGCCTTAATGGTAACCTATTTATTATATACTAACAATATTAGGCAACATGTTTTCAGATAGTTTCACTTACTGAGCTATATATATTTTTTGCACTAAAGCCAAAATATGGAACCCAAAATATTTTACATATTAAGTATTTAAAAAACAGCTTTAAGTTTAACTGACTAAAAGTTTCTGCAGCTTCTCTACAGTTACCATGGGCATCTTGGATGCTTCGCTGATTAATGCTTTCCTTGTCCGGACTGTCAGCTTGCAGTTGTGACATACTCTTTCCATTTTCGGATGAAGGATTGAACAGCGCTCTGTGAGCTGCTTGGGATATTTTTTTTTTATAACTTAACCCCGTTTTAACTTTCAACACAACTTTATAACTGACCTGTCTGGTTTGTTCGTTGCACTTCATGATGCTGTTTGTTCATTAATGTTCCCTAACAAACCTCTGAGGGCTTTACATAACAGCTCTATTTATACTGCAATTAAATTACACACAGGTGGACTCCATTTACTAATTAGGTGACTTCAGAATGAAAATTGGTTCCACTGGATTTTAGTTAGGGGCATCAGAGTAAAAGGGGCGTAAAACTTAATGCACAGTTGCTTAAAATGTAGATTTTTATTTGTAAAAGATTAAAAAAAATCATTTGTCATTTTACTTCCACTTCACAATTACATGCCACTTTGTGTTGGTCTATCACATAAAAAACAAATAAAATGCATTTACGTTTGTGTTTGTAACACGACAAAAAATGTTCATGAGTTCAAGGGGTGTGAATACTTTTGCACTGTAAAATTAAGTGACTTAATTTACTTTACACTAACCTGCCTTGAATATGGATTCAATGTGAGATTATCAGCTCTCTGGTTAAAATCCCAGTAAAACCATTTTTGTAGGCAACTGTCAAAATAATCACTTTCTTCTCATCTGAACCTCACTATGGAAAGACAGCATGTACTGTAGGAATGAGAAAAGAAGAGATGAAAGAGAAGTGGTGATTCTTTGCCTTGCCCTTGTGGGGGAAGTGTACGCAGTAAGTTCTCTCTATGGTATGATAGTGTGTGCGTGCATGATGTGAGAGACGTGCTGAACTACATTCTGCTCGCTATCGCCCCTCTTCTAACCCTTCTCCCTATCTTGCCAGTGATGTATCGCCCTGGCTTTGCTGTTAGATGGAGGGCTGTGGTGCTCATTAAGATTGTGGCAGATAGAGCAAATGGGGAAAAGGGAAATAACACAGATGAAAGGGTGAGAGCAGAGAAAAGATAAAGCATTTGCTTTTTGGAATCGTTCCACCTCATTGTTTTCAACCTTCCTTTTGTTCTTCCTCAAATGCAGTCATTGCTGTCCCAGCCTTCAGTGTCCTTGTTGAATCTTATTATGATGATTTCTGTGCTGGTGTTAGGTGCACATGCTCAGCATACAGTACATGGGTTTGTATATGAACAGG
Organism: Clarias batrachus; assembly: GCA_003987875.1. Taxonomy (NCBI): domain Eukaryota; kingdom Metazoa; phylum Chordata; class Actinopteri; order Siluriformes; family Clariidae; genus Clarias; species Clarias batrachus. The sequence goes on along the minus strand of QMIH01000771.1, from coordinate 202,865 downwards.
TCTAAGGATCAGAAATTGGGTTTATATTTCATCTAACATAGTGTAGTATAATGATTAGATATGAGGGGCTTTTAACTCAAACCAGGACTTGTGATGAAATTTCTCATTAATGAAGGCATAAAACCGATCTCATTTATAGAAGACTTCAAGCTCAGTATAGTGATGAGACTCTTAAACGCTGCAGTAAAACATTTGAATGGTGTTACAAAGAAGGCCGTTTGTCTGTGAATGACAATCCCGGCCGAGATGGCTTGGAGCCTACCAGTCATTTCCTGCGAACGTTCAGAGCATTGGAATGCCTGGTCTTTGGAAATCAACAGATAAATTGTTACCGACTTTGTCTTTGGGAGCTGTACACACAATCACTTACGAACGCCACAACTTAATTACAGGGATTCAACTGGGAGTTATTGCGCGACATCTTTCAGTACAGTTCTTATCTCGCTCCAAGCCATTTCCAGATGTTCGGTTCTTTAATACATATACTGTACGTAGCACTTTCTCTACATCTCTGCTTCTGCTCATGGCTCCCGTGTACTGGGAAAACCTTCTACTTTGATGGTATCTAAGCACTAGGAAATGCTGTGATAAGTGAATTAGTGGAGCAGGGATTATATCTAAAATAAAGGTAGGTTTCATTACACACGTTTAAAGTACTATGTGGAATTAAACTTTGCCTGCCTACAGATGCCAATGTATTTAGATGTGTAACTGAATACAAGTAAATGATTCATATTGTACATTTTAAAAGAATATGAATACAGATACAAAAAAAAAAATGGCAGAGAAGTCAAGTTTTGTATTATTTTAGAAATCTTCAGAAGGATTCAGAAGAAGCAACAACACAAAGTGAACAACTTGGAAGCAGGACAACTTGCTGACGCATGTGGGTAGGGTTGCCAGGTTTTAACAAGATCCCCTTGGGGCAATGACTACATGCAAAAAAATTGCAGAAAAACATTTAAAACTACATTTAAACATTTTTTCTTTTTCTTTTTTTTAAAAAAAAGTGTTACTTATGGAAAACCTGATTAAAAAACAAGTCGGAAATCAAGTGTTACATTTAATATGAGGCACAAATGTATAATTAAATATAGACAAGTCACCAATATATATATANNNTATAAAACTGCTGCTACAATGTCTTTTTCATGCTCTGTGCTCAGTTAGTGTTTGGCTGTTGAAATTTCTGTGGAACCCAGTATTAGACAATACATCCTTACCAAGCTTGCCATTGGCAACTGCAGTATACAGATAAAACCTCATCCAATATTTTGTATGGGAGACTGTAATTATCTGCTGCTGCAGTGCAGTTATGGCATTTCTTATTGACCCTTCTGTTTTTGCCTCTCTAGGATATAAAATTGATGTGTAATAATATAATGTTTAGCCTATGATTTCGTTCTGCTCAAGAAAGTAATGTAATTGGTCTGCTATTTCTTGACATGGATTCTATCAAGGTAGAAAGTTTACTCAATATGCCAGAGCTATGATTGAACTACCTGCTTCACATCTGAAATGATGGCTCCTAGGAACGTTTTTTTTTTACAAACTATATAATATAATAAATGGTGCTAATTCAACTAGAAGATAATTTTCTTGCATGCCGATTTATGCCTACTGTACCTTTAACATAGTAAACTAACTGGATAATAATTTTCCACCATATGCCATCTGTTCTTGTTACAATTGCAGCCTGCAGATCTGTCAAACCTGCTGCGGAGGCTAAGTACTCAACAACCTGCAGACCTGAATTCTCGTTTCAGTATTGTATGAATCACCTCATTGAAAGTGAAAGTCTCAAATTAAATGAGGTTCATTTTTTTAAACTACTGTCTTCTTCTTCTTCTTTTAATTTTTTTTTCTTAACATATACTACCGCTCTTTTGGGATCACTTTCTATCTTCATGGTCGTTCCAGATTTTTATTTTTTTGTACCTTGTAAACTACACAGGAGATGCTGGAGGTCCAAAATATGCAATAATCTCCTTTGAACAGTTAGTGTTGAGATGTATTTGTTACATTTGTTGTACATTTGTATTTGTTGATGATTTGTAAAGCCTTCGTAACGGCTCTAATTTGAGGTGTTGTTAAATGTGATTTTTGAAGTTGGTATTTCTAAATGAAGTTCTCCTCCGCAGCAGAGGTAAGTATTGGTCTTGCTTTCCTGGGAAGGTCTTCATGAGAGCCAGTTTCATCACTGTGCTTGATGGATTTTTGCAAATGCACTTGACAATACTGTTTTTGTGTGTTATATTAAATGCAGTGAATGAAAAGTGTGAAATGAAATTATTTGAAATACAGTGCACAGTAAGTGGGATATATGGCATTTCATATGAGCCATTTCATCACAAGGTTTTTTTGGTGTGTTTTCCCCTTTTTGATATTGCCTACCACTATAAAGCGTGGGTGTAACTGAATACATTATTGAAATATTTATTTGGATTTTTGCTAAAAGTTTTAAACTAGGCAAGTGTATCAGGATGCAGCAGGACAAAAACAAACAAACAAACAAACAAACAAACAAACAAACAAACAAACAAACAAACAATAACAACAACAACAAAAAACACCCAAGCAGAAGAATTTTACTTTTTTATGGTTTTTACTGTTCTGTGCATTTGTAAAGAACACATAACAGAATTTTTGGGCAGAGCTACAGCTCATATTATTATTATTATTATTATTATTATTATTATTATTATTATGATTATTGTAGCTTATCTGAAAGTAGCCTGGTATGTAAGAAGGTAGATTCTCAATCTTTTCATGTTAGAAATTGAGTGCATTTCTGATTTTCATTATGTATCTACTTTACAACAAATGGCCATTGTTGTTTGTGAAACCTGGCAACTCTGTTCACTGAACCAAGCTAATTAACATGGATATTATAAGACATGCGCTAATAGTTGTTTTTAATTTTGAGTCAGTAATTTCCCCAGCTTTATAGTGGATTCTGATAGCAATTCCTGCACACTTTTCAGGTCTTTCTGAAATGTAGGAACCCAAAAAGCTAAGTTAATTTAATCAAATATTATTAGATGGCTGTTTCCCTTCTAGAAGAAAGTTTTCCCTTCTAGTTTTCCCTTCTGGAAGAAAGAAATCTTCCAGGAAACTACCACAGAGTTTTTGAAGCTAAATAAACGGATGGTCTGCAGATTGCTATGTGTAGTTATGTTTATTTCAAAATTACCTACATTTTCAGCAGCGGCAATAATTATATTATAAAAGTAAAGTTTTCACACAATTATTGGTTGATATTGACTTCAGACTGGATTAGCTTTTGAACTTGATTTCTATATGTTTTTGAATTTTAAACTGATTAATATTTTAGCATTAGAGATTTTTACCACATGTTTCACTTGTTTTGTTATGGTTTTAATGCCTAAGGCTATTGGATGGAAGTGTTTTTAAAGATCGAGCATTTCAGGAATGTTTTCTTGTGTTTTTCAGTCAGGTGTATGGTATGTTGAACACATTTTTTAAAATTTTTGTTGTCTTCTACCAGTTCAGGCTTAATGATAACCAAGGAAAGTTTACACAACAAACCCAAGTCCCAGTTCTATTCCAGGTTTGAATCCTTTAAGATATTAGTCGCATTAAGCTGTAATGATATTAATTTGTGGAATAAGTGAAATTTTCAAAGTATTATATAACATTATAACATTATTATAAGAATAATATTTAGATGATGTGTACTTTTTACAATGTGGAAATTTACTAATAAAAAGAATTAATATATTCAGACATTTTTCAGTATAAACTCGTGGAAATTAACACACTTTTAATCTAAAAGTAAATCTCACTCCATTATTTGTTTACTTGTAAACACAATGTATACAATATATACAGCATTTTATTTGTTGCTGCTCGTTTAAGTGTTTAACTGAAAGTGAATGAGTATGTTAAGATTTTGAAATAACGTAATTTTGAAATAAATATACTGTAACTACACATACTGTAGCAATCTGCAGACCATCAGTTTATTTAGCTTCAAAACCTGTGGTAGTTTCTTTCCTTCTTAAATACAGTAGTTGTGTAATACTTAAACATATTATAGACCGATACTGCAGAATTAATAGATTGTTAAGTGTTACCAGTATTTAAAGCCAAAATCTAAAGACATGGTTTTGAAAGGACCAGCAAATATCACATTTACCATCCCTAATGATGGCACCAAACTAACTCTCAGGGTATTCACGCCATCAATGTTTTTGTTAAAAGGCCAAAATGATACAAATCAGCAATGGAAATACTTTCATTTTTTCTGTCTGATGTTGGCTTTCAGCTGTTCCCAAACCACATGTCCAATTATTATGCAGCCCCTAAAGTGATTCGCTCTTTTTTGCCGGCATCAATTATACACACCTTATACTGTACTAACAACTCCCCCCGACAATTCTCTAATTTACATAATTTATATCATCCCATTTGGCACAGAAACTCAAAGCACTTCAGTAAGATGTTGGTGTTAGAGTCCATTTCTCAAGCGTAGAGCCCAGGAGGAAGGCTAAACCTCTTCAGATTTGCCCTGCTTTTTTTCAAGTCTTATTTCAAGCCGCTGTAATTGACTAGCTTTGAATTGGTATCTCGGTTTTCCAGCATTAAGCTGTCAGACTATATGTTACACACTTGTCAAACTGTCCATGGCCTCAGAGAATGAATTGAGAGTGACGTATGTCTTTGTTGATGGATAGCCTGCCATGGTTTCTTTCTCTCTATGGAACAGCATTAGCATAATCTAAGTATTATTGCATTTAAATTAATAAACAATTCATTATCACCATTGTGGCAGGCAGGCAGACAGGCTGGATGAGAACTGAGAAAAAGTCTTTTTTAAATTTAGATTCTGTTATCTGGGTTTGGCTACATTTAATTAATGTATGTAAAAATAATTCCAGGATTTTTTTTTTTTTAAAGGAGGAATGTTTTAGATTAATGAAATATAGAAAGAGGGTTACGAGATGTAATGCTTGTCAGATCAAGCTGAAGACACTGGTTTCTTCCACAGAGAGGTTGCTGCTAATGTGTTTTAGTGTGCATAGTGTTAATATTTTCTTTCTCGCTTTTCCTCTCACACAGAGGAAAGTAGTAATCATTTTAAAGTGTTGCTTTGTACTGGAGTGCGTGAACAGCCTGGGGCAATGTCTACCATACCTGTGCGCCATCCATCTCATCAGAATGGGGATTTATGTCAGTGATACTTCTTTAGGCATGGCCCTGTGGTAGGCCTGGCTTCCCAGACTGATTAACCGTGCCAAATGTTTAACTAAATTACAATGGTACTGGGAAAGATACTGTATTTCCTGACTAAGCACTTTAGTTGTAATGTCTTGTGCTGTAGTACGCTGAACTACCACATCTTCCCTTATTACTCATGTGCACTGAAGTTAAATCATGTTAAACCACCATTGTTACAAAGGCCTGAGACTGAAAACTCTTTCAATCAAATGTAAATAACTGTCTCATTGGACATTCAAATGTCTAAAAACCTCTCATTTGTCTTATAACCAGTGGTCAATACGGGGCGCAGGGGCGTCGCCCCCCTTAAAGTTAGGCAGAGAAGAATGCTCCATTAACATGTAATTATTTAACATAATTATTATTTATTTTAATAATGAAATAAAGTCATTTAGTCACAATATTCCACTGTATTTCTTAATATAATTTATTTAGCAATTAAAAAAAATCTAAACTGTATTACGTTCATTTGTGTTGGTGTACGCGGCGCGCCGGACAAACGAGTGTCTATGTAGGCACGTACATTTTTGAAAAGCATGTGACCTCAGGCTGAGCTGTGATTGGATTTTGTCAAAGCATCCTTCGGGCGCAGCTCTGTGCGCCCTGAACCCTCCCACTTTTATTCTTAGCAAATCAATATTGTTTTTAAATATTTGGGCTCATGTGATTGGACCATTCTCAGCGAGTCTTTTCCAGCACTTTTTATGGCAAGCGGCGCTGGTTGACGTGAGTCATGTGAGTAATGCCTTTATTTTATACTAGTACAGTAGTAGTGATGCTTACTCACCTGATAAATGGCTATTTACAGGCGAGCATTAAAAGTTTAATTTTCATTTTGTTTGCGCCCCCCCCCCCCAAAATTTTTTTTGCATTTTGCATCAGCCACCACTGCTTATAACCATTTACCTTTTTTAGTTAACCTGGTAAAACTGGTTAGTTAATTAGTTGCATAGTAGACCTGTACATACCTGTTACGTAGGGGACAGTGTTAATCTAAACTGAGTAATCTAAACTAAGATAGACAAAACAGGAAATGAACAGGTGAAAAGAAAACCAAAACCAAGGCCATACAGTATATAGACGGGCTAACGAGACTAAACCAGATTCAGGTGATAATGAGACGATTTAAATGTGGTGCACTGTACCCTGTGTTCACAGACCCACACCGTTGATTTAAAAAACTGTTGCGGTAAAACTATTTGCCAAATAAACAAATATACTAATTAATTTATTCAAACATATTCCACACTGCAAACAATGAATACTCCCCGGCTGGCACATAAAGCCCTTGGGTCACACGTGATTGCACCAAGGGTCAATTTATAGTGACCACATCCCCTAGAGGATTGTTTCCTTTGAGACGTGGGCGGAACCTGGATAACGCAGAATAAGCCCACATGGACCTGTGTGAAATTTCCCACACACAATAACCCTTGCTCAGGATGGAACTGAGGACCTCGGTGCTTCGAGACAGCAAGATTAGGCACTGCAACACAGCATCATCGTCTGCAAAGTTTTAGAAGCATTCAAATGCAAAAAAAAAAAAAAGTAAATAATGAAAAAAACATGTTTATGTGGATTGGATTTGTTCAGAATGCACAGATTCAGCCGGAGTTTTAATGGTATGTAAATATTAGTGACAAATTAAAATTGTGTGACTCATGAACAACAACCCCGTCGCATGCTGTGCCAGTAAACCAGAGAGAGAGAGAGAGCAAGTGAATAAAGGTGGTAGATTGGCTGCTGTCCAGTCACTGTTAGTTATACGGTCACCAGTCACTGTCCAGTCGCTAATGCTTTATCATTTGTGAGCAGAACAAATAGGCAAGGACAAAGAGACAAATCGCTGCAGTATGGGCTCAGTGTTCAAGCACAACACATCCAGACTTATGCTCATGCTGTTCATGCTGGTCGAACTTTTTGAAAGTCATGAACTCAGGACAGAATTTCCTGCCAATTATAGAAACAAAGCAGTGGGGGAATACATAATTCTGTTGTTTTTGTCCTCCTTAACATTTCTCTGTTTGCTCAGGACAAATCTATTCATTACAGAAGAGGAGAGATATTCCTATTAAATTAAAGTCTTTCAGCCTTCTTAGAGAAGCCAAGTCTAATCTCTCTACATAAAGTGGACATTTTAATTGTAAGCCTGCAATTTGTTGCAGTCCACTATTAACTGCATAGGTGGGGAGAGGGAGGGAGAGAGAAGCAGGGGAAAAGAGAGAGAGATATCAATACGCTATTTACATGCAATTAAATACAGAATATTTGAGCTGTTTTGGTAACATTTTATCTGGAGGAAACCTACAGAGTGCCCGTCTTTATGTGCAATGCATAAATAGTTTATAAAGCGTGGAGTGTTGGAGAATTCATGAAAGCCTTATGTCAAAACACTGAACTTGATATTAGGTAATTTTTTGACTTTGACTTTACATGAAAAAGCTCCACATCAAGTTGTGAGCTTATTTTTCAGTAACAGCACATTCATTCCACTTGAGGAAACTCGTTGAAGCTACACATAGCACTTCAGAAGAGTGTTATAAATGTGAATTTAGTTACCACTTTTGAAAAGTAATTCATTTGGCTGGCATCATTCATGGACTTTAAAAATAAGCTGTACTGTAATGGGGCTCTGTAATCATTTTAATACAAATGGACTGTGCATTCAATTTCATGCTCCAATAAGAAATAAATATCCTAAGTACACCTCACAAAAGGTAAGATGGCAGGTGGACACATTATCTTCTTTCATAAACCCTCCAGCATGACTTTGTACTAAAAGACTCATACTACTAGACTACAAGACTATGCATCATTTATACTTTTTCCCTGTGATGTACTGTGTCTGTTTTGATGTTGTTGATTGTGATTTACAAAATAAGCAGCATTCGTATGATAATGCCTAACCTGGTGTAATAAGTGCATGTTTTCATATGTGAACATGTGCTCTTTCAGATATACTATTAAGATAGAGAGGCCTATACAGAGTGAATGAGTTTCAGTCCGATAATGGTCAAACTTCCGGGAAAAGTTCATCATATTTCTGCACATCTCTGGGTTTGTGTGATAATACTAACAACTCTTTCAGTCACATAGCAATGTTGTGGTAAACGTGACTCCTGGTACATGGAACACAGTGGATACGTTTATGTGATCTGTACCATGTTGTGTGGAAAGTTCTATTAAAGAACACAATTGATGAGTGCTAACCCAGTGTTGTGCAATTTCCAAGAGGCTAATTATTCTTCTCCCTTCTTTGTTTAAAGGTTAAACTAAGGCTACCAATTTACTGAAGTAACAGAAAATATAATACTGTACAATTATTTTTTAACGAATATGTTTTTATGATGAAGAGTAGCAAAAAATTAATAATTTGAATTAAGGAGCCGATAACAATCTAACTCAATGTCAAATTAATAGATAACATTTGTGTGCCTAGTAATTATGTTGTTTGCTTTTTACTCTTTATAAACAATCATCAGACTAAGCACGCAAAAAAGACCCCAATTATTCAATCTGTCCAAACAACATGCTTCAGGCTGATCTCAAATCTCTTCAAATCAAATCATAAAATGATTCTAAAAACATTCTTATGTTCTTAAAACATTACATCATGGCATATTGCTTTGAATGAAGAAAAAAAAAATCTCCCAATCAATCTAAAATGACATTTAATGCATGAAGTATCACTCAATACCTGTTTGAGTAGACACATTATTAACATTCAAGCAGGCAAGTTTGAAATAAATTCTGCTGGATTTTCATTGAAAAAGCATTCCTCAACAATGCTGGCATTAATGTTAACCCAAAACCAAAACCCATGGCACATGCAAAGGAGATGAAAATAATGCTGTTCTCATACAAATACTTTAGGTTCTCTTTTGAATATATAAGAGTGAATGAATACACATGAGCCAATTTGACACAAATTTATTAGCACCCCCCCTCTCTCTCTATAGATCAATGAAATTGC
>QMIH01000771.1:182113-193560 GCA_003987875.1 Clarias batrachus | reverse complement strand
TACGTATAAAAGTATTCAGATCAATAGCACTTTTCAGCAATAACTGCCTCAAGTCTGCTTGTAAATGATACTCTAAGCTTGGCACGCCTTTCTTTTGGAAGCTTCTCCCATTCTTCTTGGCAGAATCGTTCCTGCTCAATCAGGTTGAACAGGCAGGGTTCAACCTGGCAGGCACAGCGACTTGTAGATCGATTCTCTATTGAGTTTAGGTCCAGACCATGGCTGTGCCTCTCCAGGACTTTCACGGAGTTGTTATTCAGTTCTTCAGTTCTGTGTTTTCTTGGCATTATGCTTCGGGTCGTGGTCTTGTCGAAATGTAAATCTTTAACCTAGCTTGAGATCCTGAGCCCTCTGAAGAAGGTATTTACCTTTTCCAGGGGTTGCCTTTATTTTTCTCTGCATCAATTTTTCCTGTATAGTACCAATCACAAAAAAACATCCTTACAGCATGATGCTGCCACCACCGTGTTTGACTGCAGGGATGGTTTTAATAAGTGATGTGCTGTGCTTGAATTCCTGATTCCAAATGACTCAATCATTGTGTCATCAGACCACAGGATTTTGGTTCTTATGGTCGGAAAGTCCTTCAGCTGTTTTTTGGCATACTGACAGCCGGCTGTCATGTGCCTTTTAGTGAGAAATGGTTTCTGTCTGGCTGCTCTACCATAAAGACCTGGTTGGTGGTGTGCTGCAATGATGGCTGTCCTTCTGTAAATCTCTCCCATCTACACAAGGGAACTCAGTTTACGTAGTTCAGCACACCCTGTGGTTTGGTTGGTTGGCCAGATCTGGAAAGACACAGTTTGTTATCTCAAATCTCGTCCATTTACAGTAGGAATAATGGAGGCTATCATGCTCTTGGGTGCTTTCAATACTCCAGAAAGTTTCTTGTGTCCTTCCCTAGATACTGTCTTGTGTGTCTACTGTATGTGATACTTATTTTAACCTTATATAGACAGGTGCATGCCTTGTAAAAGCATCTCAAGGATGACTCACAGTTGTCCTCATTGCAGCGATCAAAGGCGTCATTCCATTCGCACCTTTAAAGTCCCTGTCGCATAGCCAGGGTTTGAGCGTCCACTGCGTGACTTGGTAAAACTCCTGACCCCGAGCTACATCCCTGGCTTGTTTTTATGGCGAGAGGAGAAGTCCATAATCGATAAATGAGGATTAATCACCAGCTGTGCCCATTCCCTCAGCCCCGCCCCTTTGCACACCTCTTTCTAGTGAGGCACGATAGAAGATTTAGGTGCACACCACATTGCCAGATTCTCAAGCTTTTTTGACGTTCTATTATAATTTTTCATTTACTCATAACTCAACCACTTCAAGGGCAAAGCTTAGTGTGTGGAACAAGGGATTGTACTGTACATCCTCTGTAGTGCACCAGCTTTCCATTTGATTTTATTTGGAATGTCAATAATAACAATAATAATTTCTGATAATCCAAAGTGGAAATATGAAGTAACTCTCAGGACTGTCAGTTGCCAGCTCAATACTGGTTCCGCGAGTTGCGGAATGTGCTGTGTAGAGAATTAGTTGAATAAACAAACAAATCCTAATCTGTTGATAATAAATGGCATTTGTAGAGCTGTTTGTAGAGCAACATCATATTTGAGGTCATGCTGTTTTACTGAATACCAGCACAGCTGTGATATGTTCAGGCTGCGCCCTCGTGCATTGTATCACGGCCGTGCGGATTTCCAATACAACAGCGTAAACTCAAGTGTGATATGACTTATATATATATATGATATATACTACATTTCAGATGATTTTACTTGTTTTTCGAACATTCTGCAAAATTCAAACTCTTAATACCACATGTGATTTGAGGATGTTTCAAAAATGTCAAATGTTCTAGTACTTAAAAGCTTCAAATATCGATATATATACACAACAAATTTATATACTATCTATTGAAATGACAATAACAGCAAAGTACTTGGTATTTTTGGTATGCTACAAACAAATTTCCTGAAGAAATTTCACCATATTTACCTTATCTGGAAAAATACAACACCTCTCCTGACTTATTATACTGTATGTCCTGCAACAAAACCCTCTACAAAACCTTCAAACGTTTACCTTTAGACATTTTAATATAAATGTTTAGCTTAGCGAGCTAATGCTACGTACCTGCTCCCAGCAGAGCAAGTACAATTACTTGTTGTGCTTGTAAGTCGAAATGTGAAAACAACACGGACACTCATGTTACTACAAAGATTAGTTGGATTTGAATTATCATAGTTTTCAGACTTGCGTTCAGTCTGGAAATTATTTTTCACGTGAGGCGAGGAGGATGATGATGCCTTTTATGTCCGTTTCAGAGACCCAGGAGACAGTGTTTCAATCGATTAAGTGGTATTGAAGTAAGGCACCGAAATCTGTGTTGTGATTCAAGGTGGTACTTCATGCAGTAGGTCATGTGCTGTTTGTTATTTACTAATGCATAGGTACTGCTGGCAAGCTTTTACTAAATGTAAGAGTTTTGCTCATTTTCTAGCAATGAAAAATGACCACCAGATAATGCAGATAAGGAAGAAAAAAAAAAATGAATTCAACCATCTAGCCGCTTCAAACTTTGCGGAAAAAGGAAACAGTGTTAGAACAGAGGACAGCTGTAAGTGTTTCATTTGAGTTGCATAATAAGCTTGTAATGGCAGTTTAAATGCTCTTGACATTGGGTTTAGTGTGTTTGATTTGTTTGTTTGTGTACACCCTCATCTCCTGCTGAGTAGTTTAATGAGGAATGCTCTTTCTGTCTCGCTCTGAGGCTTGGCTTCTGAAGACACTAGAACCATCAGAGCGCCTTTACAGCACTAAGAGCATCAGGGTGTGAGCATCATGTACTGACAGGTTTCAATCAAACCTCACCGACTGACAGATAGACAGCTGTCCCATCCACATCTTACAATTGTCGCAGTATTGCTTTTTTACTTCTCTTTTTATTATATTACAGGAGACTGCAGACTGATGCTAATTAAAAAAATATATATATTTATTTGCTCTAGAATCATTTCTGTCAGGTTTTTGTGTGTATGGCAGTTCCCAATGTAGGGGTCGTAGGATTTGCGAATGGATTTACTCTTTTGTTTTATTCATTTATTTTACCATTCGCCAATATTTTGAAATGATAATGGGATTCAGATACAAACAAGCACCATTTTAATTGATGTTGTTAACTTCATACATGACAATCCCAAAAAATGACTACTCAAGGATGCAGTGGATACTGACTGTATCCACTGGAGGGGGGGTAGGGGGGGGGACATATCATCTCTTTCCCCAAGGAAGAGCTTTAGAAACTTATAGCTGTGCAGCTGATGAAAAGGCCATGAAGTTGATAAACACACGTTTTTGTGTAAGGTACGAGTCTCCTCAAAAATATTTATGACCATTTAAAAAAATTTTTTTTTGCACCTCCTGATGCAACAGGAGCTGAGTCGGCAAGAGTAAGACCGAGGATACGGTACACCCACAGGTCAATTTTTGAGCACATTGTGATTCTACCACTCACTCAGCCAGCTCGCTTAGAGGGCATCATGCTTTTACCACCTGATTTCAGGGACACCCTCCTGAGTACAGCTCCAACTCAATGCCAAGCTTCCCAGGACTAACACCATGTCTGTATTGCCTCAGTTGGCTCTCCTGTGAACTTACCCATACAAAGCATGGGTGCACATGCCAAGCTCTAGCCCAGATCATGTACCAAGTCCTGACCCTACACCTGTATTAACCCCAGACTAAGTCATTCTGCCAAGCTCAAAACCACCACTCATTTCAAGCTTCCAGTCTGTCCCCAAGATTTTTTTCCAGTTCAGTCTTTATTCCAGATTCCAGCCACCAAGCCTAAATGTGAATTCCCCTCGATCCAGTCATAGTCTTGCATTTAGAGTACGCACCATGGGTTATGTGGTTTAAACGGTTGCCCTCGACCATCTTTTATTCAATTTATTATCTGAATTAATTAAAATGTTATTAAGTAATGGTATTAACTGGTTTTCCCTTTATGCTTAGTGTTATATACAGCTTTTGAATATAAGGTCATAGTTTTAGATTTGAGATTCAAGCTTGACAACAGAGCTCATAGCATGTTTAACACATCGCGCATGACATTGCATAACTTTTTACAGAATTCGAAATAGAAGCCTAAAGGGTAGGATCTTTTGGCTCTGTCATGCCGTTTAGTGAAAGTCACATTTAGTCCGTGTCTTGAACATAAGATACACATTTAAGTGCAATGGCACACACATTTCTGAACACGCAATTCTGAACACGCATGTAAAATAATGAGCTGCTCTGCTCTGCAATTCCTATAGTAACAAAACATTTCCTACTGACAGGCAGGTCAGTGCTAGCAATAATTAAAAATGTTTTTTTTTGTCACTTGCATGATATGTACATATGTTGTTAGGATAATAAAATGCTACATGTAGTTTAATGCAGTCTTAAATCTGGAATAAAAAAAAATGCATTGGTCAATAACTAATAACCATTCACAGGAAATCCATAATGTTTCTTAGGGACATTTGACCAGAACGTTTGTGAAGCCTTGGTTTATGAGATGACCGTTTATATAAAATGCTTAAATCTTTACTCATACACTCGAAAATAGGATTGTAATTGACGCAACAATTTGACTCAATTTGAATGATGAGAGACTGCAATCAAATAATAATAATAATAAAAAAAAAAAATAGAGCAACCAAAAAAAAAAACAATCCAACTAGCAGTAAACAAATAGGAGTTTGGCATGGATTGGCCCAGGTGTATTATTGAAGACTTTCCCCCCGTTCCTCTCGGTTTTTCCGGCAGCAGCGCTCACGACAGCTTTAGGAATTGTTATGAAGTTAAAGAGAAGTCGGTCAGGTTTTGTTTGTTGCTTGTTTCTTTCACTACCCCATAACTACAGTCTGTTTTCCCAGCATGCTCTATTTGCTCAGGGCTGCTAGAGCTCCTAGCAGGTCGCCATTAATATTTCAGAACAGGGTTGTTTGGGTTCAGTGGGGACGTCATTAAATGGAGAGGAAAAATGTGCTGAATGAAAAACTGGTCACTGGGCCACTAACACAGTAAAGTACACGAGGGACACTGAGGCAAACACTTCACAGTCGGTGCTTTGTATGATCAAACAGGGCGTGAAAAGAAATGGGGGGGGAGGGGAGGGGTTAATCTCTAATGTTGAGTATAAGCGATATTCAGAGTACATGTGTAATGTGCAAATAGCATTAAAAAGCCTGAAAAACTCTCGAGGCAGTAGGTCACCATGCATGTTTAGAGAGAACCAGCTGACAGAATCAGGTGGGGAATATTGCTTGGTAGGAGAGAGGAAATGACATTACTGCATCTGGCTGTGGCGTGGTATTATGATTATTATCATATATATTAGTGTGCTTTGGGGTATGGCTGTGAGCTGCCAGTGATGGAGTTGGAGCTGGATTAATCGACCCGTGTCACGCTGCTGTGGCGCTCCACGCTGCTGTGCAATGGCTGATAAACAGCCACTGGGGACTTTAGCTTACAGAGATAGAGGGCATTGGAAGTGGGCATCACTCCAGCCTGTATTTGGAAGCTGGGTAAAGGCATCGTACAGCAGGCAAACGGTGCATCGGGGAAACACACAGCCCTTACCTAACCTAACCCCTGGAGACCTTTTTTTTGTGAAACATTTTTTTTTTTTTAATAGATCATGCTTGTTTATCTCTATTTGCATTATGTAAATAGCACAAACACAAACATGCCTGACTTTTCCTGAACCTCTTATGCCTAATAAAATAAATGCTTAAAAAAAAACTAAAATAAAATAAAATAAACTCTCCTCATCTCATGGCTTTCTTCCTACTTACGCATTTCCTTTCTGCATTCCTCCCTTCACTTCTATAACTGGACTAAAATAGGCAAAGGTATAAAAATTATATTTCACAAAGATGCCTAACAAAGGTAAAGAGAGAAATAGCTAGAGAGGCAATTAATCTTTCTACTCTGGTGACTTGACACGAGAACAAGCACAGATAATGGAATAGATAATGGAATTACTTTTTGACTGGTATAGGGCCATTTATTTCCTTTTTTAGTCTAAGGTCGTTTGTCTCTCAGATTTTATCTCTTATAAGACTGCACTGTCAGGAATTATGAGACATAGTGACTTTATGCAGGTCTTCCTACTGTACCTCTAATCTGTGGCAAAACAACTGAACGTCTTAACAATGTGAAATCGCACTCAACGTTACAGAAGCTATATCAAGAGTACAATTTTAACATGTCAAAACCCTGAAACATCTGGAGTTGCATTGTTTCCTGACTTTTATACCAGAGAAATGTATTTGTTAAGGCGCTCCTGCTGTTTGGCCAGGGCCGCATTCTGCTAAGCGACAGAGAATGAAAAACAGATGCCATGTCAAGAGTCTAGATGTAATTTGCAATTATCTTGGGGGTTCTGATGTTATGATTTAGGTTTTGCCCCTAGTAAGCAAATGATTTAAGGCTGCTTTCAGGCCTGTCACTGAAATGATTCTTATAGCAGATATATTATGCTAGAGAGGAGAGCAAGGAAAACAGGGCGAGTCTAATTTAAATACGCGTCTGCTCCTGCACGTTCATGCATCAAGCTTCAATGAAGTTAAAGAAGTGGACTGAGCTGTTTAATTCTTTAGTTTCAAACAAAATCTCTCTCTCTCTCTCTCACACACACACACACACACACACACACACCACACACACTGACATTAAATCTACAAGCAGCTATTAAATACGACACAAAAGCTGGGAAGACATTATGCTATCCTGTGTGTGCCAAATGATGTGTTGCACAGTTTCAAGAGACGAGCCACATGATATACGATTTCTTTGAAGGATGTGGAAATTAGCAGAACAATCGCTCATGTGTTAGGACATAATTGCTCAAGCTCAGCTGCCGTAGAACTACAAGACATGTTTAATAGAGGTCAAAACAATTTGCAGTGAATCTGGACTCATCCGAGTGAAACACGCCACACTGCCACTCAGTATATCGATCATATCACGGCTACAGTGGGTGTTTCCGAAGGATCTGCTCGGCTGAGTATAACGTGGCTGTTTGGATTGATCTCGGTGTAAATATTAAACTGGAGTGCGTTTAGAGCGAATACTGATAGTCTTGATGATTCACTCACAGACTTGATTATTTCTTATTGATTTCCCCACACTAAAAACACAAGGAATGGTAGATACTGAGGATTATATCAGTGACATTTATGATTACTACGATAGAACAAGTTAATGCTATGACTCGTATAAAGGACCATGATCAGCTTTAAACCTCGAAAGAACTAACAAAATAAAAATCAGGCTTGCATGCCGTGTGGTAATGCAGCATGTTAAAGCAAGCAGGTTTTAATCAACCAAAAAACAATCAGGGTTTTAAAAACCCCAGCATTATCATACATTTTTACACTACGTCTTCCAAACATGATAGTGTTTGCGGAGAGACGATAAGAGGTTTTATGAGTCATGCAAGTCTAATCATGTGTCATGAAATGCACTTACAGTAAACAACTGGTTAAAATGTTTTTGCTCAGAACGTGACACAGACATACTGAGTAAAAGTTTAATACGTAATGCAGTATATGGTTGCTATAGAATGTTGATATCTACTGTATAGGAGGTGCTGCAAATAATTTGCGTGCAATTTCTTTTTCTGTGAGACTATGCATGGCTATGAACTACACTACAGACTTCTCCAAACCAAGACAGCAACCATGAAAAAAGCAAATGTGGCAGATGTTGCACCCCTAGAACATGAAGTGATAAACCACCCAGCTGCCTCAAATGACCCAAAAAGTGATAACAATAAGCGTCAAGCTTCCAACAAATCTTGGCAAATAAATTCTTCATTATAGGAGATTTCTATAATAATTTCTTTATAATCTTTATAGTCAGTCTCGTTATCATGTTTTATAATGATTTTTCATTTCAAGCTATAAATTGTCTTTATGTTTGCTTATTGTAAGCATTAATTTCTAAAAAAATAATATGTCCCACATATAAACTGAGTTTGAAATTAGTCACTGTGATGAGACATGGGCTTAACTTGTCTTGGATTTGCCATAATGAGAAACCTTAGATAATAGGACTTATTCAAAATACCTGATAAGTCACTAAATTGCTAAGTTAAGATGATGTTTGTAGTGAGTTTGATTATGCTGTATTTGTCCAAACTGCCCCTATACCATTTACCTTATATGACCAACGGTATTTGTACCCTTGACTATAACTCCCATATGTTCTTGTTAAACATCTCATTCCAGATTTATTCCTTCTTTCTAATGAGCTCCAATCTTATAGTAAGGCTTTCCACTAGATTTTGGAGTAAGGCTTTGTGTTGGCGGGACAATTATTTCTTTATTTGGTTATTGTTTTAACTTGGCAGGTTGGTATTAATGGCAACGATGGAGTCTGGAAACCTTTGAGACATACTGTATTGCGTAGGCGGTGGGGGAAGGTTATTTCTTGGAAGAAAATGTCATAGAATTTAATAAGGGTCAATAATGATCTGCAATCCGGTTATATTTCCATTCAAGGCTACCATCTCCCCAGTCACTGCTGTGCGGGTGTGAACATGTTATATCAGTTCATTTGTAACTGCAGTGTGAGCAAAAATGCATTCCCCACTTGTGATTTGCACGAAAGAAGAGCAGCGTGAGGTGATTCATTTTTGGTGGTTTTAGGGTATGACTGGTGCTGTTATTTATCAAAAACTTTATTGCATCAAGCTGTGCACAGCATGAAGAAAGTGCTTTTTTTGCGGAGAAGTATGTATGTATGTATGGATAGAGAAGTTCAAGGAAGGTTGCACAAGTGTTAGCCTATAAGAAGAAGCTAGATGCCTGTTCACATCCCCAGCTGATCACAACATTGCATCCTCCAGATCACGCTCTATCGGACTTTCACCTGTTAGGTCCCCTGAAAGCCGCTCTACGAGGATGAAGATTCACGTCCGATGAAACGTTTTGTGGTCCGATGAGTCACTGTTTTGAATAGTTTTTGGAAACGACAGCATTCATGTTCTCTGGGTCAAAGAGGAAAAGGAGCATCTGCACTGTTATCAGTGTCAGGTCAAGCCAGCATCAGTCATGATATGGGGGTGCGCCGTTGCTCGTGGCATGGGTAAATTGCATATCTGTGGCTGCAGCATAAATGCTCTTTTTGGAGAACATATGCTGCATCCAAACACTATCTTTTTTAGAGACATCCCTGTATTTATAACTTATAACACCATTAGGGCCATTCCCATGATTCCATAGTCCTTTTTCACTTATAATAAAATATACCATGAAACTTTGAGTTTACACATGGTACATGCTAATACTAAGAGTAGACTTGAATAATACTGAGACAACTTAAGATTGCATAGACATAATGAAGGATGATGCTAGAGTCAACAGTGAGAGCGAAAGAGAGAGAGGAAACAGATGAGGCAGAGTAGTGGATGAGTGCACATCTACTTTCCCTTGTGCTCCTTCAGGCTCATTAGTAAAGTTGCTACATTTCCTCCCAAATCCTTTAGCCGTAGGATTTGCTAATGTGATTAGCTGCATTTCAACCAGCTGCGGTGAATGCATAATTATTGCTCTGCAGTGAAAGGAAGTGTGTATAAACATGCATTGTGTGTGTTTGAGAGAGAGTGAGAAGGAAAGAGAGAGCAGGTCTGTCATACAGGTTCTGCAATAGCAGACACTAGTACTATTAGTATGTGACATAAAACTGTAATGCTAACGAAGGTATATTATTCACTACCTCTTGAAAAATTAGAATATCTTTAAAAATGTAATTGTATTTAATAATTTCACTTAAAAAGAAAAACTGTAGGGGCTCTGAGTAGCGAAGTAGTAAAGTGTTCGCCCTTTCATCCAGAGATCGTGAGTTCGATTCCCGTGTACGGTGATGCTGTAACCTCTCGCAGACCTAGAGAGAGCTGATGTAAGGGATGAGAGGTACTTAGGTGCTCTCACATTAATCACAGCTCTAGAGCCGATCAGGGGCGTCTGTGAGCTCACGCAAACGGAAGGAGTGGATATCGCTGTCCACCAATTGTGTTACGCCGCCCCAAACGATGCGTGAGAGAGCAGTTCGAAAAGACGAGGTCGGCCGACGTCACGTGGTTCGGAGGAAACGTGTGATAGTCTTCAGAGCTCCCGACTGAGTGGTACAGTAGTAGTAGCCTTAATGTGGGAGCCCCCTAGTGACGGGGAGGAATTGGACATGACTAAATTAGGGGGAAAAAAAACTTGACAAAACTGTCGAGCAAAGCTGATCCATGAAATTGGGAGAGCATCACCAGGAGTTGTAGTGAAGCTGAAGTCAGTGGATCATGAGCCATCACACACAGATATCTTCAGGAAATGGGTTACAACTTTTGAATTCCTAGTATCAAACCACTCCTGAACCAGAGAAAACATCAGATGTGTCTTACCTGGGCTAAGGACCTTTGCTCAGTGGTGTTCTCTTTTCAGATAAAAGTAAATTTTGCATTTTATTTATAAATCAAGGGCCCAGACAAATCCAAGTTGATTGAAGTCCATTGTGAATGTTCCACAGTAAGTGATGATTTGGGGTGCCATGGTGTTGGTTCACTGTTTTATTAAGTCCAAAGTCAACTCATCTACCAAGAGATCTGCTGACAAGTTTTACAGAGAAGCCCATTTCTATGGGGTATCTCTGAGGTTTTGTCAAGAAGATGATGAACATCTGACCCAACAATATAGATGAGCTTAAGACGACTATCCAAGCAGCTTGGTCTTCAAAACTGACTTCAATGCTGCATTAATAAAGTAATTTGTGCTAAAGGAGCACTGACCAAGTATTGAGTACATTAATGAACACAATTTTTCTGAATTTCTGTATTGTAATTCCTTTTTTCATTGACCTTAAGAACTATTCTAATATTTAAATATTCTGGATTTTATATTTGTGTGCCATAATCATCGAAATGAAAAAAAAAAAAAAACAAAAGGCAAGAAAATATAACTTTACATGTGTTGAACAAAAAAATTGAGTTTCACTTTTTAAATTCAATTACAAAGGTGTTTTGTTTTTACAATATAATCAAACCTTGGATTGCAAGCACAATTCCTTTTGGATATCAAAACCCTTATATATCAAAGTGTGTTTCCCCATGAGAAATAATCGATGATTTATTATTGATTATTGATGATTGAACTCTGATGATTCATTTCACAAACCAAAAATATTCAAATAAAAATATAAAGTAATAATAAAACAAATTACCCTGCAATTTACCTTTGAAAAAAATCCAGATAGAGCAAAGTTTCTGTTAGTGTGTGTGTGTGTTTATATGTGTGAAGCTGAAGTAAGACCAGAGGAGGGAGGCAGACACACACACACAAACACTCACTCTCACACACACACACACACACACACACACACACACACACACACTAACAGAA
>QMIH01000771.1:156680-182102 GCA_003987875.1 Clarias batrachus | reverse complement strand
CTGTTAGTGTGTGTGTGTGTTTATATGTGTGAAGCTGAAGTAAGACCAGAGGAGGGAGGCAGACACACACACACACACACACACACACACACACACACACACACACACACACACACACACACACACACACACACTAACAGAAACAGTGCTTTGTCAGGAAACTTCTTTAACAAGGAAGCTCTCTACTGACATTTGATCATGCATACACACACAAATGGAATCACTACTGTAAACTAAAAATAAAACAAATTAACCTGCACTTTACCTTTAAAAATAAAAATAATCCAGACAGAGGAGTGTTTCTGTTAGTGTGTGTATGGATAAAGGTGAGAGGATAGGAGGAGGGAGGGGGCTACTGTGTAGGACTGCTTTCACACACACACACACACACACACACACACATGCGCATGCACACACACTTACCCGCTAACACTGCTCTGTCAAGAAACCTCTTTACTAGGAACCTCTCTAATGACACACGCGCACACACACCTACAGAATCACTGCTTTCAGACAAAGAAACTGGATCTTTGACAAAGAACCTCTCTAATGAAACTAGCTTTATGTGTATGCACACACACATAGTTACAATGTCATAATAAACAGTAACCGTGTGCACAGATGTTAACTATATGTTGAGTGATGCACACGCACTGAGACTGAGCATGGGAGACGATTACCCACAATCCTATAGCGCTCGAGAGAGAAGAGCCACTGGCTCAGTTGTGATTATGTGACGCTCAGCCAAAAAAGTTTCCAAAAATCCCAGTGAAAATGTTAATACATGTGAGTTGAAGGCATGTTTAGCAGACAAGGCAAATGATACACTTTTTATGAATATACAGTTACTGCAGACTTAAATTATTAAAACTCATCAGGTATGATGACAAGGAAGATGAGATGTCACTGGATGCAATTTTAAGCTTTATAGTGAACTATTTAGCCAGCTATCAGATGGGCTATCAGAGCATGTTGTACAGGATCTCTTTCAATTCTCAAACCGAAAAAATAAACAAAATTACTGACCATACTGTGTCCTAAATATTTACAAAACTGAAGCAATGAAGCAATACTGCAATCAGTGCAATAATGTTCTTGCGCTGAATATTAGCAAGTCTGTGATTCCCTGCAGCCTCGCTCCAACAGCCTAACAACAGCTGTGACAAGTATAATAACACTCTCGTTAGTGTTAAATTGCTTAATTATAATGTCACTTATTTGATAACCGCTCATTCTGATAAGATATTTCTGATATAATTTTGTCATTAATTTTGGTGTTTTTGAATGAAAATATAATATAATATTAAAAAAAAAAAGATATTTTATATATTTGTATGTCTTTTTTTCTGCCATCAGGGTATGGGATGATTTCTCTCCTTAGTAATGCTCAGCTGTCAAAAGCATTTTCCCCCAGAAGCTGGGTGGCCAATGGACAAAATTTGAGAGTGACCTGAATTATCCTTCAATGCGATGTGACAGTAAACTTTAATATCTCCCCCTTAGACTCTACTCCCCGCTGCCCCAACCCCAACTTGTGCGCTCCTGCTGTCATCCCACCCTTGAGGAATGATTTTTTTCTTCTTTCCTTCATTTCTCACACTGACATTTTATTGGCTGTAGTACTGGTTATAGTTTCATCTCGTTTATGAAAACTATACCTCGGTATATACCAGAAGGATGTTTATCATTCCTGACAGGGGAGAACACAGAGTAAATTAAAATGAATATTCACACAAAAAAATGCTATATGCCTGATGCAGCATGTGGATTGTTCAATCTGATGTTTAAATCTTCAAGCTCCTGAAACCCAGACTACAGTAGAATATTTTTGTACTATGCCTCATAAATACTGACCTTCAAATAGTAGTTCAAATAGTCATTTCATAAAAAATTTCACAATCAACACAGTACCAACATTATCCCAATGTCTGCAAAGATGCCAAATTAACATGATCACACTGTTTTGACAAGCAGAAACTCAGTCGTCTAAACCTGGTGCGGTAATACAGTGCAGTAAGAAATACTGTCAAAAGACAAGAAATAATAATTCTCAATAGACTGAAAAAAGATTGTTCAAAAACATCTAGATTAATGTACAGTGTTACCGTGTGACTCACAGTTACCATGGTATGTTCGCATTTCCATGAAGGATAAGAACATGGCATGAAAAGCACAAACGTGATGAATGAACATACCTAATGTGTTAAAAAAAAAAAAAAAAAATATTTCAGCAATGTAGTGTTAGAGGTGGGTGCGGTTCGATGACATTGATCAGAGAATTAAAGTGATTTCTTTTTTATTATGATATACAACCTTATGCTTGTGCCAGAATGTTGATATTCTGATTAGTATAGAAGGTTTCATAATGCTTTTATAACAGTAATGCTGATACAATTACAGTAGATGGATAGCAATAAAAAAAAAATAAAAAAAAAGGTTATTACAAATGCTTGTGTACATGACTTTGCCTGGGGTTTGTTAGAATCATACACAAAAGTGGCATGTTTTTTTTGTCCTGACCACTGTAACTTGCTTCTGGCAGAACAGAAAATATCTTAAGGACATCTGTGTTACTAGTCTCATGTTTTATTAAACATGGTGTTGAGTTTTCTGCGCTGTAGGGTGCAGAGGCTGACCTTTAACTTGGCATCTGCTGTTGAGGGATTAGAAGGTTGTATGAGAATTTATAAAGCTTAATTTACAACTTCTTCTCTTATTTTTTTTAATCTGCTTTTTCATTCAGCCATCTGTGCCATGTAGTAGATGTGGCAAATATTTTCTGACGTTCAACTGAATTATAAATTATAATTGTTGTTAAGACACTTGGGGAAAAAATAAATAAATAAAAAATCAATTGGAACACAAAATGTGTGCCATGATCTCGGTAGGCTTGTTTTACTTTAGTATAGAGATGAATTATAGATGGCTGTAAACTGCAGTGCATCTGGATCCTGCCTCAGGGAGACAGAGAGAGACACTCACATTCTCATAGACTGTGCAGGAACGAGACTGAGAGGACTGAAACGTGAAAAAAAGGGGGAAAGAGAGGGTGAAAAATCTGCGCTTTCTGTATCTCCCCCTACAGCGGAGAAAACCGAAGCTTATCATAAAGACTGTCATCCATCTATCAGCCTGTTCTTCATTTGCCTTTGGACAGCAATGCCCACAGACATAGACGCACACTCAAAAATAAATATCCCCCATACTCTTCACTGACAGGACATCTCTCCTTCCCCTCCACTCTCTTTTTTGTCTCTTTCTCTGCCTGTTAGTCATGTTATTCAAGTAAGTGTAAAACAGCTTGTCATTATAGAAAATGCATCCACATTGATGGTATTATCTTACTCTTTTGTTGAGATCCAGATGTTATAGCTTATTTTCTTTCTTTATAAAAAAAAAAACTAAAGGTTTCCTATCTTGAACTCTGGTTCAAGTTAGATTAACGTGTGGCCATTAATTATGTGTATGAATAATTATGTCAAATATAGAAACTGAGTGTGTGTGTGTGTGTGTTGTGCGTGTGTGTATATGTGTGTAAGCTTCTTCAGTGTAGGTTTGAATTCTGCCTCAAGCCATTGAAAACGTGTCCCATGTACCATCTGCTCGTCAGCCCAATATTAGGAAAGCCTGTTTTGTCCTTGATGAAAGCAAAACATAGGGATTCAGCTCAGCATAATGGTGATTCTGAAGGGAAATTTGACAGGCACAGAAATACATGAGGTGGCACTAAACAAGCCAGTAAGAGAAATGGAAAATATGACCATTTGTATCTTTCATCTCGTGTTTGTGTGTATGTCTGGGTGAAAATTGCTGATTGATTCTGAAGCAACCGAGCACAGAATGCCACTGGGAATAGCACTCAGGACAGGATATTAGTCAGATGAAATACACACGAGTGCAATATACACACTCACCAGAGCGCACCGATTGAAATGTGCATTTACACTGACGGCAATGACCTTGTCAAAATGAATTTGACATTAGAGGGGCCACATTGCACTTCCATATTAGGTGGTTGTATAACTGATATATTAAACCCCACCATTCCCATCACATACCCCATTACACCCCCACTCCTTCAAGATTTTCCCCATCCACTTACACCTTTGGTCCCGTTTCCCTTCCAGCCATTTCTTTTCCTCCTCACCTGGTAATCCTGCTTCTTGCCGAAAGGCTCTCTTCGTGGTTAGCAGACTCGACCTCAAATAATGGGAATTCTCCTGGGCACTGAGGCAATAGAGTGTATCTGCGGGTCAAACGGGAAAGGCAGGGGGTCAGGTTAGTTTCACAGACTTCATACACTCTCATGCACACATAAGCAGACTGAGAGACACTCAGAACTGAAAGGGTGCAAATTTTACAGTATAGAAGGCTGACTTGGTGCTAAGGTTTCGGGGCTAGATTTTTATTTATTTTTTTAGGACGATGATGATGTTTAAATAAGAATCAGTCACACATTGATTTGAAGTCACGTTAAACTGTTGAGATTACAGAATGAAAACAGCATGGCTGTGTGGGGGTAAATCGACTGGAAGGTCTCAGCAGAGAGCAAGTTAGACCAAAAAGTGTGCTATAGTAGCTTAGTAATGAGTTACAATTCTGCTTAAGGACAAATCATACTTTAAATGATTTAAGTCTGTGTATTTGAGTTTCATTGCATTTTTTGGACAGGGGTAGCTCAGTAGTTAAGGTGTTGGGTTCGGAAGGTCCCAGGTTTAAACCCCAGCACCTAGCTGCCACTGTTGGGCCCTTGAGCAAGTCCCTCAACTGCTCAGGTAAATATTGAGATAAAGATGTAAGTCACTTTGGATAAGGGTATTAGAAATGTAATTTGTAAATTTCTATTCCCTGATGCCAACTGTTCTTGGTAGTGCTAAACATATTACTGAAGTAAAAATAGAAACTTGCACTCTGCTTCAGAAACAGCATAAAAGTACTTAAAGTAATCCGATTTACTCAAGTATCAAAAGTACTGAGCATTAGATGACCATAGCAGTAAACACACAGTAAAAGTCTCTCTCTCTCTCTCTCTCTCTCTCTCTCTCGAGGATGCAGTGAAGAAAAAAGTAATAATTGTTCACAAATAAAACTGCTCACGCATGAAAACTGTACTTAAGTACAGTAACAAAGTAAACATACTTCCACCACTACTTATTAAAAACAGGAACCCGTGACAGATTTGATTTTGTGCCATTTGGCAACATTTGGCAGATCTGTGCAAGTAGATATGCCAAAAAAAATCAGCTTTGATTATAGGTAGTATACGACAAAAAACGTTTTATTTAAGATATTGGAATTTAACTTTCATGGTAGTAGCGAGGTGTACACACTGTACAGGTCAAATGAACAAATGTTGACTCTGAAGGTGCAAGCACTCTGCCACCATGCAACCAATTTTAATAATAGAGGACTGAAAATGACTTCTCAGTGGGCTGTATATGTGTTCGGCCGTGGCTGAGTGCCGGCTGCATCGCCGTCACACTGCTCCTTCTTCCTTGACACTCTGTAATGTCTCTCAACTCATTTGTCTCTCTTCCTTTCATTTCCTCATTCCCCTTCTCTCCTCCTCACTAGCTTTGTCATACCTCCTCATGCTTTTCTGGCAGCTGCTGAAGATCCTATAATAAGAGGAAAATGTGAAATTTTTGACTGTGTCGAGTCAAAAACTTTTTCACATTTTCACATTTCAGAATCTCAGTGCTAAAGGTTGCTTGGAATAACCCATGGAGTCATGAAACCTGAAAAAGGGTGTGTGTGTGTGTGTGTGTGTGTGTGTGTGTGTGTGTGTGTGTGTGTGTGGACATTTATGCATGTGTGTCGGTGAAATGCATTATTGAGTGCAGTGAGATAAAAACCAGACCCTGTGATCATTAGTGTACTTGAGCTCCATTATCATGAGTGTCGAACATCTCCTACTGAAGCCCTTCATGTTTACACACACACACACACACACACACACACACACACACACACACACACACACACACACACACACACACACAGACACACACACACAGACACACACACACAGACACACACACAGACACACACACAGACACACACACACAGACACACACACACACGCACACACACACACACGCACACACACACACACACACACACACACTTCTTTTTTTGAATACCCCCACACATTCCGACTTCGTTTTAATAAAAAGAAAATTGATGTTAAAAAAAAATTCTTTCAGTATCCTGTCTTTACCGCATGACGAGGGCCACGCTGTCACTCCACAGACATCTGCTACTTTCTCTCAGAACAAGAGAATATGCGACTCAGTATGATGCAAGGTTTTAGCCTGTTTTTTTTTTTAAAGGATTGTGCGAAATTGCAATGGAACTAAGATGTCCTGATGCATTTATCTCATTCTTACCAGTCTCAATAACACCTCACACTAATTAATACTGACCCATATCCTGAGCTCATTTAATAACCTTTTGATTGTAACTCTAAAACATTTGCACAATAAATCTAGACTTACTGCTTTAGATGCATGTCATTGCTGCACGACACCTTTAAATAATACATTTCAGCCCATTGGAACTGATTTGCAGCATGAGTTCATCGAGTCAGCAAAGCTCAGGATTATAAGGAAAAAACAGCAAATTGGCAGGAAGGCTCTTTTTGCAATTTGTTTCACTTGAACTTATGTCACTGATGCATATCGTTATACTTCATATGCTTTTGCCTGTGCCTGCTATTTACAGCACTCAGAAAAGCTGTTTTATACTGTTAATTATTCTAGACAGGTGTATAGCATATACATAAATGTAGCAAATATATAAAGATAAAAGTCAAATTATTTTCACTTTCTGGCTTTTTTTGTTTGAACATTTGAGGTCATTCTGAGACATAGCAATGTAATGTCAAATATTCACACTATTTAAGTCAATATGAACTTAAATATTATTAAATAGTAAATCTAAATGTTAAATGTTAAATATAAAGCACCCTTTTATATGCATCATGGAAAAACGCAGTGACGATAGTGTTGCCAAGTCTACATGATCATGTACTAGGCTGGGAACGACATACAGTAGGGGTTGTAAAAAGCAAGTCCTTGGGTAGCAGTGTCATTTGTTATGGTTCAGAATGCTTGTTTGGGATTGCAATTAATGGCACTGTTAAATCCTTAAATTAGTCTCTGCTACTAAGTTGCATATGTACAAAAATATAAGGTGTTAGAAAGATTAACAAATGAACAATTTTTAGTAAAATGTAAAAAAAAAACATTCTTTGCATAATTGCCGGTCCATTGTAAACACATGAGTCAAGTCTCCACTCAAGTCACCCCTCCACACCAGTTAAACTTGTGTTAACACATCTGGTGTTATGCATATGATTGCTTAATTATGTTAATTTCCCCTATGTATGGAGACGTTTGGGACTCTCTGCATTGAAGTAGTTACACAACAAAACCTGGCTAAGCTGAATAGCTAATTCTACATGTATCTTTTTTTTCTGTTCATGTTCGTCTGAGTTTCTCATGTGTCAAAATGGTCAGAAGGCTGAAATTATTGGCCTCCATCAAGCAAAGAAAACTAAGAGAAACTAAGAGAGATGAACTCCCAACTTCAAGGATGAAATATGATTTTGGGATCCGTAAGACTGGGAGCACCGCAAACACACAGACACAAAGTAAAGTCTTATAGAAAGAGGTCGTTTAAAAATAGGGAAAGCAAGGGATTTTAAGGAGGGAGGAAGAAAAGACGGGGAGCAAAGAAGTGAGGTTGTGCATGTGAAGGTCATGAAGCAACAGTTGGCATATACTGTAGAACAGGGGTCTCAAACTCAGTTCCTGGAGGGTCGCAGCCCTACAGAGTTTTGTTCCAACCATAATTAAAAACACCTGATCCAACTAAACAAGTCATTAAGGCTTATTTGAAAACTACATGGTATGTATGTTGGAGCAGGGTTGGAACAAAACTCTGTAGGGCTGCGGCCCTCCAAGAACTGAGTTTGAGACCCCTGCTGTAGACACTCGGCTGGTAAACGATGATTGTGGCAAAGTGGCGAAGTGGACCCAAGTGGAGAGAGGCTCTAGCAGGCTCCTAAAGACGTGCTTGCACTCGTAGCCAGCCGGCCCCACCCAGTCCTATTTGTGTGCAGGAGACAACGCAATGCAAACGCAATTCAGGCAACATTGGCTGTCCATCCTGGGGTGACCGCAGCGGTGGTCCTGACTGGCAGTGGCTTTTTCCCATTCAGCAACTGAGTCACGATGGCTGGCTCTCTCTGTAAAACTAAAAGTGCTAGGGCAACTAATGCAGTCCATAAGCAGCTGTCTCATGCCCGGCAATCAAACGGCCGTGTAAAAAGCAAGTCCGCTTGCCTGTTGAAGTTCTATGTAAAAAATGGACGGGAGAAATAAGAGCTATGAATAATGGTCAAAGTAAAAGCATTTCCACTGACACAATGTGACTGGAACTCAAGGATTGGGACTAAACAGCTGTGTGGCCATAAGAAAACTGCTTGTTAATGATTGGATTTTGGAGAAATGGAAAAAAAGTCGTGTGTACTGATGAGTCCAGACTGACCCTATTCCAGAGCGACATCAAGGGTCAAGGAAGCGATACATGCCTCCCAGTTAAGATTTTTTTTTGGACTATGTTATGATTTGCGGTTGCTTTAGTTGATCACGTCTAGACTCAGCAACGTTATGTGGCTACAAAATATGAAGTCAGCTGACTGAATGACCAAGTTATCTCATCTAATGATTTTTGTCTACCCTGACCAAACTGTGAAAGCATGTTTTTGGAGGATGAGTACTTATTTTCATTGCACACTGTAATCACTATATTAATGAAAAATGTCTCATTTCCCAAGTCTGCTGACGATGTCACTAATAGTATTGTAGTAACAATTACTGGAATTTTATGCAGTGAAAACAGATGAGCAACAACAAGCTTCACACACTGAAACATCCCCTACGTCCAGTGGGGCTATAGTAAATATCATCACTCTTGAAATGCATTTGTCCAATTCAGTTAGTGGATTGGAACTAATGGACATCTTTGATATGTGTTCCATTCTAAGATTTTAAGGTACATGTAACACCTCATACAATAAGCAGACTTGAAACAATGTTCAGTTGTTGTGGTGTATATATATTATATATATAAACTATTGGCACCAAGCTGTAACCTGCAGATCCATAAATCTTATTTGTTTTTCTAGCACATCGCACAGATACTCTGTTGGAATGGGATCTGGAGAACTCAAAGGCCAATTCAATACCTCAACCTCGATGTTTTTTCCTCAAGGCATTCATTTTTTACATTATCCTTTTGAAAGAGACCACAGCCACCATCAAGAAATACAACTTCCATGAAGAGGTATACGTACCTGGTCAGCAATGTTTAGGCAGGAGTCACATGTCAAAGTACTAGCCACATGAATGGCAGGACCCAATGTTTCCCAGCAGAACATTACCCAAAACATCACACTGCCTCTGCTGGCTTATGTGCTTCCTATAGTGCGTTGTGGTGAAATCTCTTCCCTGGGAAAGTGTCACTTGGCCATCCACATGATGTAAAAGAAAAATGTCATTCATCAGACCAGGCCGCCTTCTTCCATTGCACTCATAGCCTTAATAACCAATGACCCTATCGCTGTTGATCAATTTCCCTTTTTTGGACCACTTATGGTATGTCCTGACCACTGCAGACTGGGAACATTCCTCAGGAGCTAAAGTTTTGGAGTTGCTCTAACCTAGTTGTCTAGCCACCATAATGTGGCCCTTGTCAAAGTGGCTTAAGTCCGTACACTTGCGCATTTTATTCTGCTTCCAACGCATGAGGATCAGGGACCAAATGTTCACCTGTCAGTGGTCATGGTGTTATTGTGGTCTTTGCAGCCTAAAAAAGTCTTCAGGCCAGCAGATGTTTACTTTTTTCAGTTTCATTAAAAAAAAAAAAAAAAAAATTATATATATATATATGTGTGTGTGCATTTATTGTGCAAATTATAATGAAAATGTCAGATTAAAAAAATAATAGAATATGTTTTCTTTAAATGAAAATGGTACCTCTATGTCCAAAATACTTAACCAGTTCCTCCTACAAAATGTGTATAAGAATGGAGAGGAAATCTATTAAAGATGAGAGAGCAGGCGGTTGAATTTAAGAGCTCAAGAGCATTCCTTTCATCCACATCATCAAACTTTGTACTGGAGTCCCAGTCAAACCAGTGGTTTTGGTAGTCTACGCAATGTCAAATGGAGCACGCACAATGATTATTTCCAGTGCAGTGGCCTGTACACAGGAAAGGACTGTATCTTGACATTTAGAAAATAATTAAATGAGAGAATGTAATAATCTTAAAGAGGTCAGCAGCTCATTACAAGTAGAAAGTGACACTTTGATTTTCCACAGAAAATGCAAATACATGACACCACGCAAACACACTCCGAAGTCTGCAGAACTGTAATCCATTAAAAGTAAAAGTGGTTTCAAAGACAATTCCTTGACACTTTTTCGCTTTCTTTTCTTGTATTTATTTATAAAGTATACACATAAAATACGAAGATAATTTTAGTCTCAATCAATCCTTGAGGTTTTTGATGCTACACCGGCGCTAGTGAGTGGACGTGTACAACAAGATTGCATGTTTAATACACCGCAAATTCACTTTCTTTTATACTAATACAACCTTTCCTCACCGTATTTCTGGCAAGCTACATTCATTATGTATGTGTTTTGAGAATGCTTTTTAAAAAAAATCACTGCTCAATCTACCCTACTAGCACCTCTTTTGCAAGCATCCCCGTGTTTTCTTTCTTCTTCTCCTCCTTCTTCCTCTTCTTTAATAAAGAAGCCAGAAAACATTATAAACAGCAGAAAATATCATGACTTTTTTTTTTCTTCTGTAACATATCCTGCATAGAATGCATTATAATCTGAGTGAGGATAATATAATGCCTTTGATAAGCCAGCGTTTAGGCACGTCTTTAATCTTATTCATCCCTGACTGAAATCTGAAAGAATAATGTGTTGATTGTCCTCCTCCTTGTTTTTCATTGAGAAGGAAGTGATGAATTATAAGCACAATACATCCCACCTAAGGCCTAATGAATTCAGATAATAAAGGTGACGAGCCAAGTTAACTCTTTATTCTTGCTCTTATTCTGTCTAGGGCTTTGTGCCATGCAAAAACATTGAATAACTGAGTCATCTTTAATTGCAATGAGAAGACCGACCTTTGCACTCATAAGCCATTAAATTGTATTCCTTTTCACAGGTCTGATGATCATTCTTATTTTTTGCTGGATTGCTGAAAAGACTGACAAAGAAAAGACATATTCATCCACTGATTGCGAGATTGAAAATAATGACAAAATCATGCTTTGAATCTGAAAACACGTCTAACAGTCTCAGATACAGCCCCATCATTTTAAAATTCCATTTTTTCCCTGCATAGAGGGACCATGTTAAACATTAAATCAGTTTAAAACTCCTTTGAATGCAGCAAGAGTACCGCAGCAAGGCTCACTGCTACAGAATCTAAAAGATGACGAACAGTTATAAATTGTCATCTTGCTATTTTGCAATATCAAATTTAAGAGAGTACTGATGTACTGAATACCAGGAGCGCGGTGATGCCATTATTTTCATGATGGTGCAGCCTGTGTGTTGATGATATTATAGTCATGCTGATTCAGTTACTCGACAAAACCTGGAGTGTGATATTGCTTTTATATAACAGTTCTACAAATCCTGTTGATAATAATAATAATAATAATAATGATAATAATAATGCATTTTATTTATATATTCGCCTTTCGAGTCACCCAAGATCACTGCCTAAAATTCATACTAGAAATGAATTAATGAAATTGTACAGTAAATAACGTTCAAACAATATTTAATAAAAACAGCTGCCTGTGTCAGCACCTAAAACATTTAAAATACATAGAGATTTGATTGCAGCCTTACATCACGTGGCACGGGCGATTCTGAATAAACGGGTCTCAAGATGAAATTTGAATGTGGTTGGAGAGACTATATTACGGGCGTTTTCAGGAAGGGATGAAGGACAATGCGGCTAAAGAGGCTCTAGCGTCCATGGTGATCAGGGGTGTAAAGAAGAGCCTTGATAAGGAAGCACGAAGAGTGCAAGAGGCGGGAGTAGAAATGTAGAAGCTCTGACAGATAAGACAGAGCAAGATTATCAAGGGCTTTAAATTGATTAACTCTATCTGGAATTTGATGGGAAGTCAGTGGAGATGTTTAAGGGTGGGTGTGATGTGATGCATTATGAGTTATGACAAAGGCAGCAGAATTCTGGAAGAGTTTATGAAGGGTTTTTTGAGTTAAAAGTGAATTACAATCGCAGACACTGCTAATATTAGACTCTAAACACAATATTGATGCCAAACAGATATCAGAGGTGACCCCCCATGTTTTTGACCTGAGGAGAGGGAGAAACTGATGAAGAGTGAGAAACTGTTGGCTTTGGTGGATTTTGACCCTTTAAGAAATAAGGAACCCTAACTGCTATTACGTTTGAGAAAACTGCAAGCTTTGTGGAGTTATAAAGTTGTGTATCACATCTGTATAACAAGGGATATGTATACTTAATTTCTAAAGATGTGACCAAGAGGGAAATGGTAGATGAGGAACAGAAGGAGGGCAAGGATGGAGCTTTGGGAAACACCACAGGTTTCTGTGCTCTGTTTAGTACAAATTGCAGGCTGAAATTATTTAAATAGATTATTGTCATTAGTGAGTGTCATTCTGAGTATAAACCTGAAAAGCAAACATTTTGTTATCGGTGTTATTGAAATGAAAGGAAGATTTGATATCAGACGGAAATTTAAGTTAAGATTTGTAGTGTTAGTGTCTGTTTTTTTAAGGATATAAGTTATTGCAGCTGTTTTGAGTGATGATGGGACAATGTGAGAGAAATAAGAGAGGAGTGACTAATATGAGTTATAAGGGAAGTAAGGGGGTACAGGCTGAGTTGGCATATTATGATTTTTATTTTTTATGTTATTTTATCCAGTTATTCTGCTCTGCCCTTCCGCGACTAGTGGAACTAGCATCGTCTGGTGTCCGACAGTTAGCCCCTGACATTGTAATTAACGGGGGTAAAAGTAGTCTTAAATTCTTAATAGCACTCTGTAGCCAAACGGTGAGGAGAATAAACTATGGAAGTCGTGGACAATCCAGAGAAATTACAGTAACTAGACTTCTTAAAATTTCTGTTTACTGTAACTCACTTTATCCATGAACAAAATAACACAGACTTTTTAGAGAAAATTCACAATGACTTGGGCGTGATTACAAAGTGTTGTTTAAGATGACATAACGTTATGAGATGTGCTTCCATGACTGGTTTTGTTTATGGGTTCTGTGGACTGTGGACTGCAGCAACCTACCCATGTCATGATGCAATATATGTTACAGTATGCTCTATATCACCACTCACGCCACTCTCGCCAATTCTTTCCTCCTGCGCTACATTACAAGATTAAAAAAAAAAAAAACAATTTCATGAAATCGCAAAATTAACTTTTGTGCTATTTTGCCCACCATGATTTAATTGGATTAAGTCAATAATACAGTTATTTCTTCCTTTCAGTACAATGAAGTTATAATGTAATTTGCTCATGTAAGCCAAAAAAGGCTACAAGATAAGAGACTTACATTGAATAATTACTGCAGTGATTAATACGTTTCAGCTGGTAAAAAGTTATTTTACCCTAACTGATGCAATGAGTAAATTTTTTAAACAACCATGTCAGAAGGCAAATCCTGTGATCATGGCAAAAATATTACACTGTTTCTGAAAGAACAAATGTCAAAAACTAAGCAAAGAAAGCAAATAAGGTGAATATTAAAACTGATAAAATTGTGTAAAACCAGTAAAATGCATTCGTGAAACCTGTAAGGATAGTGGTGAGCCATTATCTTTGCGGAAAGAATGTGGTTGGGAAAAACAAAACATCCTAAATGAGTGTTATGGAAGATCACTAAAATGCTTAGTGAAATCAAATGATAAAAAATCAACAGTTGAACTCACAGCTATGGTTAACAGGCAAATTAAGAGCATTTCCACACTCTCAATGCAAAGAGAACTCAAGGGATTAGAACTAAACTGCAGTGTAAGCATTAAGGAAATCACTTGTTAGTGAGGCGAATTTTGAAAAAAAAAAAAAAAGGCTTCAATTTGCTGGGGAGCATAAAGACTGGTCGGTGGAGCATTGGAATAAAAGCATGTGGTCTGATGAGTCCAGATTGACCCTGTTCCATCAGGGTAAGAAGAGAGGAGGATAAAGTGAGGCACCCATCATGCCTAGTGTCCATACCGTGCAAGCCTGTGGGGACAGTGTGATGATCTGGTGTTGCTTCTGTTGGTCAGGACCCGTATTTACTAAACATCTCAGAATCACTTGTAGGAATCGGGCTTAAAGTTCATTAAGGACTGAAAATATTCCTAGCTCATAGTAGCACACACTGTAAAAGTTATTCATAAAGCGTCCTACTCTTTTTTTTTCCTGCAATGAAAATGGGCAAAGTCACTTTTGTACGACACTGAGAGCCGTAAAGTCGGCTGCACGTTGTAGTTTGACAGGTTTTTGTAGTTTTTTTTTACAGTGGAAAAAAACAACTTTTTAAAGGCCCTATAGTAGAGCATATACATATATGTGTGTGTGTGTGTGTGTGTGTGTGTGTAGGTCTGTTATAATTTGATCAAAATGATTTCGAAAAGAGAGTGAAACTGGAGAGAGGATAACAGGGTTTTGCTAGCAGAGGACGTAGTAAAATGTAAATAAATAATAAAAAAAAATTCTGCCCTACTTTTACCTCTAAAGATAAAAACTGAGTGGAGGCAGTTTGTGAAATACCACCTGTCAGTTTGCTGCACGTACCCCTGAGGAGTGTGAAACACGGGGGTATGGTGTGTTAATAAAGTGATGAAGTGCTGATTACAACAGAGACTCTAAAAACTGTTGTTTACATTCAAATAATTTAATATAAGTATAGAAAATGTATATATAAATATAATTATTTTAATGTGTGAGCCATGTGTGACGCCCACAACTCCATGAATACAGTTAATTCTTTCGCTGATTTCACACTGCGTTGTAATGAATCCGGGCATGATCTGCGGTGCCGTAAGAGCAGAGTTTCATTTATTATTTCCGACTCTGTCGGCTGTGTCACTGTTTCAAAGCTGCATCTTCACTGTTACTAAAACATTGTACAGTATCAGTCACCTGCAGAGACAGCGTATGACTACACTGTTGATTAATTAACCAGTTACATACCACATGCAATGTGAAAAAAAAAAGTATAAAATTTTTGTCCAAACGTGTCTTTTTTGAGCTCTGTGTCACTCTAATATTGTCAGGATTTAAATAGTGAAAGAGTGGCACAGGGAGCATGAGATATCATTTTTGATTGGCCACCACAGAGTCCAGACCTTAACTATTTTGCAGGCTTTGGGATGTGCTGAAGCAGAGTTTACACAGGGGTCTGACTCTCCAATCATCAGGACAAGATCTTAGAGAGAAATCAACACAACTCAAAATCAAAACAAAAAGGTCGTCCAACAAAATATTAAAGTATATGACTTTTTTTTTTTGGCCAGACAGTGTACTTCGTCACTCATTGCAAATAATTCTGATTACTAATTTTAAACATGTTTTAAATAAACGTCAAAAATTTTTAACCACAAATAAACCACTTTTTGATGATATTCTGATAAAATAGTCTTTCTCAAATCTAAAATCAGATTTCCACTTTCTCATCGTGTAGGAGTGGAGAGCAGTTCACATGTCTAAACTCCTCCATTTTGTGCTCATGTTGCAGGCTGAGCAGGTTTTCTATGCACTGCCTGAACCTGGCTTCAAGAAGCTCTACTGGGTTAATTAATAATTGTTAGTTATTAGTTATTTTTATTATTAATATTACTAACTGTGCATTGTTAAGTGTGCATTTCAATGAACTACGGTCATGCAAATTGCTAAATGTATTGACCACTCATTTGGGTCAGTTAGCCTAATCTGCAGGTTTTTGGACTGTGGAAGGAAACCGGAGTACCCAGAGGGAACCCAACATACATGGGTAGAACGGGAATCAAGCCTGGCTGGGAATCGAACCCGGACCCTGCAGGTGCAAGGCGACATTGCTAACTTTGGTCAATCCATTAAAAAAAAAAAAAAATCAATTCTAATATAAATTTTCTTTATAGTTTACAAGTAAGTCTCAGTAAAAATGTATGATTGGATGTGGAACAAATAAATCTTTAATTTGCTTTTGACACAGACGGTGCACTAAGTGTCCTTGATAATCCCTCACTAGATACTAGCCAGACTTAATTAGCCAGACATAATTTTCTCTCTTCTCTCCTTCAGCATGGAGTAGATCATAAAAATATGCTATTTGGCCCGATTGCGCTTTTACAGCGAAAAATCTAATCACATAATAAGAAAAGCTTTGGTCACGATTGGTCTTAAAACACATAATGTGACATGCTCACTGGAAGCAGATTTAGTCCCACTATATGTATGGCTCTTTATTTGATATATATTTATAAACAATTTGTGAAATGATGGAGGATCGAAAATGGAAGAAAAAAAATCAACAGTGAACGGTGCACCCTTTTTCTGTTGGTGCAAGGGGAGACATGCTGCTAGTTGTTAAGATACTTTTCTACACCTGAATTTCCATCAAGACATCAATGAGAGGAACATGGCGCAGTGAAGTCCTCAATCTTACTCCTCTCACAGAAATCAATACACGCAAACACACACACACAATCATACACACTTCACTTTCAGTGAAGATGTTTCGATTGATCCAAGCAAAATCATGGACCATAAAGCTCTCTAA
This sequence comes from Clarias batrachus, assembly GCA_003987875.1. Classification (NCBI taxonomy): domain Eukaryota; kingdom Metazoa; phylum Chordata; class Actinopteri; order Siluriformes; family Clariidae; genus Clarias; species Clarias batrachus. The sequence goes on along the minus strand of QMIH01000771.1, from coordinate 165,248 downwards.
AAAACAGAGAGGAAGTGGAATGGAGGTAACAAAAAAGGAATAAATTGAGCACCTAACTCGAGATATTTGTGTCTCAGATCAATATCGGTTGTCAGTAAAGCGAACAGAAACTATTCTCACACACACACACACACACACACACACACACACACACACACACACTACTATGCACCAAGTCTTAGGCACCATATTATCTTTCGTACAAATGTTATCATATGTTTATCATGTCTGCATTATTATGTATAAAACCATTGACTATTTCCAAACATAACATTAAAAATATTTAGTGCTCTTTATAGAAGTTTATTTCATGTAGAAATGTTTTCAAATGCATCTTTGCTCATGGCTTTGCTCATAGGAGAATATGAGTCCTGGTAACTTTGACAGGCTTGTTTTTTTTCTATTTTCCTGAAAAACCCAGGAGCCTACTGTTTCTATCTGAAAACTGTACTATCAGTGTATATGTTTCTTTGTTTTCTTTATAGGCATGCAAATTTTCTTCTATGATGTTATTAATTCATTATTTTTGAAGTTATGTTTGTAAATAGTGAATGTTTGTAAGTGTGATATTAATGGATGTATGTCATCCTGCTGAAAGAGGGTATTCTCTGCCATCAGGGAATCCAGTGGAACCTCGGTTCACGAACGCCCCAAAGTACGACCAAATCGGTTTACCACCAAAGAATTTGCCTCTGTTCATGAACTCCTCGGGTTATGACACAGAAACTGCCATCCCAAGCTGTCGCTATCAGCTGAATAACGTCAGGAGTGCGTCGCGCAACATCAGTTTTGCTGAGTCTGCGGTCACGAATCGTGCACATGATAAAATTATTTTGTGCAAAGTGAAGTCACGCCATTGCCGAAAAGTATCATCCGAACAAATCTGTGGCAAACAAAATGCTGCACCTTATGGACGATAATGCGGTGTCCTTTTGTGCAGCACAGTGGCGCAAGTGTGCAGCGCAGACGTAACAAATCTCTCCGGGTAGATTGTTTGTGAAATCAGCTGCCACTTACGAACCAGAGGCCAAGAAACAAAAAAGAGAGAAAAACCCAGAGAAATCCTTCTAAACAATAACCTCCTCCCCACCACTCTTCGTCTCCTCCATTCTTTCACGCTACGGAGTCTCCCTAAGAAAGCTGCACGAACAATACAAGTAAAAATAAAGTGTGCGCTCTCTCCTGTACAGTTTGTATTTCACACTTTGCTTTATATTTTCTGTATCTTGAACAAAATTTATAAAAAGTTAAATATAGTTCATAGTGATGGAGGTTGGATTAATTCTAGTTTCATGTATTCCTGTGGAAAAAAACTGAATCGATCTACGAACAAATAGGGTTACAACAAGAACTTAGGAACTAATTAAGTTTGTGAAATGAGGTTCCACTGTACCGTACCCGAATGCACTGCGGGCAGAAGCCCATACGCTTTGGGCTGTGTTCTGCTGGGAAACCTTGGGCCCTGTCACTTATAGATGTTATTTTGACATGTACATGTACCAACACAAACATTGTTGCAGACCAATACACCCTTCATTTCAAAGGTACTCCCTAGTGGCAGTAGCCTCTTTCAGCAGGATAATGTTCCCTGCCACATTGTAAAAACTGTTCTGGAATGGTTTGGGGAACATGAACATCGGTTGACTTCATTTGTAAATTCTCCAGGTTTCAACCTGATGAAGCATTGTTGGGATGTGCTGGAAAAACGACGGAGGCTCCACATCACAACTTCAAAGAATCAAAAACCCAAAGCAGCTTAAGACAGTCTGGCTATTCTTTTTTGACCTCGCATTTCTGCCTATAGAATTATCACTCACTCGATGGTTTTTTGTTGGTGTTTGTTTATTTTTCGTGCTATTCCAGGTAAAATCCCAGGAGAAGTTTCGGGAATACTCAACCTTGAATTTCTGTCACCAGCAACCATGCATTGTCAAACTCAGTGAGATGGATGAATTTTCGACTATTCTGAGGATTGATATAAAGATCCTTGCTCTTGACCTGTACCTGCATTATTTTATGCATTGCGCTACTGCTACACCACTGACTGTTTGGATGAATCTCAGTCTGAATCTCATCCTGAGACTATTTTTATCTTTATAAGACAGAACTCTTTCAATCGCACAAGCTCACCTCAAGTTTTGATCTCTTTTCATCTTTTGATGCCTATGTGAGTACTAATATAAGACAAGAAAAGGTATAGCAAAGTGAGGATTAAATAATCTCATAATGCTTTCATATAGATTGCAGATCTATAGAGTTCTGGGTGAATGATGATTAATGAAGTTAAACCGCTGTCCTTTCAGGAATTTCCATTTTATCCAGCAAGGCTAAACCGTGGAATGAAACACATGGTGACTCATCTTCTGATGTAAATTATGTGACTCATTCCAGAGCTCTAAAAATATGTTAAACACTGCATACATCACGTCCATTATGATTGCGTAAGGTTTGTTATGTACAACATCAATACAATTTTAAAGTCTGTGTGACAAGAAACACAAAATCCATTTTCATTAATTCAAGTAACATTAAAGTGGAACTCTGACAGTGGAGCGCGGGTGCCATTTTAGTTAGATAGCACGAAGGAAGAAAGAACTGAAAATATCATGCCATTAAGTCAACCCAGTGTCTGAGGCTTAGGGGAGCGGAGGAAGCAACACTGCTGCAAATCAACTGCGACATATTGATTGGGATAACACTGAAGACAGATTAAACATTGCAATACAATACTGTTTGTGTCCTTTTCGCACAACTACCATCTAATCTGTGTCCTCAATAATTGATTAACTAGAATTATAACAGTAATATAAAGCTTACTTTCACTATCCACTCCTTTAAAGCAGTCCAGAAAGGCAAGGTGGCTCATACAACAGATTTATACTGCTGAGCAATCTTATTATAGTCATGAACTTAAAAAGTAATAGAAAAAAAAGTAAAGAAATTCTCAGTTAAAGTATCTGTACATGCTTCTATCAATCAAATTTCCTAAAGCATTTATTCAGAAGAACAAGTAAACGCCCTGTCCACAATTCTCAGTAGGCTTTGAAACTGGTTGGGGGGAGGGGGGTGGGGGTGGGTGGGTAACTGACTTCTATCACAGAAATGTGCGTTTAAGTGGTTACTCAGCTTGGAATTCCATTTTGTGAACTTGGGCAACAATATTATCCTCTACACAAATAAACTTGTTTTTAATTTATATTTAAGTTATGCAGTTTAGAGTCATAGGGGGTGGAACCTACAGTACTGCATGCAAGGAACGTAGAGCACAATAAAGGGGACACCCTGGATGTGGTGCCAAACCATCGCAATGCACAAGCACAGAGAAACATGCAAACTCCAAACTTGCAGACTGGATCAGAAAACCCAATTTTGGAGCTGAAGGGGAACAATGCTTACCCCTAAGCCACTGTACTGCCGTGTACAATTCGATTTGCAATGTAATTTGTTAATTTCAGCCTATGTTTAGGCTGGAAAAAAATTTTTTGTTAAAAAACAAAAACATTGTAACTGTGTACTGTGTACATAACTTACACTACATGGACAAAAGTATTTGGCCAAATCTGCAATGACAGTGTATCCAAATACATATACTTCAAAATGGAGTTGGTCCTTTTTTTAAAAATCTATAGCAGCTTCCACTCTTCTTGGAAGGCTGTTCACCAGATTTCGGAGGGTTTCTGTGGGAATCCGTGGCCATTCATTCTGTAGAGTATTTATAAGGTCAGGCACTGATGTTGGATGAGAAAGTCTGGCTCACAATCTCTGTTCCAGTTCATCTAAAAAATGCTTGATGTTGAAATAGAAAAGGGCATTCCCCAAACTGTCAAAAATAATGTATATATAAATTGTGCAAATATGTTTCTTTAGTTTTTTTTTTTTTTTTCAGATTTGTTTTCTGTGTACTTTGACCTATGTGTTCTGTAGGACGTTTATGTTGACATTTGGTTCCATATTCCAGTTTGTGCATCACCACAGTCACATGGTCCTAATGACATACACCTGCACCTTGTCCTCTCTGATTAGTCTGTCTATTTTTCAGTTGGTTCTTGTGACTGTTATAAAGCCTGTTTAATGTCATTGCCTGCTTCCAGTTAGGGTCTCTGGCAGTTATGTCATTGTTCAAGTTTAGCTTATTAGCCATGTTCCCGTAATTATTAGCATTAGCCTGTAGTTACTGGCCCTGGAAAAAGGAAGAAAAAAAAAAGGATGTGTGTTTTAAAGGTAATATGTGTTTTTGTTAATACTGTGTCATGTTTTATGACAGAGTAAGTACACTTCAAAAAGCTAATATTATACGTGTATATGTATATATATATATATATATATATATATATATATATGGGTGGTAATATATATGCTAATATTAACCCTTACTTTCCAATTCACTGTAGTCCTGGACGTGTCTCATGGTTATCTGCTCTTGAAAAATCCACCCATTGATCAATTTACTCATCCAGTCATGTCCAGACCATAACAATTATCAGCAGTTCCATCAAAATAGGAACTACTGAGACTGAGAAAACACTACACAGAAACTCGCTGAGAGAGACCAGTACTCGCTTATCAAAAGCATTAGGGAGAGTGGTATTTATCAACAGTTCCATTACTGAGTAATATTTGTCTACAGCCTCATCGGGCACCGAAACCTTCAGCGAGATTGTTGAACCCATTTGTATTCATGTCTTTTACTGTTCTAGGAAACCATAGGCCTTACTATCTCCAAAACATAATGTAAAAAGTGAAACATTCTTGTATGCAAATCACAAATTAAGTTTGTAGATTCTTGATGAGGTTTAAATAATTCTGAATTAAGAAATCATTAGCCTATCAGCATAAGAGGACGCATATAAAAGACACAGTGCTGCAATTTTTTTTAAAAATGTTATTTACCTCTTTTTTTTCAGATTGATCAACTTTTTTGGGGAAAAAAAAAAAAACCTGAAGTAATTACAAACACAGACAGCAGGGAGTAGGCATAAACCAGCACAGCAATAATGTCTCTCAGAAGTAATGTGCATGCAGTTTAGAAGATCTCTAGGGAGCAGGTAGCCTAAATGGTAACAGAAGATGAGGTAAATGCAGGATTTTAGATTTAACACAGAGTGTTAGCATCACATGGGGTCCTGCTGGAGCAGTGCCTAATGGTCTTTCTCCCAGAGGCAATAATGCTTTCACCGTTCTAATCACAAACCTCATTAGACCGAACCGAGAAGCGCGATCTTGTATAAGTCCTCAGTGAACAGCCGCACATGTGCACATAATGCTGTTTAGAGCTCAATGCCGATCATAATTAAATGCCTTCAACGATCATCATAGTGTTGTTTAGCTCTGATCGATCGCTGTACTATATGTCTGTGACCTTATGCATGTCAATGTATGTAACCAGAATTCCTTAAAAAATTAATAAAAGGAGAAATTGTGGTCAACATGTAGATGGTAGATCAACACAAATATACATGTAATACACCTCGACTGTACAACTTATAGGAGCAAGGACTATTACATATGAGATCTCTTCAGTCCTAAGGTTTGCATTTGGTTCAGCTCTAACACTACGATGTCTCTGCCCTGTTTTTAACTTCAGCCTCTAGAACAACAATTGCTTTAAAAGGGTCAAAGAAAGTTCTTCCAGATCAACGGTACCTGAGCAAACACTTCTGCAGTATACAGTACTTATCACAGTTTCTGTCTTTCTGGTTCATTTAATAATGAACTGCTGTAATTGTGGAATTTTTTTTCTCTGTCTTCAAGAGCTACTGAAGATAAAAGTAAGTGACATTTAGGGGACATGTAATTATTTTTGTAGAAATTATGTTCTGGCTGTAAGCTTCGTTATACTTAAACAATTTTGAAATTAAGTTTAGATAGCACTTCGAACAAACAATCTATGCTACATAGTTCAGTGCAATTCAGGTTTTGATGTTGCTTAATTTTGATCTTTAGTTGGGACTGGATGCGACTCGTGATCGTAGATTTTAGTCACATATTAAATTATGTGTGTGTGTGTGTAGTAAATGACAACATTATTTAACTATGTACATTGGGCATATTGTAAAGTGCAGTACATGCAAAGTGAAGCCCCTGATTCCCTGATAGTAGTGGATTATTGATTCTTTGTGGTGGGTAGAGCAGGGGCATTTATAGAGATTCATAGGATCGCATAATATGTTAATTAAATCCTGGGGACTTTGTAATGTTTCGCGACTTGTATGTATGCAGGGGTTTGTGGCTCTAGTTGATTTAGAACATAATTGAATATAGATGTTCTGTTTCCTGATGTTTATCATGATTTGACATATTTCAGTGTGTGTTCACTTAGACCTTCATAAATCCTTCTCAGAAGCAGCTGAGTGTACGGGGAAAACGGCGTAGCTGAACAGGATATGTCCTGATTAATCCTGTTTTTCACAGCCGAATGTAAGAGCAGGTGTTGTGTGGAGGATAAACGTAATCTAATAATAAAGGGAAAGAGATTTATAGTAATTCCAAATTAAAAACCCAACTAAAACATCCAATGTTCTCAGTCTAGCCTGGATCCCCAGGGCCTCTACATTTTGGCACATTCTACATTATGTGTGGTCTTGGCACTGCAGTGTGGTGCGATGTGCCTGATCTTTGGCACTGTTGCCCCCCCTAAGAGCTTAATAGCACAAGCTAGGGCTTAACAACACGAGGAGTGCCTCTTTGTTTGATCCCACAGGTCAGACCTACCATTTGGCAGGAGCTCAATGCTTACAGCTAGAGGAGCTGACAATGATGATTAAATCAATGCGACGGCTGAAATGAAAGCGGTTCCAGGAGCGAGCAGTGTAACATTGGTCTTGCTGTGATTTAAATTTAAATCCAGGCTGTCTCTGAACAGAAGTAGATTAATGAATGAGATACAGTATGAGGACCGATTATTATGCATGGTGACCCTCTGCTGTAGAGGTAATGGGTCAGACTTGCGAATGCAGAGAAAATGGAGGCAATTAAACAGAAATCAAACTCCAGTGAATCTTCCTCCTATTGGGACATATCGAGCTCTCTGAAGGCAGGAATATCATCAGTTTCATGTCTTTAACATTTAATGTAGTATCTTGAGCATTTAATTTAATATCTTGACGTATGTAAGTGCATCTCCTGCAATTGAGAGCAGTTTAACCGTGTAGGTGTTAATTAAAACAAGTTATTGTAATGGGTATTTATTTACAGTAAAAGTGACTTTATTTTTCCAGGAGTGCTATGGGACTACAAATTACTGCTAAAGACGTGATGAAATGGAAACCTCTCTTGCTCTCAGTGTTGTCTTTGGAGTCCTTGATGATGTCCACACTCCCTTAATTAATTAATAAGACATGAGGCATGTTAGATCAGGGAAAAACAAAACCAAGCTGTCCTCCAGGACTGGAACTGGCACTAATCCCGAAGCTGTAAAAGCACTATGTGTGTGGACTAATGGTTGTAATAGCCATCTTGAGAGGATTGTGTACTTCTAGAATGTCTTGATCTAAGTCCTGTCTGAAAAAGGATTCTGTTCTAAATCCTCAGACCAGCTTTCCATTATAAACTCCCTAGAGGCCTGGACCATAATGCAGCTCTCTTCTTCTGAGCATCCCTCAGCCCTCATCATCTCTAGTTTGCAGAGATGATACATTCATGATGTGTGGGCTGCAGGTTTGTACTCGGTTTCTCTCTCTCTCTCTCTCTCTCTCTCTTTCTTTCTCTTGCTCTCTCTACCCCACTGTCAAATAAAGCTCAGCAGAGCTTTTGTCACAGAACCTGACCATTAAATATGCCGTAATGGAATTTCAAAACTAAAATCTATCTCTGGAAAACATCTCTTGTCAATGTGTGTCTCTGGCACTCATGATTTACTCTCTCCGAGTCCCTCTTACATTGCTTGATGTGTCTGATGTGCTTGTGCTGACGTGTATTAAAAACGTTTGTTTAGGTTGTCTCAAGAAAAAAAAAAAAAAACAGATTAAAACACTCGAGTAAAAAGTGTAGTAAAAGTAAAAAAAATATATATAATCAAGTACTATATTACTTAAGTCAAATAAACAATTGTCCTGTTCACTACTTGCACTGGGTCCCCTGGGTACACACACACACCTACTGTATACCTAGTACTGTCTATCTGCTCTGGCTCTCAGCTATAGAAACAATTTATGTACAGAAATCTCCACATAAACCTCTCCTTGCTGATAATTGTGTAAGACTTAAAACACAATAAGGCACTGAGGATCACCGATTGTTGATTTTTGCAAATATTTAGAAGTTTTCAAAGGTTTTGTCTTTGATACTAAATATGGGCATGATGGGTGCTGTAGTGTGTGGATATGTGTGTGAGTTTGCAGTCGACTGCCTTGGTGATTAGTCTGTTTGTTCAGTTGTTTGCTCTGCTATCAGGCATAATAAATGTTAAGCACTGTGCAGTGCCCTAGCTAAATGAACTAACCGACAGAGGAGAGAGCATGACCAACAGAGTGGAATTTTGTGGCCATGGAGCTCAGGTATAAATGGGCACATATTCACGTGTGTGTGTGTGCACTCTCTCCCTCTCTCTCTCTTCATATATATATATAT
>QMIH01000771.1:113817-155920 GCA_003987875.1 Clarias batrachus | reverse complement strand
ACACACACACACACACACACACACACACACACACACACACACACAGACACACAAAACTGATCACTGATTTATGCATCTGAAAGCATTTTATTAGGTTTCTGAAATGATTGACTTAACCACAATCAAATTAATAGTTTTAAGTTACAAGATAATATTCTTGGTCCTGTGTGTTAAATATGATATGATGCCTGTCTGACCTTCAAATTTAAACTGTAAATTCATGCATTATAACCTGAATTAATGTTTAAAATTACTCCCTTTTTTCGTAAGCAATTATTACAAGCATTTTAAAATTTTAGATTTTAGATTTTTCTTTCTTTCTATTATTTATACCATCTAGAATCCTGAAGATGTGCTGAATGATATGTTTTTGCTCTTCATTATGGTCAGATTCAACCTTACCAAAAGCATCAGAGCACAAACATCATCGTTAAATGATAGAGCCAGAATAAAGATAAAAATGACTTGTTTTTGGGGGAAACCCAGAGTAACCTGAGACGGCTTGTCATACTGTATTCATATAAAGTGGCCTATAAGTGCAATAAGTTAAGATGCTGCTTGATACTGTGATATAATACTACAGAAACTAAAAAAGGTTAGAAATATGTGCTGACATTTGTGCAGGCCTTTCATTAGAAATGGAAATCAGAGATGCAATATGTCACGCTGCTATTTAAAAAAAAAAAAAAGTTTTTAGTCCAGTACCCTAATGATAACGATAATACTCTTCCTCAAAATCATCACAGTAAGACTTGATTGAAAATCAGTCGGCTCCTGGCAGTCACAGCCTGATGACTGACCTGCTTAGACTAATGCTTTTATAAAAAAAAAAAGAAAAAAGAAAAATATGTAACAGGGAGCGAGTTCTGCTGTCATCCATCTACTGTCACTTCTGGTCTCCAGAGAGAAGGTGTGTGTGTGTGTGTGTGTGTGTGTGTGTGTGTGTGTGTGTGTGTGTGTGTGTGCGTGCGTGTGTGTGTGTGTGTCTGTGTAGAGAGAGAAATAAAAAAAAAAGAGTTGAACCAGGGTCTGGGGAATGCTCTGGGAGGCAAGAAGTAATTAAATCAACAATGAAAGATTTCCGGGGAAGAGACCTCTAAAATTTAATTTTCTTTTACGAGTCCACAGCAGGGGCGATTCCAGTCCAGGGATGGACAACTGAGTTTGACAAAGCCTAATGTCTGATAGAAAGAACAAGCTAACAAAAGAAGATGTTGCAATAAGGTTTTAGTATAAGGTCCACTAATCAGCAGTACATTCATAATCAACCAGTGCTTTCTTGGTGATGAATTAGTACATGCACTAAATCCACTGGGAAATGATAAAGTGCATTCAAAGTCTAGAGATCATTCTTTTCTATCACGGTTGATGAATAATTTTTGGCTCACTCTTCTATGCAAAATTGCTTTAATTCAGCCACTAGAGGAGGGTTTTCATGCATGAACTGCCCATTTATGATCCTGCCACAGCATCACTGTGGGGTTTAAGTCAACACTCTATGTCTAGGCAACATCTTCAATTTGTTTCTTTTGAGCCATTCAGAAGTGAATTTATTTTTTGTGTTCGCATTGCTGTTCTTCTTGAGCTTTAGATCATGGCTTGATAACTAGTCTTCACAATTCATGATTCTGTCAATTATGACTAGACACCTAGGCACATGCTACCAAACTACCACCACCATGTTTCACTGTTATGATGTTCTTACTCTGGAATACCCTGCTATGTTTATGCCATATGCAACAGGACTAATGCCTTCTAAAGATTTACACTTTGCTTCATTAATCCACAATGCACTTAAACATTAACTGCTTTTAATTGCTGCAAATATTCTTCATGCCTTTTAGGCTCACGCAAAATAAATTTATTAGCCTAAATAAACCCCATTATCAATTAAATGTTTATATTTAAAACATGGATCAAGTACTTACTTGATTTTGTTGTCCTTTAGTCTGTATTTTAGGCATTAGATAATAGCTTTTGCCGTTCACGGTTTTCTTTCTCTGTATTGTTCATATTTTGATTAAAATTACACTTAATTGGCAGTGGCATCTGCCTGTGTCTATAATTTATGATACTTATTTATGGTACTGTACAAACTATTAGACCTTATTTTGTAATGTCTTAAAATCTGGGGAGACATGCTAAAATTAAATAAAGAATTCTGTGATTTGAGAGTTGATTTGTGAGCTTATTCGGGTGTACGAATAACACAGAGTTCTAAATGTTCAAAATAAATGCTTCTAGATAGCTTCATAATAGCGTGCATATTATGCCTACACTGTCATATAACATAATACAATCATCCCAAATAAAGCAATTGAAGCTGTCCTAATTTATCAGAGTGAATCACTGCACTCTGCAAATCATCTAACATTTGTTTTGTATTGTATTACACAGGAGAGCTGTTCCTTTTGTCTTGGCAGTTTAATATAGTCTGCTAATGTTTGCCAGCCTAAACTCTTCCCGCTCAAACTGACCAAAGAAACATAGAGGAAAAGGTGCTATGTAGCTAAATACACTGTAGTGCTGTGCACATTAGTACTATATCTGAAAAGAACATTTCATTTATATGCTCAGAAATAGTTTCTGAACTCAGATAAATAGTAGTAAACGTTTAAATAATAATTACAGTATTTTGATGTATTTATGGATCTTCCAATAATTCCAAGACATAATAAGACTGTAAACTCTTACAAGCTTCATAATGGGCATACTGTATTGCCTCAGGATGTCACATTTTATGTTTAACCTCTTCTTCTTTTCTGCCTACTACAATATTCTACATGCATGTCATTGACAAGGTCTTATTATTATTATAAGATATTTCTCTCCTACAAAGTACAGTCTGCTAATTTACGGCATGTTCCCAATATCCTTCTGTTAAATCATGACGACATGTCTGTCAAAGCATTATAGTCAAAGTCTATAGCCTTTTTACAGTCGTACTGTATGTACAAGTCAAACCAGGACTATTGATGTTTTCTCAGAACATCAGAATCAAGATCGGGCTGGCTGCTGCAGGTCTGAAATGCTGGACCTTATGCTGGACCCTGCTAACCCTAGCTCCCAAGAACTGTTTTTTTTTTTTCCTGGTATCATCATTCATGTGTAAGGCCTTCTTTAACATGTTTGCCCCATTCAAAAGTTTTACTGCCGCTCATCACCCATTAAAGGGCATGACACGAGAGGTCTGATTTAGGAATCTGAGAGGACAGGGATTAATCATCTTAGTGATAGTCAAATTAGAGAAAGCCCCTCAAAATTCATCCATCTCCTTAGCACACAGAAGACCTGGTAGGGGAACAAAATGAGCTGATTTGGAGAAGCCGTCGATGGTGGACTTACAGTTAGGATGCGAGTGTTACCATCTGATTTGAATTGTCCATTGATGAAATCTAACGATGGTCAAAATGGGATGGGAAGGGGTCTGCGAAAACTAGCTGGGACTTTATTGTGAGGTTTGTTTTGGGTGCAGGTGTCACAGGCAGCCATGAATCTCTGGATTTCTTCCTCTATGGAGAGCTGCCAAAAAATTTGTCGGATCAGGTTTGGGGCAGAGCCCAAATGACAGGCTAATGTTGAGCCTTGCTCCCATTCAGAAGGGGGAACAAAGAAACGATTAGTAGGAATGTGACTTGGACGGGGTTTGTGCCCCTGTGCCCACGTAACCTGAGATTTGATGGTGAGTCAGGCAGCTCCTACAAGGTAGAAGGGTCTCTGGAGGCTTGAAAGGGCCTCTGATTTGGTGTTTACAAATTGAACTTGAGAAACTGAGAAAAATATTGACCATCTGGCTTGGTGAGAATTTATTCATTTAGCAGTTTGGAGATATTTAAGGTGCATGCAAAATGGTGTTTCTTTCCCCTCGAGCCAAATGCCTCCATTCCTCGAGCACAAACTTAATAGCCAGGAACTCCCAATTACCAATATCATACTGTAGTTCCTCTCTGTAGCAGAGATTGATTGGGAGAAAACGCAACAGGAATGCAGCTTGTTATTGGATAGTTATCTCCAAAAGTGACAGGTAACATTTACTTTGTTACTGTACTTAATTACATATTTTACATATCTACTTTACTTGTAGTTTTTTTTTTTTTTCTTAGAGGATACTTTTTTACATTTACTCCACTCAAAAGTACTGCAAACTGCAAGCTCCACTTGAGAAATCGAGTGGCATCAATTTGCTTTGCTTCTGTAGAAAAGGGGTGGAGTGGCTGGAGAGAGGGATGCTATTGTCCTTCCAGAGTGTTGTCCTTTCTCCTGGTTTCTCTGTCTAATCCGTGAATCAATTGTGGCAGCTAGGCCCATGAGCGCCTGAAGGTCAAATAATAACTCTTGGGCTTCCCACTCCTCCTTGACTGAATCTGATAAACCATTTTGGAAGGCGTCATCTAGTGCCTGATTATTCCAGTGGATGCTGCAAGAGTGCGAAATATGCTGATAAAGTTCTACAGACCATGAGCCCTGGTAAAGTTTCAATAGTTTCCGCTTTTCATCTTGACTTGAGGCGGCAAATCAAATACCCGTTCCATTTCCTTGGTTGCAGTAAAGGCAACCAGTATTATTGGCCTCCCAGAGAGCAGTAGCCCACTCTTAGACCTTACCAGTCCGGGGCATGATCAAACACACCTCTTGAGAGCACTCAGTTGGGGAGGATTAAGCTTGGAGTTTTAGTGAAAGAGAAGAAAGAATGAACCTGGTTCACCCTTACAAGACGGGCGGGGGTAGGTAAGATTTGTGATGTGGTGTTAAGGGAAAGGCTGAAGGTTTGAAGTTGCACTGGCACAGTGTGTGGTGAGCGTAGTGGATTTCAAGCATGGCTTCTTATTGTGTAACAATCTGCTTCAATCTATCAATGTCCGCTGTGTTCCCATTGGCTAGAGTATATGCTACAGTATATAGAGTATAATCTAGTATTCATGGTGTGCAAACAGGGAAAAGGAGTCCCTAAGACAGACACTGCCATAAGGTTTAGAGATTTTATTTCTTTATTTTAGAAATCAATTCAAGGATTGGCAAAGTCTGGAGAAGAGAGAAGTAGAATTCAGTCTTGGCAGGTGGAAGTGAAATGACCAAGTTCAAAGCCAGCTTAAGTGAGAGTTTATGGAAAGTGTGAAATCTGGCTCCTCATCAGTGGCGGATGGTGCAAACATTTTGTTTTTTTTTTGGGGGGGGGGGCAAACAAAATTACAAATTAAACTTTTAAGGCTCGTCTGTAAACAGGCATTTATCAGTTGATTAAGCATCATTACTACTAGTATAAAATAAAGGCATGACTCACATCGCTTCCAGTCAGCAGCTCCGCTTGCCATAAGAAGTGCTGGAAAAGACTCGTTGAGAACGGTCCAATCACATGAGCCCAAATATTTAAAAACAATATTGATTCGCTAAGAACAAAAGTGGGAGGGTTTGGAGCGCACAGTGTTGCGTCTCAAGGATGATTTGAAAAGATCCAATTAGAGCTCAGCCTCAAGTCACATGCTTTTCAAAAACATACGTGCCTACAGTACATAGACACTCGTTTGCCCGGCGCCCCGCGTACACGGACACAAATGAACATAATACAGTTTTTTTAAAATTACAAAATAAATAATATTAAGAAATACAGCGGAATATTGTGACTAAATGACTTTATTATTATTATTATTAAACTTTATTAATTTATTATTATTAAAATAAATAATTATTATGTTAAATAATTACATGTTAAGGTAGCATTCTTCTCTGCCTAAATTTATTGACTTATTGACAGGACTATTGAATTTATTGACCGGCCGCCACTGCTCCTCAATGAAATGCAAGTTCAATTTCGAGTCCATATTTCGTGCATCAGGGGTTAGAGCCGAAATGTGTGGCTGAAATCGTTATCCCTCGAAGAGCCTCGGTTCATGAACTGGGGTTAAATCCAAGAGAGTCCATGTAGGTCTGAGTTCATGCAACAGAGATCAATGTCCTTTGTATGGGGAACATGGGTCAAAAGCCAAAAAAATGCACAAGCAAACAAATCCCAGCCAACATGAGGCAAGAGGGAAACTCCAAAGACAAAGCCAGAGATCATATTCCAGTTTGTTACCATAACCTTTCATTTGATGAGTGTCACTGCAAAACATGGGACAGAAATCATTCAGAAACAAAGTTGATAATCCAGTCCTTTTTAAACCTTTGCGACGATGGACCGCTACCTCTAAAATGAATTCCACTGACCCTGTTAGCACAGATTTATTATCTCACCCTAATCCTCAAATACCACTGAAGTACTCGTTTTTCTTTATAGTGAAAAACGGGGTCTGTGACTTGACTTTAAGAGTCAATGTGCTTTCCCAGCCATAAAATATGAAAACAAAACAAACTAAAAAAGAAAAAATAGTCTTGCATTGCCTAATATATACTCTGTAGTGTAGATCTTTTTTTAAAGTAGTAAACACACACCACCACCAGAAAATTAATCACCACCTACAGGAATAGCATCAGTCCAAGCGGCATGTAGAAGGATCCAGTACAACATGGATCATTATTCTCATCTCCCTGTACTTCTAAGTCTACATTAATCTAGCTGTAGTCTGTCTGCCATGTAAAAGAGTAATGTTTATCTGGCCATGGCAGCTCGGATTGTGCTGGAATTGTGATGATGTGGGAATGAGGTTATGCCTGAGCCGAGAGACTGGGGTAGATGGAGAGGAAGTGTGGAAGGTGAAATTGAATGCTTCAGCTGAGCTGAGAGTAGGCTGTACCTGGCTGATAACTCTTACAGTCAGATGCATTATTGTGCCACGGCAAACACCCGTAACGGAGGAAATAAGCAGCAACTACAAAAGAGACAAACAAATGACTCAACACTTCACTTGAAACTCTTCTCATCATACATGGCCTGCCTCTACAGAGTGACTTTGAAAGTCAAACAGAGTTATACAGTCTATCAACATAAGGTTGGCAAAAAAAATAATAAAAAAAAATAAAAATAAATAAAAAGCTGAATACATATTTGCAAAAAAAAAACTTCGGTTTCCCTGATCTGATCTATTCGTCATGTTTGTTGTAATGGAATACATTGATCAGTTTTGACATAGTACTGCCCGTTTTTATAGATGAGCAGTTTATTGACAATGTGCTACACTGATGACACATGAGAGCACTCATGAGATCTGTAATACTGGTAGAAGAGTTGTTGTTGTGAGGTGTAGTAGGTAAAACATAAGCAGCAGCAGCAGCAGCAACTCTGCTTCTGTGAATCACTCTTCATTCCTTGGCTATTTTCCTCGGCCCTTTTTGAAAATAATAGCAGCTACAAATCATGTTCCTGGCAGCGTGGCTCAGAAAATTGATGTTCTTTCATTTCTAAACAATGGAGAGCCTTATGAAATGGCTGATGATGCCATAATTCCAATGGCTGATGTGTGTGTGGGAGGGGGCTAAAGCAGAAAATGGCTTCGGCATGCTCGCGAATACACGGATACGACAAGTTAATCCAACAGACAGTTTCAGACAACTTCGAATAAGCTGGAATATGCAATAATCATTAACATTGACTTAAAAACACCCTTACCTCCTTCTTGTCCTCCCTCCGATGCTGCCAGCGCTTGCTGCGCTTTCCATTCGACTTAAAAACAAAACTGTACAATGTGGTCCATAGTGCTGAAATCTGCTCATCACATCGCCATGATTTTCAAGGCCATGCTTCAATGTAGCTGCCACAAAGCTTATTTAAATATGCAATAAGTGAATAAAAAAGCCAATTTTTAGACCAGAATCTCATAAGTCTTGTCATTAAACTTCACTCTAGCTGTGATTAATGTTCTCACCACGGAGATCTATTAGCTCACACAGAGCTAACCACTCTCAAAATATGCGCAACCGCAAATCGCTTTTCCCACATGCTCCTTTTTGACAGCACTGTGTAATTGAAAAGTGATTGTCTTGGCTTATTTTCTGTGTGTACCTGCATGATTTCGGTGTGTGTGTGTGTGTGTTCGTGTGCGTGTGAGAGAGAGAGAGAGAGAGAGAGAGAGAGAGAGATAAAGAGAATGATGGGAAAACAGTGCAGATGAAGCCATCGTGCTGGCTAACAGCCGAGCAATCACTTCAAAGCCAGTGGGCCAGCGAACACACGTGTGACCAATGGGGCTTTCCAGCCTGTCAAAGAGTAAAGATGAGAGAGAACGAACACTGGAGGTGGGCATACCCACCCATCCACCTAGCCACCCACCTACACAATCTCCAACACACACAATCTCTCTCTCTCTCTCTCTCTCTCTCTCTCTCTCTCTATGCTGTCAAGGCTGAGGTTATGGTTGGCTGCTTCAACAGCCATGGTGAAGTGTGAAGAGACAGATGGGAAAGTAACATCTGTCTGCCAGCAACCAGACTGGGCCTCACGTACACATATCGACACACCAGTAGGTCAGTGTCCAGCATACATGCACAGTCCCTTATACTGTATGTCCCTTTTTATGCATGGTACACTGTGTGTGTGTGTGTGTTTATGTGTGCTTATTCAGTGAAAGAGAACTGATTGTTTGTTTCTTCCTTTGTCCTCTTTTTATCACTTTAATAAAGCCTGCTGTGTGTAACTACAGACATCACTCCTCCCCACTCGCTGATCTCACTCACTGCATGTTTATTACACAATCAGTGCACAATTCAATGGAAGTCTATTGATACCACACCAAGCTCCATATTGCAGCATGCTTGGCGCACTCACACACTCAATCCAGGATCTTTGAAGCCCTACAGAGAGTTATTGGTACCATCAGGCTTATTATTGTACTATCTCTCACTGCACAGAAGCCACTGGGTGTGTGTTTGAGAGAGACAGAGAGAGAGAGAGAGAGAGAGAAAATGTGTGTGGTGTCTTGTGGAAGTGTAAGCTTGCATGGTAACAAAGAGAAACCACCTACAGAAATACGTCAGGCCCTCAGGACTATTTTAATCCCCTCTATATTTATGAACATGTTAAATATGATATGTATTACACAGTGAACACATACGCAGAATAAATCAAGATTCAGTCAATCAAGTACAGTTCCTGGTGAGACTTACTTAGCTTTTGTACCCTTTTTTTTATTTGCACAACTTCAATACCCAATTGTCTTTTACGAGGCCGTTCAAGTCAAACTGGGGCTTGTGATGAAATTTCGCATGTATGAAGGAGTAAAACCTACAGTAATTGATATTCACAGAAGACTTCACGCACAGTAAGGTGATGAGACTCTTAGCTCTAACAGTCATAGTGAAACGTTTAAATGGTGCAAACATTTCAAAGACGGTATGTCCGTGAATGACGATCCCGGCATTCTGCTAATGGAACGCTGGATCCTTAAAAATTGATGGATAATTTGTCACCAACTTATCTGTCTGTGGGAACCGTACACACGATCCTTCTTGTACTGTATACCGCATGTATATTACAGGAACCCAGCTGGGAGTTTTTGGTCCTACTTTTAGGAGTAGGAATAAGAGCAATTTATCAAGAGTTTCAAAGATAGAAAAGCAGATTCATACATTTCCACCACACAGCATGACATCAAAAGAAAACAAGATATATCATTGTGCGTCGCTGCTTTGCCTGGAGGTGTTGGCGTCATCCGTGGCGCACAAATAAAAATAATCATCCCAAGCACTGACGAGGCTTATGACCTGAAAACATCATCACAGCATAATGTATCATTTTGTATTTAGATATTTATATTAAATTATTTGATAATATACTGTATACAACAGTTTTTTTTTAAATATTCTCTGTTATAAGTTGAAATTTCATTCCAACACTTCACTAGCACTTCTTTTTCACACTCCTCAGGGATACATGTGGCGATCTGACAGGTGGCATTGATGGTTTCACAAATTTCCATCCACTCACTCTTTATTTTCGGAGGTATGAGTAGGACAATTATTCATTTCTTTACTTTTTACCACCTTCTCCACAAGCAAACAGTTGTCATCTTCTCTCCAGTTTGGCTTTCTTGTTCAATCATCTTGGTCAGATTATGACAGTTCTACAGTACACAGCTCGATTATGCAGGCTTGAAACAGTTGTAAGTGGAGCAGTTTGATTAGGATATCTTCATGCAGCCAAGTCGTGCATCTACAAGTTTGGTCTCTGTGCATAAAGCTTTCACACAACTGACGTTGCTTTCAACATTTTTATTTTCCACAGTTTAAAACCTCAAAAAAGGCGGTCAGAATTACAACACCTGACTACAATGTGTAGCCTATTTTGTGCCTCTCAGTGTCATAAACAGTGATGTCGCTTGCTTTCCTAGAAGTAGAAAGCTTCATAAATAACCTTTACGTCCTACTCTAGTGTAGGAGTATTTTTGGTCCTAAGTTAACTTTCAGGTCGGCACAGTGGTGTGTTAGTGGTGGTTAGCATCCAGGTTCTGGGTTCGATTCCTGACTCAGGGTCTGTGTCCATGTAGTTTGAATTTTCTCACCATGCTTAGTGGGGTTCTTCCACGTATTTTGGTTTCCTCCCACAGTCCAAAGACGTGCAGATTAGGCTGATTGGCGTTTCCAAATTGTGAGTGTGTGTCCTGAAATGGATTGGCACCCTGTCCAGGGTTCTTAGGAATGATTCTGAGGTGTTTAGTAAATACAGGTCCTGACCAATGTTTATGCCATTAAAGGAGCTCCTGGGACATGAAGCAGGTCTGGTGTCATGGCTATGGATACCGCTCAGTATCCAATAACACTTATATCCAATAAAAAATGTCTTTATAAATTCACCATTTGGTTTGCAGTTTGTTTTTTGTAAAGTAGTATCTTTAGTTTAACTGTATTCCTCTATTGCAATATTTCCTTTTATTGTAGTAAATTCTTTCTATTCTATCCTGCCTCTTCATTTAAGGTAACAGACATATATATATATATATATATATATATATGTGTATAACCATTTCACTGCATATCATACCGTGTATGGTTTTGTACTTGACATTTGGGATATTTGGCCCACAAGTTTGTTAATATAAGCCACACAGCAATCTGTTTCATTATTTAATTTACATTTGGGTTAATTATTAGAGCACTTAAAACACCCTGTGTTACTGCACTCGAATGATATAGTGATGTTTTCAGGCACACACAGTGATACACAAATACACAAAATAAATTCCCTTTTTCTATGTTTGGTCTTGGCCAATTCCATCTGCTTACAGCTACTAATCAGGTCATGTTCGAAAGCTAACACGTGTTTTCTCCAAGACACACAAAACCAGGCAACTGCTTATGCTGTTTCACAGGACGGTTTAATACACTCAGAGGAATGCTTTATCCACATCTCCTACATGCACACTGTAAGCTCAGAGGTGCCCACGATTAACAAGGGCTGGTTTGAGAGGGGATGATATCCCTCCTATCCAGACAGTAGGGCTACATTTGCTCTCCTGACACCTGGCCATCAATAGCTATGGCATTAGAGGCGCTTGAACTTCATTCACCCCTTTCTGTTACCCGTCAATGGCTTGTTCTCTGCGGTGTCAGATTAGATCAAATGTTCTACCGACAAACAAAGAAAAACATCCCAGCTCCTCAACATGGAACCTCAATCTCCTCAACTCGGAGTTCAGAAAGTACTATTCAATCAGTTGATTTTTCTGATAGCAAACCATGGACATGGAGGCACTTTTCTTTCTCGAGGGTTAACAAAAAATATGTAATTCCCGAACTTTCAACTTCAGAGGTAAACAATAATGATTGTTATACAGCATAATAGCAAGCGCATGAAAGAACAACAAGTTTAGCTCACAGCTGCCTCTTCCCTGTCCCTGTTCTTCTTCAGTGTCTCTTTAAATTGTGCCTTTTAAAACTTTACAGGCACTGCACATCCAAATATGCCGTCTGCCACAGACAGAAAATAAAGGAGTAGTGTTGGAATCATCGGCTGTGAAATACACGATGCCTGTACTACTTTGATCTGCTATGCTTAGTTTGTTGCACAGTTTATTGAATGTCTGACGGTCTGGTCACAGTGCACCCTTTAGAATCGTAAATATACAGACAGAGAAACAGAATGGTAGCAAGGATAGGATAACAGGGGTCATGGATTGCAACTTTAATATCTGATTTTACTATCTGGCAGCCTTATAGTATGTGTTCCGTTTACTCAAGACGTTGAGTAAACAAAAAATCTGGGCTCCCAACATGGTGTTCCAGTGAAAGGCTGACTGTACAAACAGCCAGGATGCTCTGAGTGGCGAAATCCCCAGTTAATCCCTAAATGGACAGAACAAATTGTGTCTGGCTACAGTTGGAGCCATTTTAGCTTAGCTAAAATGCTATGGCGGCTAATGTTAATTATGCTAACATTACTTCCATACTTCCATCCATACCCTACATGTCGTTCTGTGTCGACCCCTACATTTGTGGCAAGTTAAACGACAACGATTTTAGCTGATTAGGCTAATGTGATGCAGAATAAAAACAAATAGCAGTTTCACAACTGCATTGCAGCTGTCATTCACATTGACCACATCCCTAATTATGCATCATTTTGTTGTGTAATATAATTTTCACTGATCAGTTACATAGAAATTCACCCCTGTACTGCTGTCATGAATGGAAAATCTGTCTATGGAGACCAAAAGTGTTCTTGTATCAGCTGTATCAGGCTGTAAACATGCTTATTTCTGTTGTAAAGTTGGCAATTTCATTGTGTGGGGGGGTTGGGGGGGTGTGGGGGGGTCATGCTTAGGCCAATCTTAGGCCAAGTAACTGGGCCAAGCCCTGGCCTAACACCCATGCAAAGCACAGAGGCTACATCGAAGTGTGTGCAGTGATACTATCATTGCATATTCATAGCAGTTCACCGTCTTCATGTGTTTGCAGTCTAATCATTCCATTAATTTTCCATATATCTCATTTACAAGTCTATAACACCATATTTTACACCATGTTTTTGTCTTTTAAGATTTAAGAATCATAGAATAGGGATCAATCTTTAATTATTGTAAACTATAATTTGCATCCCTCAGTTCAAACAGTTATTAAGATTGTGGTGAGTTTTCACATGCGCAGCTCCTACACTATTTCACTGCAAATGGTATTGCTAGAGTAGATAGTTAAAATGAATATAGCAGCCTGGGATGATGGACCATCCACTCCACAGAATATGAGGCTTAAAGCCTACATGCGGGATTGAGCCACTTGTGTCCTCTCTGGCACTCCGTTTTGATTTGAGACTGATCCAACCATGAGATTGCCGTACTCTGTACTCTGTGTCTGATGCTATGAGGCAAAAAAAGGAGACATTTTTTTCTTTGGTTGAAGATCAGGGGTAAAGCGTCATTTGCAGCTGTATTTCAGAGTAATATTCAGATAGATGTTGTGTGTGTGTCAGAGAGCAGTAGGGTCTAAGCATACTCTCAAACCCTATGACCTAATAGGGGGCTGTGACAGTGACGGCTCCCTCCCAGATGCGCTGTTGAGCTTCTATGCTCGGTTCGACACACAGAACGACATGACGGCCGATGTGAGGAAAACTCTACACAGAGTCAACGTACATAAAGCTGCTGGACCAGACAATATTCCTGGCAGAGTGCTCAGCGAATGTGCTGAACAGCTGGCAGATGTTCTTACTGACATTTTCAACATCTCTCTAAACAGTACTGTTGTTCCCGTGTGCTTCAAGACCACCACCTTCGTCCCCGTGCCAAAGAAGTCTCTCTCAATGACTACTGCCCTGTTGCACTCACACCTCTCATCATGAAGCGCTTTGAGCGGCTCGTTATGAGACAAGACACTTCAAGACCCTGCTGCCCCCTCACTTGGACCTGCTGCAGTTTGCGTATCGTCCTAACCGTTCCATTGACGACGCCATCTCCACCATCTGGCCCTCTGCAGCCCACACCCCTCGCACTCATTGTTTCCCCTCCTGCGATCTGAAAAAGGTACCGAAGCATTCAAGCCCTCACATCCAGACTGTGTAACAGCTTCTTCCCACAAGCCATCCGTCTCCTCAATAAAAAGGGACTGGACTGATAAACACACATGGACACACACACACACACTCCCTCAGATAAACTCAATCACCTCAAAACAATGGGACTAGACAGACAAACACAGCGATCTACAACCATCTAGCAATTTCACCTACAGACCTGCAACTGAATTTTTTGCACAATATTTATTAGCTGTTATTTTCACAAGAACTCTTTGCTATCTTCACTGATACTTTAACAAGAAATGTTTACTGTCTCTCATCTATCATTTTACGGACAAGTTACATGCATTACGTCGACTCATTCCCTCATTACCACAGAGTATACAATCGGATTGTGTCATTTTTTTTGTCTTGTTGCCGGTCTTGTTTGCACATTTACTTTATGTTGTCTTTTGCTGTCTTTTGTAAAGTACTAGTTTTTTGTTCATTTACGGTGTAAATTAGTTTTGTATCAGCTAATCAGGTGTCTTAGTTAGCTTGTTAGTTTGGGTAATTTATGTTGTTAATTTATGTTGTATGCATGTAGCGCTATGGTCCAGGAGGAAGGTCATTTCGTTTCACTGTGTAATGAACTGTATATGATTGAAATGACAATAAAAATCTACTCGACTTAACTTGAGAACATGTGGTCTGATGAGTCCAGATTGAGCCTTCCAGAGTGATAGGTGCATTGGGATAAGAAGGGAAGAGCATAAAGTTATTCACCATTCATGGATACGGCCCACTGGGTTGCTTCAGTTGGTCAGGTCTAGACCTAGCATCATTATGTGGCAATAAAATTAAGTCAGCTGATGACCTGAATGTTCTGAATGACCAGGTTATTGCATTAATGTAGTTTTTCTGCCCTGATGGCAGAGGTATATTCCAGGACTCAACTATGAAAGAGTGGTTCTGGGAGCATGAGCTAATTATTTTTCACACACTGTATATCGGTCACCACATTGCACAATGTAGTAGGAGTTTGCATAGGAGTTAAAATTATATCTTGGCCAGGCAGTGTACAATACAACGCAATTGTTTATTTTTTTTTCTGAATATCCTCACTTAATATCCATAGGAAGCTGTGGTCAAAAGTCAGGGTCAACAAACAGGGCTCAACATTGGCACCTTCAAGGTTAAAGGTAAATTATGCAGGAATGGTATATAATTTATTCATAACGTGGTTATTCAAAATTGTGTTCATTTTTTTAAGTCTGATAATGTGTCACTTGTACAACAAAAGGATGTCACATCACAAAAAAGACAGCATATTATCGTGTCCACATTCATTGGTCGTTATGATTATTATTTCTACTTATTCTACTACTACTATGTGATAAAAGGAATAAGAGAGTGATACAGCAAAAAGGTGGCTCGTTCCTCAGTCTAACAAATCAATGCAGTTTAAAATGATTTCACATTTAGTCACAACAACTGAACCAATACAATAATAATAAGTAATGTCAAATGAAAACCTAGTTAAATCTTGATGCACTGCACCTACCAGCCAGGGTTGTTAGCAAGCCTTTATTCAGTGAATGCATGTTTGTGTTCACGACCAGTGTTGATTCTTTCGGATTCGGATTTTGCCTTGCCCAGTTAATGTTGTTTGCAGATCGCCTGACCCTTGTCTGTTTCCCCAGACACCAAGCTGTGACTACCTGTGTTTGCTTTAATTGCCTGATCTGTGTTTTGATAAACACCTTCTCCTGCACTTGTGTCCATGCCTCAGAGATTACAAACAGCATACCACATTTCTTTCAGCATACCTTGTCTATCATTTTGAATCACTTGTACTGTCATTTCCTGCATTTGAGAAAGAAGTGGGATTCCTGGGGACTTGGACAGAGGATTGTGAGCTGAATCCAAAAACAAATATTCCCAATTATTCCATCCAAGAATAATTCTTCCGTTCTTATAGTCAACTGCTGAAGACAACTAACTAATTTATTTCATCTGTCAAAAATGAGAACAAGCAAGTTGTGACCACTCAAATGGGTTTCATCCTGCTGCATGTGGTGACTTGAAGTTATTTTCATTTCCCTAAAATTTTAATCTATATGACATAATATATTTTAGTTTATATTTCAAAACAAGACATACAGTACAGTACACAAGACTCCGGTGAAAAGTCTCTGATTCCTAATAAAGCACACAACCTCAAAAAGGATGCATCAGATTTCTATTGAATTTGTTGCTGCTTCTACTTGTGTGACCAAAAATGTACCTCTGCCTCCCTGCTGGCTACGAATGATTCTTCGCCTTCCTTCTGGGGCAGTCCCCCAACCCCCCCCCCCTTTTTTTTTCTCTTGCAGGGCAGAGAACTTGCCTGCTTTAAGCAAAAAGGAGTTCTCCCTCTACAGTATGTGATATATCTCTTCTCTCCAAAGTGGTTTTGCACTTTGAGAGTTGTGCATTAGAGGGGGTGCTACTGTATGTCAGGGAAGCACCAAGAAGGCGCTCATCAGCCCCTGCGTGTCACTTGCACATCACACACATATTTAGAGTTTGTTCTTGATTACATTTCTCACAAGTGTAAGTTTCACCTGATATTCAATATATGTTCTTACTTTCGTTATAGTTAACTGGTGTTTGTTGTCATGTCAGTGTTTGCCTTAGGTACATGTTCATGTTAAGTTCATGTTCAAGTTCATAGCACAGGTTATTGTTTCTTTAGCTTGCTTTGCATAATGCTTATTAATGAATTGTCTGCACGCTTCCCATTTGCCTCTAACTCGGTTGACATTATTTATGTCTTTGTATATGATGCTGTGTTGTGTTATATAAATTATTTAAATGCCTGAATATGGTGTTGTATTGTGTAATTGTGCATGTGTTTGTGTATGTGTGTTTTCAGAAGAGCAGAAAGTCACAGCTGTAAAATACACACAGTGGGGTCCTTTGTGACATGTGTTAATTTTTTTTTTGTCAGTGTTTATATGACAGTTATTCTGCATGTGTGGACTGGCTGTAAACATTATTACTGGATGAATGATAGGACAAAAACACATGAGGCTGGCCGAGTGCAATCACACACACACACACACACACACACACACACACCCCAGCTATGCTCCTATGAGTAAGCAGATTGTGTGAAAACACTTGCATTTGTGTTTATGTGCATAAACACAAATGCAAGTGAGTTTGTTTCAAATGACAGCAGCCTGAAAACCGAAAAAAAGTTGCTCAGTTGATCATAAATAGTCATGTCATTAAATGTAATAATATCAGTTAATATTGGTGAGATCAACTGCCATAACTTTTCATTACTAGAAGTAGACTGATATTTCTTTCAAATTGTAATTGCTAAGATTTTATTATTGTTTTCCAGTTATAAAATGGATTCAATCCCTAACAGGTTAACATTTTATCATTTGCTTCTGTTATATTTTCAGTCTTTGGTTGGTTTTACTATATTATTTAAAATAGGGTGTAGGGCATCATTGGCTTTTGAAAAAGGCAAAATTATGAAAATCTTATAGGATTCCCTGTGGGTTTTCCAAAAAAGTATCCCAAAATGTATTTTGTGGTGTCATGGTGGCTTGGTGGTTAGCAGTGTCGTCTTGTACCTCCAGGTTCTGTGTTCGATTCCCGCATCTGTGTGCATGGAGTTTGCATGTTCTCCTCTAAGAAGTTCACTTAAAGTTATCAGCCTCAGAATCACCAATTAACAACGTTATGAAGGCTTTACAGAGCATCAGTAGCAGCTGCATCTCAATATTAACTCTTCAAAGGAGATTATTAAAGGAGGCTGTATGTCTGTGAATTACCAGAGAGGTGGCTTGGAGCCCACTGTAGTCATTACTATGAACATCCATTAAGCGGACGCCTGATTTTTGAAAATCAACGGATAGTTCATCGCATCTTTCTGTGGAAACTGTACACAACTTTCACGAACACCACTCGTGCATTACAGGAACTTAGCCAGGAGTTAATGACAAATCCACTGTACAGTCCTGACCTCTCTCCAAGCCATTTCCACAAGTTTGGATTATTAAAGTAGTTTCTAGGAGGCCAGCGTTTCAGAAGTGAAGCAGCGAAACTGAAATAAGTGCATTAGTATAGCCGAGAGGGGCAATGTGGTGTAGTGGTTAGGACTGTCCCCTTGCACGTCCAGGGTTTGATTCGCGGCCAGGTCAGATTCCCTTCACTGTGTGCATGGAGTTTGTATGGTGGGTTTCCTCCGGGTTCTCTGGTTTCCTCCCACAGTCCAAAGACATGTAGTTTAGGCTAATTGGCAATTCAAAAATGGCCGTAGTGTGTGAATAAGTGTTTGAGTGTGTGTCCAGGATGTACCCTGCCTTGTGCCCCAAGTCTCCCGGGATAGGCTCCATTCCCCCGTGACCCTGAATACAGGATTAAGCTGTATAGATGATGAGTGAGTGAGTATAGACGTGGATTATATAGAGAAATAAAGGTAGTTTTTACCCTCATAACTTTGTTCTGTTATTATGCACAATCAAAAGTCCCGGTTTGAATTGAATGCCCCTTATATTTTGTAATAGAAAAACAAAAGAAGATACTGAACTTGAGTTTCAGCTGCAAAAACAGAAGCAAGTGACTCAAAGTCTCAAGAGGATTTCTGGCATGTTTTCCAGGATGCTTAGTAAAAACGTACCAGGTAATTTCCTTACCAAAAAGGCACTAAGTCTAACTGAGAGCACTAAACTTTTAAAGGAGATGATTGCCAACATAATCAAATATTGACTTTCTTTAGTTTAGTACTGTTGACTTAATATACATTACTTTTGAAGCCATTTTTGTTTTACAGCAATCGTTTACACATGCCTAAGACTTATGCACATTACTATATGTATACAGTTTGTGAAAGAAAGAATCTTAAAGTGGGAATGATATTCTTGTAAATATCTCACCAGACAAATTGGGAACAAACTTCCCATCCTTTGACAGCTTTATTCCTATACTCTTTTCATTCATTAAAACTCAAATGGCAAAGATATATGCCAGCAACACAGCATAGGTCAATGATTATTAATATACAGTATAGCATTACTTTTATAAAGGTTTTTTTTTTGTTTTTTTTTACCACTACCAGAATATGGGAATGATGTCACAAATTTCTCAAAATTAGGATATTATTATGATTTTTTAGTCACAGAAACAACCAAAAACAACAATAAAAACATGTGATCATGTGAATCTGTGCTATTTATTTGCCCATGTGACCCGTTACTTATTTTTTATCCTAGGGTAGCTGGTTAAAATGAACTAAAATTGATTTCATTATATTGCCTATTTTGTGCTGAAGAAAGATATGTCACCCTACACTGCACAATCCTACGCCCTGTTTATTAAAAAACAACAACAACAAAAAAACAGCTAAACTAATAATGGTTAAAATTCTCTGAGCTTTAAGGGCTACAAAAAGTTTTGTTGTTGTTTTTTTTGTGATCATTTATTTGCTGTAATTTACCTTGATGGATATCAAATTGTATCCCCATGTATAGCATATAATTGATAGCACTGCAGTCGTGGTTGACTAATCACCACCGGACTGTGGAAATGTGCATTAATAATCTGTAGCAGGCCGTGAGTGTATTGATTGATATTGATTATTGTTTGTTATTCATCCGACAAACGAAAATCTCCACTAAGACGACACAGCAACATGAGCACGCACAAAGCGCCCACAAAAACGATTAAGCTCCTTAAAAATAAATAAATAAATAAATAAATAAAGGAGGAGGTTTAAGGAGGACAGTTCCGACACGAGCCGCTCCAGCTCGCCCAGTCTGTGTAACTGTTTAAAACGTCTCATTCTCACTGGAATAACCGGTTTGTGTGCGTATCACATCTCATAAAAGCTTCATTAGGAGGCGTAATGGGGCAGAATCCGAGCTATTATACACCAAGGACCGCTAAAGGGGTCAGGGTCACGACGTTCAGCGCTCGAGCTCACGCGCCAAAATCGATCTCAGGTCCGTTTCCTCTAAACATCCTAACCACATGACACACAAAACGGCCAAGTGCCCAAGCACGCGCCGGAAACGTGCTGAGGGGAAATGTGCACGACGCCGCGTGGAGAGTTTCTGACTGAATTTCGAATTTAAAAAAAGGAGCATTATCTCCCAGCTCACGAAGATTCATCACGCCTGCTTGTATGTTATTAGTAGTTAATGGGTTAAAGATATATTTTTTTAAACATTGGTTACATTAAAAAAAAATAAAAAAAATCTTAAAACCGTAATTCTGTTGGTCCATGATATACATTTAAGATGCGTTTAGGATGAAATAAAAACGTGCGTGTGCGTCCGTGCGCGCGCGCCCGCGCGCGACATCCATAGCAAGAGTACCCAGACAGGGAATGTTTTCTAAAGGAACATACGTGTTGCCTGGTTTGTTTATTTGTTTTCTTGTTTAATAACCTGAAAAGGGGGTTATTGGCTGTATTATCCTTGCACCAGTAAGCTGCACGCATCTTTTTGTTTAATGAGAAAAATCTAATTAGTTTAGTGAATAATAATAATAATAATAATAATAATAAAAAAACAGCATGCTGTAATCATAAAAATAATGACGAAACTAAGTTATTCACAAGTCTTTACTAGAAAAAGGCGTACAACTGTCTAGGAAAAGAGTAGAACCTGAGCTTTGGTATATTATTATTATCATTATCATTATTCTTTTTAGACATTTTCACTTAGACTTTGACACAGAGCGTGACACATGTGGATTGTCCGGCACTGAGTGTGTGATACTGTATGTGCGGTAGCTCAGACTCTTTTATGGGGGAAAGCTGCCCTGTACTGTCTCATCGGGGTGCCATGACATCTCTATAGCCTACCAGGTCTAGACTTCATCATAGCAATGGTTAGATCTAGACTTTAGATATAAAATATACCTTTACCTGTGACAGAGTAAATATTTCACACTTCATCCTCATAGTTGATGATTTAAAAAAAGAAAGAAAAGAAAAGCTGTGTAGACTTTACCTTGGACAGCATCGCAACGCGTTTTCATCTCAGCTCTGTGCTCTAGTGCCTTTTGCAGTTTTTTTTTTTTTTACTGCTTATCAATGAATGCCAAGCACATGGGTTCCTCGCTTCTCTGTGCGTCTTTTGGCAATCGTTTAGCCAAGGATAAAAACCGATCACGCTCCACGCACCTAATCACCCGTCAATACACACACGCGTGAGCGCGGACGCACAATGCAAGGTACAGTACGTGTATATAGAAGAGTGGACCTACATTCTCTCAGGCGCTCCTTGCGTGTTGTGTGTCCTCGATGCCGGTGCTCATTCGGTTCGCTCGGTCGCGCAGTTGCACGTCTGAGGACATGTTGCTCGCGTGGATGGTCTGTGGAAAGCCTGAGCGCGTCTATTCTGATTGCGCACGGGTATACGGAGAGACAGGCGAAGTAAGTGAGAGCATGTGGGGAGGGCTGGCTCGAACACACACACACACACACGCAACGAGAGAGAGAGAGAGAGAGAGAGAGAGCCTACATTCACGCTTAATCATACACTGATACAAATCTAGAGTGTCCCAAAAGTCTCCACACATAGTGCAAATAAACATTAATCACTACATCTTGTACATGATTCTCAATTCTTCGGACGCACACTAAGTCGCCTCTTGCACTCATGGTGTTATGCATGTAATTGCCCATTTATCTATGTCCCATTTATGCCTATATATGGAGATTTTTAGGTCTGCCTTAAAGTGTGACCAGTGATCAACTTTCAAATAGGCACATGGTAGAAATAGCACACAGCTGCAGTTGATGACTTGAAGAGTAGCAGAAATTATAGAAAGGTTTGTGGACACATGACCAGCACTCACAGATGTGATTCTTTCCCAAGCACACAACAGTATTGGTAATGCAAAATTTTCCTTCACTGGACCCAAAAGGCCAAAATCCTGTTCCACCTTGGTGATCCAATTGTCATAATTAGGTGTCCAAACATTTTTGGCCATGCGTTGTATTGTTTTATAGCATTCATTTCAGTACTGCTTGGAATTTTAATAATAAATCTGTAAACTCTCTCTCTCTCTCTCTATCTGGATATCACTGCTCTTCCTTTAATCATAGTCAATAGTTTACAATTTTCTCCACAAAACTCTGTTCTGTTGTTCTGTCTCGTTAACATGACTGTGTGTTGCTGCACATGCTGCATCATTATTTGTTCTTCCATTTAATTATATATTTTACCTAAAAAAACTACTCAATATATTGGGTAACAGCACATCCAAATTCATGAGATAGGACTTGTGGAACATTTCTGCAGTGAAAGACTGACGTAATAAATGTCCATGATGTCCTTAATTTATTGGAAATAATGTATGAAATGTGATCACATGTGGTCACTGGGGAGGTATTTAAAATGGCAGGTGAAAATGGCTATGCGTCTCCTGATCAGATCCCCTGGGACCAGGTGTGAACAGGACTATAAAAGGCAATGAGTTGAAAAGAGTTTCCAGTCTCAGAACCACAGACAGCGAACACCCAGCTGAGACACACACAGGCTGAGTGAGAAAATCAATAGTAGAGAAGAGCAGTGAGTTGATCACCCTCAGCTGTGAAACAGCTCTGTAAGTCTTTTGGTTCAGCATGTTTCAGCATGAAGGTGTTTCAGATTCTGATATATTTGTCTCTTCTTTAAAACTATTTATTACACAGGGGAGAGGTGTGCCCTCTGGCTTCATCAAAGCACAGAACACCACACCACGAGAATGCCCTTGAGGGACGTGACCTAAAGACAGAGAAAGGATTCTTTTCCATCCACAACATCCACAACAAGTCTATCTTTTCTATCCACAATAAGTACCAAAGGAGAATACATCTGGAGGATTCTTCGGGCATATGTTTATTTTAAATTTTTTTGGTTGGGGGTCGGGGGTTCCATCTACCCCTCGCAAATGTGCAACTTTCCCATAGCCCCCAAAACAGGATGCTCTGCTTTTACTTGGATGTTTGGCTGTGTTTGGTGGTGAGGACTGGTATTTATTGATGACTGAGTTGCAGTTGTGTTGCTAATGTTTGTTCCTCTTTCAGAGTGCACACTCAGACCTACCCGCAGAGGGAGACAACAATCATTATTGCCATGAGAGTAGCATGACCATAGACCAAATTAGTGAAATACAATGAATACTAGGTGGAAATTCTGGAATATTAGGAACTATAATAACTACTATAAAGTTTTTTATACTCCATAATGACTGACATTTGGATAATATGGCACCATTTTCTAAGAATTTTATCAGATTATGTGCTATAAGCAAATACTATTCTTTTTACTAATTGGGCAGCATTGTATAAATGTGGTTTGGAAAAAAAAAACAGTAATATTGGTAATCTGTTACATACATGCACGTTCAGGGTAACTGCTGCAATAAGGTTTTTAGATAGTTTTTTAGATATATCTAATATAAATGGCAGAGAGTTTTAAATGCCATGTGAATGAAATGTTATTTATCTAGCTAAACTGTCTAGATCAACATCCCATATCTGTGAGAAAAACCTTGGTACAGGTAATAAATCTCTCTCTCTCTCTCTCTCTCTCTCTCTCTCTCTCTCTCTCTCTCTCTCTCTCACACTCTCTCTCTCTCTCCCCCCTCGTTGCCAAAAGCAAAGCGAATCATAAGCAAGCATAGCAGGTGGGCAGCAATCAAGGGAATTTCTGCATCTTCAGTAGAATAAATAGCATATGTCTTGTGTAGTACTTTTCTAAGAAATATGAATTCATTAAAATAATTTGGAACCCATTTGAGATTTCTGGTAGCATCATCAGTTAATTGACATCCAATGTAGGATAGTTATTTTCAGCCATTGCTTTTTTGTAGATTGTCTGTTATTGGTTACACATTTAGATAAATGTATACTATCCACTCTAGGCACAGCACTATCTCTCTTATTCTTGGTGTGTGGTTTATATATAGATACAGTATATAGACAAAATCCCTGCTTGCCAGATGCTGAAATGATGGTGCCACTTCAGCAACCTTAGTGTTTTGGACTCCGAACAACCACATGGCTACAGGGCAGCAAAACACATCACTAGCTCTTCTGTGCTCCACCCTTCATGAGCTTCCTGGAGAGTATAAAAGGAACAGTGGAGCAGTCAACTGAGTAAAGTTGAGCAGCTGCTGTATCACATTAATTGCAAATTCATTTATTCTCTGCAGACTCAGACTGAACACCTACTTCCATTACATCTCTCACATACCATCTAAGCACCCATATACCACCTTCTAACAAAGAAACAAAAGGGCATTAATTTTGACCTGGGTCTGTGTTTTGTTCATCCACTTGATAGGCATTTGCTTCACTCTGGAAAGAGTGTAGGCATGAACACAGACTTTCAATCAGACATGTACAGTATCAAAGTATGCAGCACCTCCGGCAACAACAGAAAATCACACAAGAGCTATTGACCGATCATCGGCCCAAGGAAACTGTGGGTATTCATCTTCTTAAACACTGAACACTGACTCAGTTACTCATGGCTTAATTTCTGGCACTCTGACTTAATTTCACAAGTCATAAAACGGTCATGCTGTCCCTTAGCAAATGCATTACAACAGTTTGGCTGGCTACAGCCAAAAAAGTTGTCACCTGTTAAGGTGGCAGGAAGGGATGGTAAATTTAGCAGATAAAGTACTGTTTGAAGAAAAATGTATCAAGTTAAAAACTAGCCAGCCAAACATAGAGGTCCTGATGTGAAAAAGAGCTGGCTGGCAAGCTATTGATTCACTGGCACCTTCATCTCCTACCAAAAAGGTGGCTATTGATGGAATGCCTATCACAGCTCTGGTAAAAACAGATGTATTGTATAAGTATTGTTTCTCTTGCATGGCCCTCAGCCCTGACAACAGACATTGGCCAATAGGGAGGGTACATTTCTGCTGCATCCTTGTGGCTATCTGAGAGGTTCCTTCCATTGAGGTTCGGTTGAGGAACCAAAAGGGCAAAGTGTTGTTAAGCATAGTTTTGACACCTACAGTATGACTCCCCTCTTAGACAGGGAATGGTCTAGCTTATCCAACCCGCCACCCTGCAACCCACCTCTAGTTGATGGAGAAGGAGATCCTAGCCTTGGGGTCATCTATTGACATGACTCTTATGCCTATCTCCTGATAAGGGAGAGGACAGATTCTTTTGCAAAAGACAAAGATGAGTCTTACCACCAGTGTAACCCTCTTATTTTTTGTGTCACTGCAGGCTGTCCAGAAAGGAAATTTCAGTCATGGGCTAAAAAGGACAAATGTTAAAACAATGCTGGTTCATTTTGGAGTAGGCAGGGACCAAGCAGAAAATCATTCTCTCCTGGTTTCCTCCTCCTAATCGAAAAGTCTACTTTGAACCCAGTACCAAGGCTAAGAGTGTGACTTCTGATGACACCCTGCACACCCTTTACATACATACAAAGCCTTTACTGGTCTTTCCACAGTTACTGATGATCAGAAAAGTGGAGGATCTTAGCCAGACACCAGAACAGCAGCTTGGGCACTTGTGGATCTGTATAGGAATGTGTTTTCCTCCAATCCCAGCCTCAAACACCTGCTATACCATGATATTGTCCTGGTATAGAGAAGGAGTTGGTCGAAACAATACAAGCTGGACCACCGAAGGATCGGTTCCAAGTTCAACCCAGTCATCACAGTACCCAAGCCGGACAGAAGCTTCAGGCTTTGCAAAGGCTTTTGCAACTTAAGTCAGACCTCAGATTTTGACAGCTCTCTGCTTCTCAGGAATGATGATCTTATTACCTGCCTGGGGAAAGACTGTGTTATTTCAATCCTCAGTCTAATGAAGGAATATTGGCAGGTTGCCCTGAAAGAAGAGAACTGCCACTCGCTATATATTTTCTCTTTGTCAGACCATTCACTGTAACCACTAGAGATGGTTGTGCTTGAAAATCCCAGAAGATCAGCAGTTTCAGAAATACTCAGACCAACTCACATTCAAAGTCACTTAAATCTACTTTCTCCCCCATTCTAATGCTCGGTTTGAACTTCAGAAGACCATTAGCCTACATGCTTAAAGGCGTTGAGTTGCCTTTAGCAACAGAATGTCCTGGCCAGTTGATGAAACAAAAAGATTTTTTATGCTCCTGGAATCAATAAAGTGTGTGTATGTGTGTCTACCCGGCCAACGCAAGCTGCTTTATGGGCAGTGGTGGCTCAGAGGGCTAAGGCACTGAGTTACTGATCAGAAGATTGGCGGTTCGATTCCCAGCTCAGCCAGTTTGCCATTGTTGGGCCCTTGAGCAAGGCCCTTAACCCTGCTTAAAACTGCCCCAGGGGCGCTGACCCTGCGCTCTGACCCCAGTTACACTGGGATATGCGAAGAAGGAATTTCACTGTGCTGTAATATATATGTGACAAAATAAAGGCTTTACCTACCTACCTATACCAGAACCACAATTTGAGTCCTGAATGATTGTCTGTGCCATCAACTCCTTTGAAGTGATAACCTGGTGATTCAGTACTTTCATGTCATCAGCTGTCATAATTTTATTGCCACATAACGTTGCCTAGACCTGACCAACTGAAGCAACCCCAGATCATAACACTGCTTCCAGAGGTTTGTACGGTGGCCACTATGCATGATGCGTGAATCGCTTCATGCACTCTTCTTAGCCTCAGAATTCCAGTCTTTATACTGCCTAGCAAGTAGTATTTTTTTTCTGATTAGTCTCACTGACAATGTTTTTTATGGTCACACAGCATTTTTTTTTGGTCTCACAGCACTTTCATGATTAAAAATAAGAAGGTTGTCTGGGGTATCTGCCACCAAGATTATAGCAGCAGATTCTTTAAGTCCTGGAGTCAGGGCTTCCATGGATCAGACTTGTTTGTCCAGCACACCCTATAAACACTCGATTGAATTAAGATCTGGGGAATTGCTGTGGCAAGGCACAATATCCTGCTAAAAAAGGCCACTGACATGAGGGAATACTGTTTCCCTGAAGGGGTGTATTTGGTCTGCAACAATGTTTAGGTAGGTGGGACATCTCAAAGAAAAATGAATGCCAGGTCAAAAGTTTTCCCTGCAGAACGTTGCCCATCACACTAACTCTGTCATCCTGCCTTGTTCCCATAGTGAACATTTACTCAGTCATTCACATAATGTAAATACATAATTTCTCTGACCCAACCGTCTACGCTCACACTTTGGCCCTGGCCAAAATGCTACTTAAAAGCATGACTAGTCACAGTGGGTGCCATATAGCAGAGAAAACTAAAAGATGCAGGCCAGGGGTTCTCCGGCACAACATGTGCATTATAAAACGTGTTTGGGTTTTGTGATATAACAGCATGCATTAGGTCTGGGAGCATTTTAGTATGATCATATTGGAGAAGCCATTTTAGCAACAAATATTTAATGTTCATATCATTCAATTTGGTTCACTCTTTAAAGCTCTGTTTTTTACTGGTTTTTTTTATTTTTTATTTTTTTTACAACAAAGCCAAAGCACCAACATCTGGAACAGTTCCAACTTACCCACATACCTGTTTTGGTAAATTAAATGTTGAAGCTTTTTTTAAATGATTATCAGGGGAAAAAATTTAATAAAATATATATTTTTAATTCAGATCTATACATGTAAAAGAATTCAGCAAGTAGTACAGCAAGTCCTGGATAAAATCAAATCACATTCACCCAAGCTCAGGATCAAACTCTGGTTATTGGAAGTAGCAACCCACTGCACTATCATGTTACACATGATCTAATCAAGTTAATTTAATAGTATATTTATTTATTTTCTATTAAAGGCAAGAACATCTTTGCAGTATTTTATAACATAATTAGCTCATGTTAATACTACATGATTCAATCACACTAATTCAATGCAAACTAGGAATAATACATTTGTTTAAATTTAATTAGTATACACAATGAAATCATGTTTTGGTAAGAACCTTACCATCTTTAATGTACACTAGATATAATTTGTTGTCTTTAATCTGACAAGTCACATATAACCCTTATTTCAGTGTACAGGAAAAATAAGATTTAAGCTATGCATCTTTGAAAATCACTGTTCATGGAATAATCTCCATGTAACTTCAATCCCAGAGGAAGCTACATGTACTTGCCCATCCCACATTTCCCTGCCCCTTTTCTCTGATGTCTTTGACCTCACAGGATGGCGATTCTGAAACCGACATTGGGTGTGATTCCAAGGCCTATGCTGGTGTAATTTTCTTGTTTCTGTGATAAGGAGAGGAGAGTCAGCTATTCAACAAAGACTTTATGATATACATTTTAGTGACATTTCTGCTGATCTTTAAAGACAGATGGATGAATTAAAATCTTTGTGAGTGTTAAAGACTTGTTTTCTTGAAACTGGCCTCACATTTTGAGTGCAATACCATGCGCTATGCAATGAAGCTGTTGCCTTGGCCACACCTGGGGAATTTGGAGCAACATCTCACCAAAAGATGTGAAAGCTGAATTCCTTTAGCCGAAAGGCAGGGAGAATAAACCAAGGAGGTGGTGGACATTGACAGAATTCTTTGAAGTTTCTCTTCATGTCAACATATGATCTTGTGTAAGTTAGTTGTAAAACATATGTACTTGAAAAGGACTGTAAAAGTACCAATTTCCAAACAGCAACATATTTACCAGTATTGAAAAAATCTTATTTAGGCAGAATCTCCCAGAATTCCAGACTCTGGCTAGATCTTACTGCCCTACCTTTCATTGATAATGCAGCCAGATGCAACTTCCAGATTCTCATATGGAGGACACATGGAATAGCTGGCAAACTTGTTGGCCTCCCTCACACAAATGCTTTTGGGTAAAGAATTTTAATTAGCAAATTTATGAAGCATTATTTGTGGATAAATAGCATGCTCATAATTTATATAAATAATTTCTTACCAACTATATTAGAACTCTCATTTTAATTCAGTTTATTCATTCTTATTTTAACGAAACAACACATTCATCCCAGCAAGTTTTTAGTTTCTGTACAACTTGTAATCAGGTGGAAATAGTTTCCTGTCATGCATCATTTCATAGTATGTTTTTCACAGCCTGTATATCTGTTTTTTTTTCTTCTGTCATACTGGTTGCAGTGCATTAACTATTAGCGCAGTTCTGATTTCTCTTTTAGTGTGAGTTTCTTTTTCAGTGGACTTCAACCCTAAAGCCAATTCTCAAACCTCATAAATGAGTCATTTTTGCCTCTCTCTCTCTCTTTCCCTCTCTACTTCTCTGCATATCTACTTGTCTTTTTATGATCTTTTATCTATCTCTTAGTGTCAATCAAATGCAACCTTGGCTTCATGCATCAATAAATTGGGGTAAGGATTACATACTTTTCTTATTTTTAACAGGAAGCTGTCAATACTTATCCACAGAATGAGATAACAGAGAGGGAATCGCATATATATGCCTTGTGTAGCAGCTGTCATTCTTAAGTGCAGTGCTATATAATATAATCAAACTGAAACCTATGAAATATCATTGCCGATCTCGGCCTTTTTAAAGTCTGATGACTTACCATGATTTTGATTGTCTTCACATCAAGACACAAACCCACCTGTCCTGAACATGTACGAACATGGTTTCCAAGAGGTGTGCCAGGAATTGCGGTTGCCCTAGACTAGATTTATGACATAGTACTTCCCTTGCCATTTTTTTATCAAGACTATATTAATTTTCATGTGCAGAAGAAGAAAATGTGTTCTACATTCTTCTGTCATCGTTATCGTACTGACACATAACCAGGAGTCATTAATGCCATTCTTATGCTTTAATGCTGATTCAGCAAACCATCGTAGAATCCTTTAACTGGCTTTCACTCTGTGGTTCAAAGGGTCCATGACAGTCAGACAGCCCTACTTTTGAGTTTAAAATTAACATTTCTTGTGTCATCTTAGAATTTTTTTCATAGATTGCTGCTGCACTTTGGAGCACCATGTTCTCTACAAATTCAAAGAAAGACAGGCATCGAGCAGAGAGTTAAATTACCGAGAGAGAACACATTTTAGCATTTGTCTATTATACAGCTTATCCCATAGTGGTGTTATCAGTATGACATCTATGTGTATATTAGACAGTCAGCAATGTACATATTATTTTAAAAAATGCGTTCTATTTTTTATTACAACAGCTACAAACCTGCACTAATAGTCATAGTTAATGGATACTGTTTTACAGACCTTTGTTTACAATCAGGGCCAGAACACAGGATACCTAGAAGTGTGCACCAAAGCCGAATGAATAAAGAATAGGAATTTTTTTTATTGAATATTGAATAAATTGAATAAATTAAGACTTTTACCCGGAGACTTTGAAAATGATTAAATGAAAAATGATGAGCTCTGTGGCTGCATCTGGGGTAAAAGTTTAGTTAGATATGAGTCTACAAATTTGAATAGAATGTCCAACGGTTATACAGTAGCAAGTTATATTACAGAGCTATTGTACAATTGCTCATTTCACAAATGCAGACAATTCCTGTTTTGGTAATAGCACAGACGCTCCACAAAAGAACATGATCTTGTGACCAACTTGCTCTGAATGTATTTTACCTCTATGGCATTAAGATACTCCCCTGTCCTGAACTGAACTGCTTAACAATTGAGTCCTATATATTCATAAAGCAGCGACACTTGTTGTCATGGGAAGAACTTCTAGCATTCACCTGCCACCAATGTGTGGTTTTTGGACTAGAGGCTTCAGATAGACTATGTCTGCTTCTCCTGCCGGTGCATCATTGCTTTTAGGCTTGAAGACAGGGGAAAGGCAATTTTGCTGCTGATTTTGTTAAGGTGGACCTCCTGGTGCAATGAGTAAACCCACACACTTCACCCGGATCCCATCTGCTTTGGTTCAAGAAGACTAAAGACTGGCAGTGTCTAAAGCTGCAACAGGCTGCCGGAGACTTAGTCTTTTAGATTCTGCCTTTCAGCCAGCCCATCTGCCTGTTGGCTCAAACTTAGTCTGGATCCTCCACTGAGATCTATCTGCCTTGTGTGACGCTATCAGGAATACAAGAGTCTGGATGGCATAGCTCTTGGCTTTACAGGACCACACAAGCCCCAGCTGAATAAGCTTGATAGTAGTCTTAGTCACTGACCTATTTTACTTTGTTTTAATGGAGAATCGAAGGCATTTCTGTAAGTCGCTGTGGATAATTTTTTCAGTGGTAAAGAAGGGGAGTTCTGTAGGTGAGAAAAACAATGACAGAGAGAGAGAGAGAAAGGGTGAAACAGAAAGTAATTGAGGATTAACGGTTTCTATCAATATTTTATATTTGCAATAGATAGATAGTCTATTGTGGAATATAAGAGCTAGCCATCAATATTATCTGTATAGCAGAAAGACACACTGTTGGAAGCCTGCCTCTGTGAGTTGTTTACTTAACATGCATGGTGTTAAACACAGCTTTAGGCATGCATCTGTTCTGTAGTCTCTATGAATAATGCACATGCTTTCTGTCAAAAGTATTGTCACAGCTGATTTATGCCCCTCTAAGGGATTTGGCAAATTACAAAGTACCTACAGCCTGGTGTTAAGAGTATTTCAACCATACAGTGGATTTATGGACAAGTTATTATAATTTTAGGTACTTTTAGGTCTGGCAACATCAATCACGCTTATCTATAGGCACATACAGTATGAATGGCCAATAACGTTTTCAGGGGTCTGATCCGCTAATCCAATAAAAAACAGTTTTAGATAGTGTAGTTGAAGTGCTATCAATTACATTGTGGTTGATTTTAGAATAAATTGCAGTTTGAAAATTTCACTGGTGTTCATGGGTTCAACTGTTATTTTGGCAGCATCATATGTGATCTGCTCAATAAGCACACCTGTGCTTATATATTGCAGTGCTCCTCCTGCTCAAAATGTTTTTACAAAGCTTAATGTTTTCAGCAAAATGGAAGTCACAGACATTCTTTCAGGTCCAAACTCATTCTTAATTCGAGCTTTATGTTTGGGATCATGGTATGTATTAGGTAATGTTGCCTGTTATAGCGTTCTTTTGATTTATCATGTATGAGCACCCTGCCCTTCTCTCTGCCCCTTCCACCTTTTCAGATATCACTGTGTAGCCTGATGGTGCTTGTATGTTGTGGTGCATGAGTGTTGTATTGTACTGCACTAAATGGGAGAATTAATTGAGTTCGTGTCACAGAATAATATTCCCATTCTCACTGGAACAAACAAACAGGATTTCCCACAAATATTGGTCAAGTGTCTTGTTACACAAACAAATACAAAGGGGCAAGGGAAGTGCAGTTCAAGTCATTGGACTACTGATAGGATGGCACCAAGTTTGGATCCCAACACCACTAAGATACAATTGATAAGAAACTAAATCCTCAAATGCTTATATGACTAATGAGACAAACATAAGTCGCTCTGGGTAGGGTTGCGTAATTTTATATAAATTGGACTGCTCTTTTCTAATCCTCTCTTTTGCTTTATTGTCTGATATTTGCTGTAATGGTCTCTTTTCTACATTTTGGTATTTTGACACTTTACATTGCCTTTGGATTTAGTCTGTTTGTGAATCTGCTTACCTGTTGCACATTTGTATAAATTTGGATATCTGCCTTGGTGTATGGTTTTCTTTGCCATGTTTTTCTTTTTTTCTTTTCTTTTTTTAAATAAACCATCAATTTGCATAAAACTAGCCTGTGATTATATTACATATTATATACAGTATATGTTACGAGGGGGCGCTTACAGTATGTATGGCGTGTAAGTTTGTTGTTAAGTGTGGGAGCCCCAACACAGGACTTAGAGGGGAGCGTTGGGACGTGGGGTGTTTATTTTTTGGCCAAGTATGATTGTAAGGTATGATGCAGGTAAGGGTGCTTATACATCGCTCTTATTAACTTTCTTCGGTTCAGAAAGGGGTATGTGTTACTATGAAGGCAGGTGTTGTCTAGCAACCATGGCCGTCCGCTGCTCTGCCTGTCTATAAATCTGCAGATTTGCTCTTCACACCGTGTTACAATATGTATACCAAATATATCTATATATACACCATGAAAAGGGGGGGAATGAAAAGCAATGTTAAAAATTTATATATAAACCTACATAATTTTTTTACAAAAGCAAAAAAAAAAAAAAAAAGATTTATTTATTTAAAAAGTGAAACTGCATTTATTCTGGTCTGGGCTTCCTATCTCCAACCTTAACAATGATACTAATTGGAAAGTAATTTGTAAAGAACTAATGAGAGGAGAGAAAGGCACTTTGAATACAAGCTGAAAATATACAAGTTCAGTCAAACTTGCATAGGTAATGTTTTAGGCTACAGTACTTGGAAACATGCTATTTTGCAACATGACAACTTGAGCAAGAAGACAGAAACAAGACTGAAATTTGACAGGGAAGATCGTTACAATGCTCCCGCAGACATGCCAACTGGCTAATCACCTGTCAGCCAGTGGTACAATATAGTGTATGTAACATAATATTTTCCATGGTGGTAAAACCTGATCCTCAATCAGATGCCTCATTCTGAGAAATTTGGTTTTCCCATATTGTAAATGTTATATTTTAATAGATTAAGTGACAGCTAAAGGATATTTTTCTGATTAGATCATTGTTATACCATAGCTGTTTAGAATTCTTCGTTCTGTTTGGACAGATGTTCTATTTAAATGTGTAAGTTTATATTCATTGCTCATTCATCAACTATAACATTAATACCACATATCATTAATTAATACTAACACTGATGATCAATTATATATCAGTAAACTAGTGAGGATAATGGGCACCCAGGCCCACCCATTACTGTGGGGACCAAAGGCCAGCCCATCTGATCTGAGCCCATGGAAAAGCCAATGTAGCACTAATCAGTGAAAATGTCAATGCTAGCCACATTTGAAAGGTATGAGAACACCGAGCGCACTGTAGCCTGCTGTTTACGGCGTCCAGCAGGTAAAGAGCCCAAGACTCCTTACTCCCCAGATCCCAATCCAAATGAACATTCATGGGATGTGCTGGACAAACAATTTCAACCCACGGATACCACACCCCATGGTACCCAAAGGGTCCACTTCCAA
The DNA here is from genome assembly GCA_003987875.1 of Clarias batrachus. NCBI lineage: Eukaryota > Metazoa > Chordata > Actinopteri > Siluriformes > Clariidae > Clarias > Clarias batrachus. Next base: position 121,995 of record QMIH01000771.1, on the reverse strand, counting down.
CATTCTGGTACCAGACACCACAGCACACCCCCAGGGGGCTTGGAGTCATGTCCTAAAGGGCCCTAGCTGCCCTGGTGGCATAAGGGGAAACCTACACAGTATTGGGCTTAATGTTTTCTGTAAAGGTGTGGTTGATTGGTGGGGAATTGTCAGATGCTTTATGTAGTATAAGTCTAATTAAAATGTAATTTAACAAATGTTTAATTATTGATATGGTTGATATGGTTTTTGTATTATTTAATATTTATAGACTGAGTGCTTTGAAACACTCTGCAACACTTCAAGTCCTCAAGGCAGAGAAGTTTGTGTTTTGTGGTTTCTGGGCAACATGACCAGCAGTCTGTTATCTTATTACCTTCAGGAAAGAGGAAAAGAAAGGCTGGTGAGTGAACTGTTGCCTACTGTTCCTGTAAGATACGTAAAAGACAAATTATGTCATTCATTAACATTAAATGTGACTATACAATCATTGGCAGGTTTCTGTGTAAGGGGAATAAGAGCACTGCGTCATTGATTATATTCCTATAATATTATGCTGCATCATAGTTTATTCCTCTCCTGTTGAGCGATTCAGACTGGTAATCTATCTGATAATACATAGTGCATTCAGGGAGAGTATTGAAGTGTAACACTGGACTGGAATTTCTGAAAAATTATGCTATTAAATTTAACTTATCTTCAGATTTTGTTATTTGATGTATGTGATAAACAATTAAGCATTTTCAAAGAAAAGTCACAGATGGCAAAAAAAACATTTATAACATTTAATCTCCTTTTAATTGCCAAATGTAAGGGTTATTATATTGACTTGTAAGATGGAGAAAGATCTTTAAATGGCTGCATCCTTCATCAGAACAAAAATAGGACTGCTTTTCAAAGAAACACAGATTCGCATACACACATATTGCAAAGAATGTTACTACCTGCAAAATAAAGTCGAATAGAAAACATGGAATTATGCACACTACCTGCCTTTACCACCTTTACTGGTTGAAAAAGAGATGCAGAAAAGGACATACAGTAGGTGAAAAGTATGTAAAAGTGTGTGTGTGTGTGTGGGTTTGGTGTTGTTGGAGAGTGAATGGTTTCCTTTTGTCTCAGACTTTAATAAGGAATAGCAATGGATAGTGCCAAACAGAGCAAGACAGGCATAAGGAAATTGAAAATTATTCTTGCTGCATATTGGAGGTGTGAGTATAGCGGGGAGATCGCCTCAGCTTAGAAGAGCTCAGATCTCAGCAAGAGCCAGTCACAGCATGGGTTATAGTGTGTGTGTGTGTGTGTGTGTGTGTGTGTGTGTGTGTGTGTGTGTGTGTGTGTGTGTGTGTGTGCGCGCTCACTTTCCAAAGGCTCACTGAAATTCTGCTATGCTTCACTGCCATCTATTCTCCACTAAGCCTATCAACTCAAGTATCAAAAATAGAAAGCTAGCGAATGGTTTCTTTTTTACATGCAACTTCCTGCATGTTAAGTTATAACACTAAAAGGATGAAGCAAGCGATTTGAATTTGGAACATGCAGCTATGATTAACCCAGCACATGTAAAAATCATACACGCAAAAAACTATTTGTTTTAAAATGTTACCTCCTGTAACTGTTAAGAATTACTAGTTAATTTCAGTGTTAGTGAGAGATCATTGATTGAACTTAAGCAGTAAATATTGAGTCTTATATCTCCCCTGTAGAACTACTAGCTATATATCTCTCTTATACTAACTACTGCTTACGTACTGACTATACTGCCATTAATTCCCAATAATAAAGCCATAACTTCCTACTGGACATCTCCCTCCTAATACACTATATGCCCAACGATACACCTACAGTATGTGCTTGGTGAACATCCAGATTTAAATGCCGTTTTGCTGTTATGACAGCCTCTACCCTCTATGTAAGACCTTCCACTAGAGTTTTTGGGAAACCGATTGTGAAAGGTAAAAATATGCATATGATGGTCAGATTAAAAAAAAAACCTTTAACCATACAGTATAGTGTAAGGCTTCTCAAAGTCTGGACTTCGTCTGGACCCAGCCCATGTCTCAAATTAGACATAAGATAATTTGTAATAATGTAATAAAGTGTATGCTTTAAAATAAAAAATATGATATACATATTCATAAATTTTAGTTTTATAATCTATCTGGAGATTGTTACGGCATTCCTGGCCTGTGACTACCTTGCGGAAAGCCTGGGTTCAATTCCCACCCAAAGCCCAAACCCCAACCACTGGATGCTGTGCGGATTCCAAGCCTGGATAAAATGGGATAGTTGTGTCAGGAAGGGGAGCTGGCATAAAACTAACAACATTACAGTGACTTGTGTTATTCTTTGAGGTCTTTTTTTTTTTTTTTTTTTTTTCGGTTTATACAGGCATCAAAATAAATGCACTTTGCTTATTTTTTTTTTTTTTTCGGCATGAAAATCACACAATGAATATTTTCCTCTTGTAGTTATAATTTGTTCTAACGTGCCAGTAAACTTTGTAATAACCCAGAAAACAGTGACATTGTGTCCCTGGCCAAAACCGGTCACAATAGGGCAGCATTAATGATAAAGATTTTTACCAATTATGGCATTAATTGGTAAAAAATATGTGACAGAACATTTCCCAAAAATCCATTCAGATACATTTGTTCATGTCTACAGTTGTCAGGGGTTACATGTTTTCCTGTTACTCTGACTTTTAGCTAAGTATTGTACAGTATATACGCACCAAGCAAAAAATTGGACAATTGATGACCGTTTATGACAGCTATTGTGAATCAGATAATGTCAGACATGTCCGTTCAACTTTCATTTTGGAACTATTTTTTCAATCATCAAACGTCCAAATGTTCACTGGGAATGCAACTATGTCTCGTCTATTTCCTGACATAATGTGATATCAGACAGTGGATGCAGCTGACTTTTGGAGAATGCTTTGGGCTTAGCAAGAGGATATGTAGGAGATCTACTGGCAGCTATGGGAAGGCCAACAGAGTGGTGGAGGACATCTGCACTGATGTCAACTAAATGATGTCAGGCATTCTTCTAATAAAATGAACACATTTTTAATTTATAAAAAACTAAAATAATTTTTTGTGTATCCACCAAAGCAAGTCAGTGATTTGACAGTCCTCCTCAGAGGCCAAGAAGGTAGCCTTTTTCCCAAGCCAGTGTTGGAAGCCAAAGAAACGTGCTCTTTAGCCAGACTCTTGCCTGGGGTCGACGGGGTAGCCTCTGGCAGATCTCTGCGGCAGAGAATAAGAAGGAGATTTCCAGAGTCCAGGCCATTCCAGCCACTGTCTTTCTTAAGGGGATTTTTCCACTGAAGAACATCACTCTGCCTCCTATTCCTCATGAGAATGTCACAGAGCCTCCTTGTTCTCCTAAGAATGTCACTATTCATCCAATCTCTCCTAAGAACATCAACATGCCATCAACTTCTACTAGGAACCTCATCCTGTTTTCTCATACTTTCGAAGAATGTCAACCAGCTTCCCTGTCCTTCCAAACATGGATGTATTTTAAATCTTCCTGACACTTGAATATAACTTGATATAATGTTAGAGTTGCCTTAGTAAAAGCACATGATTGAAATGTACGCTGCTTGTAAGTTTAATAAAAGTCATTTGCATATCACCAAACTTTCCGGACCCTTGATCTTGAATAGAGATCAGATCCGGACCTTCGAATATCACATTTGAGAACCCCTGATATAGTGTATACCTTTGTGGTCTGAGGTATTTGTATGTGTCCACAGCACAGTAATAGAGAAATGGAAAACAATATTCTACAAATGTACACGGTTGTAAAGTAAAAGCAGATAAAAACATCTAATTGGTAAAGTGGTATTATAATATCAAGTATTGCCCAGATTGTAGTTCTACCGGTAACATAAATGATAGTTTTTTTTAAAATAAATGTACATGTTCTAATACAATATTGTTTCTATAGCAACGATGGCTCATTCACAGGGACTGTATGGCGGGCCATCAGTGTGATCTGAGACCAATATTATTAATAGTATATCTATATATCATGATTTAACGGAGAAATATTGCACACATGTTTGTGTTTTGGTGAGATGTTTCTGTAACATTTATTTTGAAAGTGCTTTGCCACTATGTGTGTGTGTGTATGCATGTGTGTGTGTGTGTGTGTGTGTGTGTGTGTGTGTGTGTGTGTGTGTGTGTGTGTGTGTGTGTGTGTGAGAGAGAGATCGAGAGAGGTGTCACTATACTGAAATACTGAAAAAACTAAAAGAAGGACAACCGTGTTTTAATTACACTATAATTACTGCTGCAAAGTTACAGCTACAGTGTGTGACAGTTTGGCAAATATATTTTAGCACAAATATTCCCCCAAACTTATCTTAATGTGAAGAGTTGTTGTTCAAGGCTTCTCTAACACAGACTCATCAAACTGCTGGCAGCAGTACAGAGAAATTCCCACCTAAATGTTTTGAATGGAGGCTCAACCTTCTAACCAATCAGAGAAAGCCAGGGTCAGGGATGGGAGCATACAGCTGTTAATCCATATGTGAACACGCTTCAATTCCTCTGCTCTTGTGAGACTTAAGACATCTGCTATGACTTCAGCTCCTTTTCTCTTATAAGGCTTCAGATGTCTCTATGGCTTCAATTCTGCAAATTTTTTTCAGGCTTTAGACATGTGCTATAGGTTGCATTTTGCTATGGCTGTCTCATTTTGCTGTGGCTGCAGGGCAAGAAAAAATGGGCTTTGAAGAAAAGTACGAAAACCCAATACATTTAATTAAAATCAAGAATGTATATTGCTGCTCCTTTCAGCAGATGGTGAGAGTTTAGGGAGAAGAGGAATTTCCAAACGGATGCTGATGCTTGGCATTATTCCTGATAGACTGCTTGGCTGCAGCTGTCGAATAGAATAGCTGTGTCCATTTTCTGACTGATGGATTATGGTATTTTAAAGCCCAACAGTTGAATTAGTTTTAGTGTCCACTAACTTTGTGATTTTCCCCAGGCATGGCAGCCTCCATGGATCAGGACGTTTTCCTTGGTAAACCTTTAAGATGGGACCATTCTACATATACTGAAAAGCTTGACTAATTCTAAGCTTTTTCTGATGGCTGACAAATAAACTATAAAACTTCAATTTAAAGACATATCTGCACTCTCTTCCATATCCTGACACAATGTGATATCAGACAGCGGTTGCAGCTGACTTTCGGAGAATGCTTTGGGCTTAGCAAGAGGATATGTAGGAGATCTACTGGCAGCTATGGGAAGGCCAACAGAGTGGTGGAGGACATCTGCACTGATGTCAACTAAATGATGTCAGGCATTCTTCTAATAAAATGAAAACATTTTTAATTTATAAAAAACTAAAATAATTTTCGTGTGTCCACCAAAGCAAGTCAGTGATTTGACAGTCCTCCTCAGCGGCCAAAAAGGTAGCCTAAGTTTTTTCCTAAGCCAGTGTCGGAAGCCAAAGAAACGTGCTCCTTAGCCAGGCTCTTGCCTGGGGTCAACAGGGTAGCCTCTGGCAGATCTCTAAGACAGAGAATAAGAAGGAGTTTTCCAGAGTCCAAGCCATTCCAGCCTCTGACTTTCTTATGGGGATTTTTACCCAGACACCTTATCCACTGAAAAACATCACTCTGCCTTCAAGACCTCATGAGAATGTCACAGAGCCTCCTTGTTCTCCTGAGAATGTCACTATTCATCCAATCTCTCCTAAGAACATCAACATGCCATCAACTTCTACTAGGAACATCATCCTGTTTTCTCATACTTTCGAAGAATGTCAACCAGCTTCCCAGTCCTTCCAAACATGGCACCCCAATTCCAGGCCCTTTTAAGAATTTAAACACCCCCCACACACACTGACAAGAAGCAAATTGAACAAAAGCAAAAGTTGTTGTATGTAACTGTGTTATTCAGAAAGATATTGTAACAGAACACCCCTTAATTTTTACACTATTATTAATTAACGACAAACAACGATTTTCAATTATTTTTAAAAGTAGATTTCATCCCATATTTTGAATGAAGAGGAACTAACTTTAACAGTTATGACGAATAATAATCAAACAAAATTATAATCTCTCAAAAATGTTTTGATACAGTGTAAATTTACACTTGATTGTTTTTGATATTTTTTCCATATCATTCATATTTTTCCATATATTTGTCACGCTCCGGGGTTGTTCGAGGCATGAACGCAGGAGGATCCAGGTGGTTCAGGGAAACGATATCTTTATTTATATTAAACATGAACACAAAACAAGGAATTAAATGAAACAAAACACTTTAATTGAGAAAACGAAACTAAAACACGGATAAACAAACCAGAAACATCCACCTTCTCTTAAACTCAATTGTAACAAATGCAAGACAAGGGTAGGAACTCAAAGCAAGCTATTTATAATCAACTAAATATCAACTCGGATCAGGTGCGCGCCCACATGACCTGACCGAGTTGAGAAACCGGGAAATGAAGTATAACAAACTAAAAAAGAACTACACAAAACACAGGGCGCTTTGGCGCCCTCTAGAGGTTATCCCTGACAATATTTTTCATATTGTCCATTCTCTGTTCCAATTTCACAGAGCTCATAAAAAAATCTCCCTAAAGAAACAAAAAATAAAGCACATAAATAGTCAGTCTGTCCCTGAACTTGGATACAAACAGATAATTCCATTAGCTTACTTTTGAGCCTGTGGACATTCTTGAGAAGTCTTGCTCCATCAAGCTCCAAAAACAATTTCTGAAATACTTGTACTTGTAAGTTGTACTTGAGCTTCTTGAGATACTCAGGATTGAGGGCATACTGTAGATCAATTGCATCAACAGCATACATGCCTTGGCTTTGTTTCCACACCCATTCAGCAACTGAACTGCATCCTCCTCATCTGTGGGGTTATGGAGCACAAGCACCTTCATATCTGTGTGGCCTTCATCTTCATCCGGCATGTAAAATTAAAGAAACAAAGCATATGATTTTTTTATTAATTAGCACTTCAATACTAATAGGTGACAAAACACAAGGGGCGTTCAAGTTAAACCGGGGCTTTTGATTGTGCAGAATAATAGAACACAGTGATGAGAGTAAAAGACTACCTTTATTTCTCTAGCTAATCCCCTGCTACATTATCCTAGCATTTCACTTGTGCTTGGATAACATCAAGACCGACATTTTTTTTAGTATGTTGGAGCCAATTAAAAACCATGGAAGAGTTCTTCATCTGTTCTGCAAGGCACTCAGTGAGGTAACAGACAACGACATCCCTCTATTCCCCAGGATTTGTGGACTATAAAGAGATGCATTTTAATAACAGGATTTGTTTCTGCAAATTAAAAAGGAAATTGGGAAACTTATGAAAAATAAAACATCCTTCATTTTCAGTGTCTGGGTCAATATGCATCCTGGCACCAGCAAGAGTGTGGACCACTACTTCCCGAACTGGTGCAAGGGCAATCAAAACAAGGATGGAATGCCTTCACCAAAAATCCCCATGTTGTAATCTATAGTATTTTAATAGCTCCAAATGTTTTGATGTTTGAAATAACATTTATTGCACTGAAACTCTGCACCACTCTACTGATAGAAAGTGAAAATGTTACGTGGTGCGGTATGGAGAGCCGCACCACGCGATGTTTTTTAATTATAAGAGCCCTTATGCTGGGCGTTAGAGTGGGTCAATGAAATAGGAGATAGTGAGAGTGCTTGTGATACACACGGGAAGACCCTCCCGTTTGGAGATAGCGTGGGATTATTAATTAATGAACTTAAAAGGAAAATAAATGAAAAGGTGAAAACACAAAATAAACAGAGCTCCGCCGTCTACGCGAGAACGGACGGGGCTCTGGAAAATAAAACAAAACTTTTCCTCTCGGGGCGTTCGCCCTACTGAGAACTTTAGGAGAGAGAGAGAGTGAGTGTGTTTGTGCTTCGTGCACCAACCAACTACTGAGCGTGCACGCTGTACTTCTGCGTGCCGCTCTCCCTATCTCTCTCTCTCTCACTCGCTCTCACCGGCGTCTACAATAGACAGAGGCTGGGGCTTTGCCTCTGTCTCTAAACAGCTGTCTCTTTTCTTTTCTTTTGATTTCTTTCTTTCTTGCTTTCTTTCGTTTTCTTTGGCCCTGATACCTTCACCGGTGCTACCTAAATGATCGCACGAAGTGCGCCGGTATCAGGACCCTTAAATAAAC
>QMIH01000771.1:63068-96528 GCA_003987875.1 Clarias batrachus | reverse complement strand
ATTGGATGAAGCCTCTTTCCGATTGTTTGGGGCATCTGGAAAAAGGCTTGTCCGGAGAAGAAAAGGTGACGCTACCATCAGTCCTGTGTCATGCCAACAGTAAAGCATCCTGAGACCATTCATGTGTGGGGTTGCTTCTCATCCAAGGGAGTGGGCTCACTCACAATTCTGCCCAAAAACACAGCCATGAATAAAGAATGGTACCAAAACACCCTCCAACAGCAACTTCTTCCAACAATCCAACAACAGTTTGGTGAAGAACAATGCATTTTCCAGCACGATGGAGCACCGTGCCATAAAGCAAAAGTGAGAACTAAGTGGCTCGGTTACCAAAACGTTGAAATTTTGGGTCCATGGCCTGGAAACTCCCCAGATCTTAATCCCACTGAGAACTTGTGGTCAATCTTCAAGAGGCGGGTGGACAAACAAAAACCCACTAATTCTGACAAACTCCAAGAAGTGATTATGAAAGAATGGGTTGCTATCAGTCAGGATTTGGCCCAGAAGTTGATTGAGAGCAGCCCAGTCGAATTGCAGAGGTCCTAAAAAAGGACAAACACTGCAAATACTGACTCTTTGCATAAATGTCATGTAATTGTCGATAAAAGCCTTTGAAACGTATGAAGTGCTTGTAATTATATTTCAGTACATCACAGAAACAACTGAAACAAAGATCTAAAAGCAGTTTAGCAGCAAACTGCTGCTAATATTAAAACTAAATTATTAAAACTAATATTTGTGCCATTCTCAAAACTTTTGGCCACGACTGTATACACACACACACACACACACACACACAGTGGAACCTCGTAACGCTGTTTGCAAAGTTTTTTATACATTTGGCCTTGAAAAACAAGGAGGTCTTGGTTTATGAATACCGAGTATCATGTAGCACATGCACTACTTGTGATCACAATTGAGACAAGGTTTTTTCTCTGTCTTGTGCTGTGGAATTGCTTAATCTTCCCCCCAGCTTGGTCTTAGTGCACGTCTCTCACTGGTATAATCAACATCCATTCATGCATGTACTGTTTAATATAACATTGTGACAACGTGTGTGCGTGTAAAACATATTTTATTTTTTGTTTGTATGCATGTACTGTGTATTATTACACACGTGTGAGCAAAAGCAAGTGTCATTAGAGAAGTTAAAGATCCATTTTTCCTCTCTCTCTGTGTCAGCCTGCACTTTTGCGCGTCATTGGACATCGTGCACCTTCGCACACACCCCTCTTCCTCTCGCCTTCACACACACACACACTTCCTCTTCTCTCCTTCACACACGCGCACACACACACACACACACACACACACACACACACACACACACACACACACAAACAAACACACACACACACGCTCACTCTCTCTGCAACAGAAACACTGCTCTGTCGCGATTCTTTTCAAAGGTAAAGTGCAGGTTATTTTGTTTTATTTTTACTTTACAGCAGTGATTCCTTTAGTGTGCACTCACTCATTAGAGTGTCATTAGAAAGATTTCTTGTTTACTTTTCTGATAAAATAGTGTTTACATTAGTGTGTGTGTGTGTGTGTGTGTGTGTGTGTGTGTGTGTGTGTGTGTGAAACTTTAATAAGAGGAAGGGTTACGGTGTAAGACGAGAAGAGGGAGAGGGGAGGGGCTCATTCCTCGTCTCCTCTTACTTTAGCTTCACACACATACACAAACACACACAGATACACAAACACACACACATACACAAACACACACACACATACACAGCGCCTGCAAACATAAACGAAAACACTTATCTGTCTTGATGTATTTTTATTTTTTTAAAGGTAAAGTGCAGGTTAATTTGTTTCATTTTTAATTTATATTTTGTATTAATTATTTTATGTATTCATTTTTTTGGGCCATGGAGCAAATGAGTTGAGTTTCATTATTTCTTATGGGAAAATTAACTTTCATTTACAAGTGTTTTGATATACGAGCCCGCTTCCGGAACAAATTATGCTCGCAATCCAAGGTTCCACTGTGTGTGTGTGTGTGTGTAAATATATATATTATACACACACACACATGCTCGTTCACACACTACTGGCAGTATGAAAGCCCCAGTTAGTCTAACTGTTTTTGGACTATGGAAGGAAGCTGGAGGACCTGGAAGAAACCCTTCAAGCACAGGGAGAACATGTACTGTAGACTCCATGCACACAGACCGGAGGCAGAATTTGAACCCGGACCCTGGAGGTGCAAGTTGACGGGGCTAAGCCACCTTGCCACCTAATTTCATACATATTTAATCTAATTTGTATGGTCTTTTCATTGGTTGCTCTTTAATTTTCAGACAAGACAAGACCTCCATATTCTAAAACATTGAACAATTTTTCTAACAACATTAATAAAGCAATATTGGAATGAGAAAATAAAAATGATGAGGGAAAGCTTTCGGAAATAGATAGTCCCAGAACGAGGAGACTTGCTGTACGCTGTACTCTTGACAGGTAGCTGATGAAAGTGGGATGTTGGGCTCCATCATTTTAAATAATAAAAAAATAACGTCTGGTAACTGCCTTTGAGTTTCTGATATATGCAAAATATATAAATTTTTTCTCAGTAAAATATTATGGTTCACTCATCATCATTTTGGTATTAATGAACTTAAACTTGCAGGTGCTAAACTGGTGAACTATCACACCTGATATTTGTATTTGTGAATGTGAATTTTGATTGAATTTGACTGAATTTGTTTCATTTATCATTTTATTAAAAAGCTAAATCCAGTTGTCCTTTTTTCTGTTTTTGTAATGACATGTTCATAAACAACTCCTTTTTTTCACACCTATTGAAGTGTCTTGTGGAACTAATAAATTGTGTGTTGAATACATGTGTGTTGAATAAATATGAGATTAATATCTATTTTAAAAGAGACCATTCCATTTTATTTTAGAGTCTCTTTTGCTAATATAAAAGCATTTTTGTTTCAGTTTTTCATTACAAGAAAATAAATTACTGCAGAAATAAGCTTAGCAAAACAATTTCAATAAAATAAATTAAACATGACAGATTCTCATAATAAAAACATTCTCATTCTCTTTAGAACCCAAGCAGGCTATATGGAGCATAAAAAGTTTCTACTCTGTCACTTGATTCTGTAAAGACAAAGGCTCATTATCTTGCTCTATTATGGATGCAATAAAGAAAAAAAATATTTCCTTTCAATTCAGCTTGGATTTCCATGAAAAAAGGACTTTAAAAAGAGGAATGCAGGAACAACATTCATTCATTCATTCATTTATCTTTTATACTACTTAACCTATATGGGGTCGTGGGGGATTGAAGCCTATACCATGAGACTTTAAGCACTAGGCAGGGTACACCATAGACAGGATGCCAATCCATTACATGGCACGCACACACACACACACACACACACACACACACACACACACACACACACACACACACAGCATGGGCAATTTGAAACACCAATTAGTCTATTATTATTATTATTATTATTATTATTATTATAGAGGGTTTGAGTCCCAGCATGGTCTTCTGCAGGGTCTCCCCATGCTTGGCAGGTTTCCTCTGGGAATTTCAGTTTCCTCCCACAGTCAAAAAACATGAAGATTTAGAAAAATGTTCTTTCCAAATTTCCTGGCCTTCTGTGACCTTGAATATACTATTTTATATATAGTATATGTAATAATGTATACTGCCTGAGCAAAAAAAGTCAGACATGTTCAGCTTTAATTACAGCACATGGTTTATGTGTGAAAATGATTCCTCGTGTTCACAGAACCATTCTTTCACAGTGCAAGTCCTGCAATATGTCTGTGCCTTCAGGGAAGAAAAAATTGATGGGATAACCTGGTCATTCAGTACATTCAGGTCATCAGTTGACTTTATTTTAGTGCCAAATAACATAGCAACCCCGGATCATAACCCTGCCTCCAAAGACTTGCACAGTGAGAATTACAGTATGATGATAGGCTCATCGCTGATGCACCCATCGCTCTGGAATAGGGTCAATCTGAACTCATTAGACCACATGACCTTTTTCTATTCCTAAAAAGTCCAATCTTAGAGTTTCCCAACAAATTGAAGCCTTTTTCCCGATTAGTCTCACTAACAAGTGGTTTTCCTATGGCCAAAAGTCTGTTTAATCCCAATCCTGTGAGTTCTTGTCAAATTTTATGCCTATAGAAATGCTCTTAGCTTCATTATTAAACATAGGTTTACCTCACCAAGTGTTTAAATGATTCCTATTCATGTTTTTTCCAACCAAATTTCTTCCACAAAGTTGACAGTTCTGCCTTATCCTTCTATGTTTAGATAATGTGTTGAACCCAGTGCCTGTTAGTTATTTTTCTTTCCTTGATGCAGCCTAATAATTTGACTCTTTTGAAATGTTGACTTTTCTTTTGGGCAAAGCAGTGGATCTTATTACCATCAGCACTCTTTTGAAAAGGTTTTTCATAACATAGAATGTTGGGGGTCTTAGCACAGGTCTGTGTTTGAATTTTTCCCAAAGGTGCTCAGTCTGGTTTGGGTCTGTGCTCTTTGCAGACCATTTGAGTTATTTCACACCACCATTGGCAAACAATGCCTTTGTGGAACTTGGAATCTGTACATGGGTGTTGTCATACTGGAATGTTTAAGGCTCTTAGATCCATTTCCGTCAAACTGTGATGTGTGGCATAATTTAAGAAAAACCTACATACTGTATGGGTGTGCCAAATGTCCACAATTGTCCACATACTCTTGGGCATAAAATGTACTGTAGTATACTGCACAGTATACACACCAGGGATGCTTAGTATTTTATTTTAGTGGTTCCTGAAAATGTGATAGTACTAGACGTAGAGCTTTTCACCATTTAATACACATTTTCTACTGTGTCTAAGAATGGTTGAGCATCAACCTAAACTGAAATAGTGTTGCAGTGTAAACAATCGTAATTGTTTCACTACCTTCAAGATCTCAGCAGTTCTGGCTTTCATCACAAAGGTTCACATGGACCAGGAGTCAAACTTCATGCTTAGTGAACTTCACAGTGCAGGTGTCAAATGTCTCCTCTCTTCAATTTAAGTCATCATATAAGTTCCACATGTGACAGAGCCAGTCATTCTGTCTGTCTAATCACATGCTGTTGAGAATGCCTGCCAGCCAGTCATCAAATTACACACAGATTATAGCATGTGCAGACCCAAAATGGATGTTACCCTGCATATATAAAATGTGAAGAATCACATATGCTTCATAGAAATCCATATGTGGAAATTTGCATATTCAGGACTGTGGTACATATTCAGGACTGTGGTTAAAGAAAATCACTAATAATGATTTTTCTCCACTCAAATAATATCTGAAATGAAAAGAAGTCTCCAACAATGGCATCTGGGCCAACTGAACACATCTGAGAACTTGATAAAGACATAGGCATACGGTGGAATAGGCCAGCTTTGGAAGACATATTGTGAAATGGGTTAGACACATGTTCCTCCATATCCCTTGGATGAACCAGCTTTTGTTTTGCCAAGTACCTTAACACAAGCAGACACCATACTAGTCTGCTCCTGATTTATACTCTATTCTTCAGGCTGTTCAGATGAAAAGCTTTAAGCCAAAATGGGCCTTAGGTTCAGAGAAAGAGAGAGAGAGAGAGATACAACAACTACCTGGACTACCAATAACTACCTGGACTCCATATTAACATCAATTAACATCTGTTAACAACTGTTATACTAAGCTGCCTGCCACCTAACACACAGTATGAATGCAGATCAATTCCTGCTTTCTGTTTCACCCAAATGAGGACGGGATCCCTGTTGAGTCTGGTTCCTCTCAAGGTTTCTTCCTATTACAATCTCAGGGAGTTTTTCCTTGCCACCGTCGCCCTAGGCTTGTTCATCAGGGACTATCTGACCATTTTTGATTCATACACATTCACATTTCATACAAACTTAAATAATTCTTTTGATTGTGTAAAGCTGCTTTGCGATGATGACAATTGTTAAAAGCGCTATACAAATAAAACTGAATTGAATTGAACGACTGATTCACGTCAAGTTCTGTTGCTTAATGCTTTATCCACTATAGAGGCTTGTATATACATTCCCAGTACACTGTACTTGTTTTTTTTTTTTTTGATTTTTCCCCGATTTTCTCCCTAATTTAGTCGTGTCCAATTCCTCCCCGTCACTAGGGGGCTCCCACATTAAGGCTACTACTGCCACTCAGCCGGGAGGGCCGAAGACTATCACGTGTTTCCTCCGAACCACGTGACGCCAGCCGACCGCATCTTTTCGAACTGCTCGCTCGCACACCGTTGGGGGCGGCGTAACACACTCGGAGGACAGCGCTATCCGCTCCCTCCGTTGCGCGAGCTCACAGACGCCCCTGATTGGCTGTAGAGCCGTGATTAATGTGGGAGCACTAAGTACCTCTCATCCCTCCCCTCTGAGAGAGCTCGGCCAATCAGCTCTCTCTAGACCTCCGGCTGCGAGAGGTTACAGCATCACCCGGGATTCGAACTAGCGATCTCCGGCTGATAGGGCGAGCGCTTTTACCACTGCAAAACTCGGAGGCCACACTGTACTTGTGTGTGCATTCCCAGTACCAGCTCTTGAATTTGTCCCATACTGTACTTCCCATAAGCTCCTATAATCCGCATTCCAATATAATAATGGCACTGGCTTCTCACCAGTGTCATCCAATGAAGTGCTGTACAAATGAAAATTATGTTAATTTTCTTTTACTCCCTTAAACCTGAAATAGTACAAATGTCTCAAAGGCAGTTTATTCTTGACAGTTAAATAGCTTACTGCAGCTTTTTAAAATGGTAACTCATTAGGAGGGGAAAATAAACATCATGAAAGTACTGACATCTTGCAGATGAAAGCTCATATTACCTGGGACAGAATACAGCGATGGTAGTGGATCCACTGGCCTAGTGAAATTAAAAGCTGTGATAGCTGGTCATCAGCCAGTATCAGGTCTAAATCCCAGATTTGATAAGAAAATAGATTTTGTCTTTGCAAAAAGGGAATGAACCCTGATGTAGATAAGTGTAGATAAATCACAGCTGGGAGTAGTTTCATTATGAGTAGCTCATTCCCCAGATTATAGTGTTACAAGAGTGACACTCTTCCTCCAACCTGTTCTGAGACAGGCTATTGTTGTGCTACATTCAGAAAAGTCATGTACAAGTACTAGAGAATGACTAGAGAATGTGGCACAAAACAGGCTCCAAATAGATGGTATACAGTATATGGTGTTGAAAGTGGTGCACTCTACTAGAAACAGGACAGATTGACTGAAAAAAATATTCTCCCTAATATAGCAAAATGCCTCTTTGGCATAATAGCTGATTGCTGTCCTTGATGTCTTCTGTTTGGATTTTAACATCTTTTGTTGATTGTACCCACATTGACCCCAGATATAAGCTAGCAAAACCCTAGGTCCCATTGTACAAGGAACCATGCCATGACTTCCTCAGACATACAGTACATGCACATACACAGACACAACATGAGTCGTCAGACTTCTCTGGTTTATTCAAAGAGAAAAAGGGGGTACTTAACCCAATACACTGAGTAAATACAAGAGAGGCTATCACCATATAAAGAATACTATTAAACAAAAAGGGTGAGCATGCTAAGGAAAAATATCAGGAAACATTAACATATACTGAAAAGTGTGCACCTTTACAGGTACTGCTAAATAATGGAATGTTTCTGTCGATGCTGAAGGTTTAAATGGTGGCCATCTTCCTTGTTTGGGAGCTCATAAGCTCAATTCAGCATTTTTGTAAAAACGTGAACAACACCATCCATAAATGTGTATACTAGGAAAGGTATTTTTTACGCTGTAGGAGAAAGGGGGAAGGATTGCATCTTTTGGTGACCACAAAAAGATGGTGAACACATTCATTTCTAAATGCCTTTCCAAGTAACCATGAAGTGGAAGTTTAACTTTTTTCACAGCTATATTAACTTCTGGGTTCTGGTGTTGAATAGCCAACAGAGTTAAATTGACAGCTAGAGTGCTAAGTTGTATAGTTCCACATATTAAGTAGAGCTCTTAATATTGGTTAGAGAAGGAAATAGGATACAACCTTGTATTAGAAGGTAGTTAGCTTTTTGGTGAAGCTGGGACTCGAACCCAGTGGCAGCCAGTCAATACCCTTAAAGTTAGGCAGAGAAGAATGCTACTTTAACATGTAGTTATTTAACATAATAATTGTTTATTTTAATAATGAAATAAAGTTATTTAGTCACAATATTCCGATGTATTTCTTAATATAATTAATTTGCCATTAAAAAAATCGAAACTGTATTACGTACATTTGTGCACATAAATTTTTGAAAAGCATGTGACTTGAGGCTGAGCTCTGATTGAACAAATCATCCTTGGGGCGCAGCACTGTGCGCCCTGAACCCTCCCACTTTTGTTCTTAGCGAATCAATATTGTTTTTAAATATTTGGTCTCATGTGATTGGACCATTCTCAACAAGTCTTTTCCAGCACTTCTTATGGCTAGCGGAGCTGCTGACTGGATGCGGTGTGAGTCATGCCTTTATTTTATACTAGTAGTGATTAAGATGCTTAATCACCTAATAAATGGCTATTTATTTTGTTTGCGCCCCCACAAAAAAAAACATTCTTTGCACCAGCCGCCACTGCTCGAACCGTCAACCTTCCAACTCAGTGCCTCAGAATGTAAAGAGTCTCAGAAAAATTTCTGTCTGTATTTCTATCCAGCCAGGTTTATTTTAAACTGTGCCATCAATGAAACCAACATGTTGAGTGAAAGTGAAAGTATGAGCAGTTATTTGCCACATTATATCACAGCACCTAGCACTTTTGAATATAGTGCTTTGTGCTCAAGGTGTTCATGGCTACATGGCAACAGAGCCAATCAATGCATTAGTTCACCGTGTATAGACAGCTAGAGTGCTAAGTATGTGGAAGACACAGAAATGATGGTAAGTTTTAAACCAGTTTGTCTCATGGTAAGAAATTGTGGCGCTGATAAAAAGGAGTAATGGGAAGATATGAGATAAAATATGGGTCAAGCGTGAGATAAAATAGAGCAAGCATATGTGTAGCAGTCCGATCTGAGGGCATGTAAAATACTCGAACTGAGAGCTCAGTGTTAAGCGCTACAATCAAAATCTAACAGTTATGGGCTGGATTTAATAATCTTCTTTAAAATATGCGACTAATAAGTTACTTGCTCCATGTAAACAAACACCTGCACCAATTAATATTAATTAGAAAAGTTAAACTGAATATTTTTACTGGGATTAGTTAATATTTTCGCCGGTGAAATAACAGCAGATAAGAGTGTATAAAAGGATTTCTACACACTGGAGTGGTTTTAAGACAAAACTTAATCTTTATCTGACCTACTTTTTCAATTGCTCATCTGTGATTCACTCTCTGATTACCAAACAGGGTGTGTATTGAGAGAAGAACAACTTAGCATAAACAAGGCACAAGATACTCAAACTCAATCATTTTATATTTTTGTGGTAAGGTCTTGACATAGATCTTGGGTGTCAAAATATATCCAGAAAGGGCCGGGGTGGGTGCAAGCTTTGATTCAACAAACAAAGCAGAAGCTACATCTTATAATTTATTGAAGGCAAAGAAGAAGACTAATTAAACAGGTGGAGCCAGGCGTGGCTTGTTACATTTCTACCAGTGTTTAACATGATCATATATCTGTAAACCTGTATTTTTGCCTGTTTTTCAGTTTTTCATTTGGGGTGTTTTGGAATTGCAACATATTTTTCAATCAAATTTTTTTAAAGCTGCAACTACATGATAAAAATTGCTTTCTGTGCAAATCTATTCATGCATAAATAATTTCACGCTTATTCCAGTTCGCAGAATTCACATATTAAGCATAATTTTAGATTTTAGAAGTTAATTATAGCTGCATTGTCTGTTGTACATTTGTTTTATTCACAACATTGTTATGCACCATACAGTTGATAAAAAGTCTACGCATTCATATTGAAATTGCAGTTTTTTTGTGATGTAAAGCCAGAAAGGAAGATAAATTGTATCAGACATTTAACCATAATGTGACCTTGAGCCTATGAAAATAAAAAGAAACACCCTGGTTGCACAAGTGTATACACCCTTTTATAATGAAGGCTATAGCTGTGTTCAGTGTTAATACAGTAACTGCATTGAGAAACATTTTCAAGGGTAAGTAGCTTACAGTTGCCATTAGTAAAAGCGATTCTGATGAACTTCAGTTAAAAACCTGCAGTTCTTGTGAGATTTCTGTGAAACATTTTTGTTTTCGTTGTCCATGACCCATAGTTGAAAGATACCAATCTGGAAAGGCATGTAAAAAATGTCATGCTGTTGGATGTACCATGGGAAATTACAGTACAGTATATACAGTAGGTGGATAAAATCAAATATTTGCTTGCCAAATTTGATGACAAAACAAGGAGTAAACTTATCAGGGATGCTAACAAGTGACAAGTGTCATTGCTAAAAAAACAAACAAACAAAAAAAAACAGGAAAACACAAAAGTTTACATTTTTAACCTTCAGTCTTGCTCATTATCCAAAGAACAAGGCCCCCTTTGTCAAGCATGGTGATGACAACACCATACTTTCTGATAGCTTCTTTTCAACCGGTAGGCTATACTCAGGATTCATGAGCAATTCTGGCACAAAACCTGCCAGCCAGTTTTTTTTTTTCAGACTGTACCTGTTAGTAATTATAGACCCACAGTGATTAAAAGTTCTACAAAAGAAACAAATTAGAACTATTTTTCATTCTGCTTCTAATCAGTATATATTTGGGTTGAGTTTTTTTTCCCCCTCTTTCCCTCTGATGAGGTACAGTATGTGGTGTGCTGTTATTACTTGTTTTGCTGTGTTATGTCTATAAAAGCCCCTTTTTGGATGTAAGAAGCCATTCATTTCATCAAGTCAGGACTGCTATTTCAGAACAGGAAAGCAAGGGGCTATATAAACATCCTGTGTACCCAGAAATGATATTTATATTTTAATTTGTTATGGATCTAGTAAGTGAAATGGCAATGTTTTCTTTTAATTAAACATGACTTGAATGTGACATGAAAGCATAAATGTCAAAGAAGCAATACAAATCCCAATCACTACCTTTCCACAGCAGAAATTCCATTTGATCAGAACAAGCAAAAACGCCTGTTGATAATGCTTCAGTCTTTTGTTTGTTTGGATTGTTGAAATTCCAGTTATTTTGTGGTTAAAGGGAGAGTACCCCAGTATTCTCTCTCTCTCTCTCTCATTTTGAATCCAGTCTTCCTCATAGATGTGCCATAAGATAATGTAATAATGCTGGCAATTGCATTAATACTATGAATTAAGAATATAGGAATATATGAAGGATGAAGGACAGGCCACTGATTACTTTAATGTATAACAAAATTATTTAAAAAATATATTTTGAATACAACAGACACCAATAGACTGTCTGTCACTAATAGACTGGCCATCTATATACCAAAAAATGAGAAAGACTTCTAAAGACACACAGATAAGCATGCGACCAGATGCCCTGCAGACCATTATCTATGCAATGCTAATCTATGTTTCCCCTCATATTAATCACCTGGGAACAGAACACTGTGTAACACACCCATCGCTCAATGCTATTTGATTACTGAGGAAATAAGATTGAATTTGTAATTGTTTTTGTAAATGGGATATTCTGACTCACAGTGCTCTAAACTATCTGAAGCTAAAAAATAACCAAGGAATGTGGATTGCATTATGATGGAAACACAGATCGATGCTGCAATTCCCATGTTTAATGTACAAATAAAATAATAACTGGCAGCAACAGGATAACAAAAATGGTGAACCCAGTGGTGATGACATCCTACAGCACTTGTGTGTCTTTGTGTGTCTTTTTCAAACATGATTGCTTGATCTTCTTCGGTAGTCTCACAGCGAGCTAGGGTATCCATGGAGCCATTTTGGGGAAATCCTACAGTCAAATACTGAATACATGATCATGACATCGTGATCAACACTTTCGTTAGTCCTACTGTATATACCTGCTGCATTCATGAGGCAGGCAAAGAAATGTGACCAAGTCAGAGATAGGGGGAAATTCAGTTTTTCATTTTTGTTACAGACACTGACTAACACATCCAATAAGTTGAGGCAGAAACTATGAGCAAGAACAGACAAAAAGTCATTAATCTAACTACAACAGAATACTTCTAGAAAATTTAAACACACACAAAAAAGGCTTTATAAGTAGTGGCAAACTGAGTGTTACTTTACTCTGAACAGAGAAATACTGAAAACGGGTAGAGGTAAAAAAAAAATGTACATGAAAACGTAAACAAGCACAAGACAACATGGAGGTTGGCATTTGCATTGAATACAAAAGCACAGCATGCAAGACTCTATGAGAAGGAGAATAAATGATAGTACGAGATCTGAAACCTTTTCCCAATAGATCAGTTTGATGTGCTAATGTGGTCACATGATCCAGTGATGAAATCTGGAAAGCTCATTTGTCCTGCCAATCTGATGAAAAGTCATCTATAGTAAAAGCACAATGGAGCAGCTCTGCATCAGCATCTCTCTGTAGTATGAAAGTGGCACCTTGTTTTCTTGTGGCATTCAAGGAATAATAGAATTCCCAGGAAACTGTCTGAGTGGCCTTTTGCTTTCAGTGTCCTTACACCATAGGCTTTTTAAAGACCTGCTTAGCATTTGTGCCATAAGGACCTTATTATTTGCACTCAAAATGACCTTGTAAAACCTTTTTTCCTCTAGTGCAACTTTTCAACAATAACACAGTAATTTATGACTTGTTATGTGGGTGTCTTTGACATTTTAAAGATTCTTAATTGAAAAAGCTGTTGTGGTGTTCAGTGTTCAGTACAGTAACATACAATGTGTTTCAAGCTTTAATAGTTTCAATCAAAAATCAAAATCGTATTTTTTTAGAGATTGATCTTTTCCCTTAGAGTGTAGTAAGATTTAATATTATAGATTCCATGATTATAGGTTTGTATTTTTCAATTTTAATATAGGTATATGTCAGCAAAATGAAAACATTGCCTTGATCCTACTATTTAATCTTTCTAGTCTCCTTCATTTTAACTTCAGTTTTGTTTTGTATACCCCCCCCCCCTAATGTCTCCTACCTCTTTTGCTTGGAGCTAGAGTGGGGAGAGGAATAAAGCAAAAATGGGAGTGAAAAGTGATAGAGATCCTCTCCTCCACATATAAGGGTTAATCTTTTATCTCTTCTCTGTAGATGTGCCATCTGGCCTACACTTCTACATACTTTACACCTACACTTTTTCTACATCTTCCATGCTCCCTATCAGTTCAAAATGCACTGCAGAAACCTTATTGTCCTGTTCATGTATCTTTGAAGGCACAAGAACTGCAGATTTCCCACAAAAGCATTTTTTCATCAAAGGACTGTTTGTCATTTATTTATTTTATTCACCTATATTAATTGGTAATATATAATTAGCATCAATCAAGTGTTTTATATATATGAATATAAGGATTAGCAGAGGACTTCATTAATGCATGGTATCTTCTGTGCATTATGCCATGATAGTCCAGCTTCTATCGCTGCTTATCGTTTTTCCTGTGCTCCCTTTCCCCTTTGCTCTGACATCTGTAAGCTCAGTGCTCCCCCTTCCTGGTCACTATAAGTTAGTACATTCCATATGACAAATCAGGGACACTATGATTCAATAGAATATTTTCTATTCTTACTGGAAATAATTGGAATAGGAATTTAGAAAGTGAAAGTGATTGGATGTCACATAACAAAGGAACATCTGACTACTAAAGTCACAACTAATAACAATTGTGGCTGTTGGCTGTCAACCACACACATTCTTGCTCCTCAGATAGGCAGTGGAATGGTGTAGTGTGGACAGCACCCTTTCAACACCCCTGATGGTTTGGAAAACAGAAAAACACACTACCACTTATTGGGTTGTCCTCATTCAACACGCGTGGAAGGACATAATCTCCTCACCTCACTGGGAGAGGATAAAAGGTTGCCAAGATGAGTGTCGGTTGGGTAATAGGCCTGTAAATGTACATTCATGCTGTACTCGCTCTTTCTTTCCCAGACAGGGATTCTGCTGCTACCCTCAGCTGCCTACCAACACCTGGCTGCCAAGTACTGCCGACTGCCTCCTTGGCACCCAGACCATCATTATTGTCCTCCTTCCAATGGCCCCGCCGGAACCATGCCACATGGTATACAGAGTTGAATTCAGTCTTCACATCTTTCTTGGATTCAGAATTAAAGTTTCCCCTGTATGTGACTGGTCAGCACAGGTGGGTAGTAACGAGTTACCGTTACTCTTTTTGGAAAAAATCTACTTCTATGAGTAGTTTTATTGCACCATACTTTTTACTTTTACTAGAGTAGATTTGTGATGAAGCAACACTACTCTCACTACTTACTCTTACATTCAGCTACATTCGAGTCGTTACTTTTCTAGCCATTTATTCTAAACATGCAGCTGGTAGATCTACCGCATGACTGTTTCACCAGTCAGATGCAGCAACAATAATTACATGGCTCCGTTTGCACAATCAGGTCAGACGGAATATTGGGGAACAAACCTTAAGCCGGTGCTCACTTAAGGTTATATGTTATAAAGTTTTATGTTAACTTTAATTGTACATATAATGTTACTTTAACAGTTTATGAATATATAACTATATTTCAGTACAGAATTAATCGCCAACACCGTGTTGTACATTTTTATGCATCCCAAAAAACATGATGCATCCCTGGCAACATATACAAAGCATGCTTAACTTGCAAAAGAACAGGTTCTTACTGCGGTGTCTTCTCTAGCTGCCAAAACAGACAAACACTTCAGCATATATATATACTGTGTGTGTGTGTGTGTGTGTGTGTGTGTGTGTGTGTGTGTGTATATACACCATCAGACATTGTGATTGAAACAGTTACAGTTACTCTTAGTCAGTAGACTACTTGAGTAGTCTGTTCACCGTAAACAGTTTTACTCTACACTGTAAACCCGATTAAGTTGGCAAAACTCAAAATATTTGAGGCAATCAGTTAAATCAAAAAGTAATGATGTTTCCAATTTTAAGTAAACAGAGCTATCAATTTTTCAGTTTGTTGAACTTGTTGCTAATCAAATAAATTGTTGCAAGCCGGCCCGGGAATCGAACCTGGGTTTCATATGGCAGGCAAAACACCTACTACTAAGCCACCAGAGCTCTGTAGTGTTTTAGTTGGTAGTACTTTAAGGTAAAAGTTACTGTTATTTAAGTACTTAGTATTACTTAAAATATCAAATTTGTTCAGCTAACTTGAAAAGTGTCATTTCTACAAACTCATAAATACCAAAAAGTTCTGAATACTCAAAAATGTCTAATAATTTGACCTAATTGCAATTATTTAAGTTAACGGTACTCAATGTGTTTAATTACTTTGAGCAGTAGGGTTTACAGTGTACTTGAGTAATATTTTGAATGACTACTTTTTACTTCTACTTGAGTTATAATATTTTAAAGTATAGCTACACTTTCTTGAGTAATTTTTGGCTACTCTTCCCACCTCTGCTGTTCAGGGGGTTCCACAAATGAGTGAAAGGTTCAGCAGTCTATAACATCTTCATATATCTGGTAGCAACAAATTTATTTAGTTTTTCTAACCTTGTTCACAACAGTTTTTATGTAATTCTCATCTTGCTTTTTCCAGGAGTATGCTTGCACAATTTTAGTCCTCTGGCTACGAAGGATTTCATTCATGGTTTAAATAGCTTTTTCAACAATAAATATCCTTTTGTTGTTTTTAGATCCAGATCTGGTCACATTGTTGTCCATCATAGTGGCCAAGTTGGAAAAATATGGCCTAAATTCCTGATCCATATTGTTTGCTGATGTTCAGAAGGATTTATCTCAACATATGTAGACAGTCTCCTTTATACAACATATATCAAGTATATCTCTCTGGCCTGTTTTTCTTTCTTTCTTTCTTTCTTTTCTCAAAAGGAGGAAGCAGCCCTCTTACCACCCTGAAGCATCACCAGATGACCCCAACAAAATCAGAGAGGATCTTTGGAAACTCCCTCTTACCATGTGTCTGGATGAAGATCAGCAGGATTCTCCCTCTAATTCTTTCTCTATTCTGTCTCAGCAGGTAACCAAAAAGGTAACTTCAGGAAAGAACAAAAACAGGATGATTGCCTGAAATACTACAGGACGCAGGTGCGAGAGGTAGTTTGAGAGGAACCAGATGGTGGAAAACCATGGCCTGGCTCGTACGTCATTATAAAAAAAAGGGCAGTTATATTATTGCAAACAAAGGAGGGGGGAAGAATGCAATCTCCGTGTCCCCAAAGCAAAATTGACAGTCATGCATGTGGTTTATGTGCATCCCCTCAGAGGAGACTTCAGAGCGAGGAACGCACTGCTGAAAATCTGTGATCATTTTCACTGGCTGGGCATGGAAGCTGAAGTCAAAAACCATCCATTCTCTCTTTTTTTATGTTGTCAAACATTGCAATAAAAAAGCTTTTGATTATTTTCTGCATCCTGGCCTTCCTGAGTTGGATTCATCTTACGCCACTGCAGCTTCTACAGAATAAACACATTTGAAATTTGATTTGAAACATTGTGTCTCATAGATTTTACAAATAATAAATATGCATTTTCTGAATATATATCAGAGGTCTTGATATGAAAGGTAATACTAATAGAGTAATTGTGTTATCCGTTCAGACATTCATAGCATAATATATAAGCATTAATAGAACATTATTAAACATAGCTAATTTAATACTAGCTTGGAGTTGCTAAGACATTTTCTTGCCCTAACTATATCTCAAAACACACATACACTTGTTTTTATCTTTTATAAGTCATTGTGATTTGATGACCAAATTAGGCTATGTTTGCTCCACACACGTTTCACCAATATTTTTGGAGCCTATGTACAACACTATACTGATTTGTGTATATATACACATAGCTTCTGTTGGGTTTGTACATGCATGTACAGTATGATAGCTTCAGGACCTTTATACGAACGCTGGATCATAATTATGCTGGAGGTTGTGTAAAGGAATGAGGCAAGGGCCCATTCAGCCTTCTTGCCACACAGCTTTCTCATAGATTTATAAAAAGAAAAAAGACTCCATGTCATCCGCAGCTCTAAATTTTGTTAGAAGTTGGACTTCTCAGTGGGGTTTAAGGAGTGGCAGGGCTGCAGCATATTAGAGTTATGAATGGGCCAGGTACAGTATGCAATCTCCTGCATGCTGCTGTAGAAGCTGTTACATAATCTGTGCCATGTCTCTGCAGAGCAGACTGGCTGAAATTCTTAAGGATAGAACACAAGCAGAGACACTGAAACAAAAAAAGTTTTCATTTATTTAAGAAATGCGGGAAAAGAGGAGTGACAGCTCTAGCCTGTAGCCATTTAGTCATTGTTGGTTCACAAAGATACGGATGCAGAAGATGTGCTGTCCTTTCAGCACCTGCCTGGCAAGTGGGGAATGTTGTCCTTCTGTGACTGTGATGGGAGCAGTTGCCAAAATAAGATTAGGTAAAGTTTTTATTATAGTGTGGAGTGTTTACAGTAATAAAATACATCAGTTCATCAGGTGATGTTGGCTGATCGCTGTATATTGTCACATCTGTGCCACCGCAGCCCCGGGGGTTCGCGTTCCCCGGAGTACTGAGCCGCCCCCCTGCAAAGATGACATATATAATCCATAACTGGGTCTTAACTGGTAAATAGACTTTTGGTTTTGTATTTCCAATGAGTCTCGGTGAGTCGTACTCATCCGGTTATAGTTTCATGAGCTATTATGGGGTTTTCCTGAATTTAGAGTGTGTAGATTATCACTGAAAATGTTCCTAGTACTGTCGGGAGTCCCTGTTGCTGAGGACAAGTTGAATGCTACTTGTGGTATACTGCAGACAGTATACTGCAAGTAATATTCAACTTGTACTCATTGTATTTCTCCTGAGCTACCAGAATATGACCTAATCAACCAAGGCAATTATATCACCTCTTCACAGCACCAGGAGCTGAGTGAGCTGGTAGACAGATACATGGAGGTGTTCTCCACTGAACTTCGGGTCACTCACTGTGTGAAGCACTGAACTTACATATATACTGTGAATTTTGTCAGATTGCTCATTACTTTTAATTTGTATAAAGTTAAAACCAGCTCATCTTTTCTCACTGCACTCCATTGTTCTCCCTGATAGTTCACATTCCCTTGTGTGTTTTCTCACTACAATCCATAGGAAATCAATGGGAATGCAATTTGCATGCAGGAGAAATGTACATTTAGAGGCACTGAGCACAGGGAGGAGTCCAGAATGAGACAGATACTAATCTGTAACATATAAAAGTCATATTGCAATTAACAAAATGGATTACATTTAGCAACTGGATCCGAATGAATTTCATAGGCTTTGAATTATGTAAATGGTTGCTATTTTTATATGGATGAAGGTGTCAAGGTTAAATAGCTTAACTAATTCATTTAAACACATATCTTTAATGGGCATTTTTGATCTTCAAAGTTGGGGCAGAATATTTGAGGACCATGCAGTGTATTGGAATTGTGCTGTCATTATTTATTTATTATTCAGCTGTTTATTAGCTTTCCTTTTTTGGAGGTTATACACATGACTACAACTATATCAGCAAAAAAAAATAGTAACTATATCTTAGCAAGATAAAAATTTGTTTGGTTTAGCCTACACAACCATTTACAATACACACCTTTTGATAAATGAGGTCCAGAATCAGAATAATAATTAGGACAGTTGTGGTTGAGTCAGGATGATTTTTTTTTTTTGGGCAAGCTTGCCTCATCAGCTAAAGGGGAGAGTGAATGGTTGCAGACTGGCTGAAGGCAACTGATAAGTTTAATGTGTGACAGTTCAGGGGCAGTGTTTAATGCATTGGAGTGATGATACCTATTTGAACCATTTATCATGCTAGATATTTACATAAGGTGTGATGAAATCCAGGGAGTCAGACACAAAGGTAGAAGACTTGTAGTTTTTTTTTTTTTTTTACAGAACAATTATTTATTTAACAAAAAGAAGCCAAAAAGGAAAAAAAAAAAAAACATGTTGGCAATACTAAGTACCCTCTCACTGTTTCCACAGGATTTAAGGGGGCAAGCCAGGTGTTGCTTATCATCATTCCTTAATTAATTGATTATCAGCAGGTATGCAGATGTCTATAAAAGTAGAGGTTTTGGCAGTTTGCTGGTCTGGAGCATTCAAGTGATTCTTAACATGATGCCATGAGGGAAAGACCCAAGCAATGGAATGTTTACAAAGCCAAACAATCTGGAGTTCAATTCTAAACAATGGAATATGGAATATTATTCACAAGTAAAGTAAACCATTCAAGGCATTTTCATTCAAGACACAATCTTCCAAGGAGTGGACATCCCAGCACAATCAGCCCAAGGTCAGACTGTTCAATGCTCAGACAAATAGGAAAAATAAATGCTCAAATAGCAATTCAGTTGAAACTCTTCCCTGCTTGAAACCCTTAGACCGGCATAGCTGGTTACCATTATACATATGTATACATACTGTATATATAGCATATGTTGTGTTTTGGTGCTGGTATTCTGGTGACAAGCATTATAGTGCCATGATACTATGCTGTAAAAGCCAGAATACATGGAAGATTGTCATCCAATATGTAAAATATAAAACAGAATCAGTACAAAATCAGCTTTATTGGCCAACACAAACAATATTAACATTGTGTAATATGTACCAATATATACAATATGCACATTTGTAACAATATAATAATTTAACAATGAACAGCAAATAAGTTTTGATAAAAAAAATAACAAAAACAAAACATGAGACCAACCTCTCAGGGACACTTTCACACAGTTACTTTCACACCACAGAAGTGTAAATGAGTGAGCTTGGCCCTCACTCTTTATTTAGGGGTCTGCAGGTTTATGGGCCCTGAAGTAGTTCTGACATGTCCTGACATCTGTGTATTTTTCTTACTTATAAACATATAAATGTCACCTCTTTCACCTAGTGCAAAGTAAATGTCCAGGATTGAGGGAAGAGGGACACAGATGATCTTATACACAGAAGGCACATTTCTGGCATACTGTAAATATGACCAGGCAAACAGACATTCAGGGTAAAACAGTGGGAACAGGAACAGTGCACTATAAAGAAAGAAGGTCAGGTTTGTAAAAGCCCACTTTTACACCCTATACACAGTCATACATATTTGTGCCTCTCTCGAAAAGCAGTGAACATCGCATACCTGACATTTCCATGGTGTTTATGGCTTCTTACCATAAACTGATTTGCAATTCACACAGACCCTGTGACCAGCAGTGGTAACATTCCTGGCATCTGAGGTCAGTCCATGTGCTAGTTGTATGCAGGCACAGATGAAGTGTTATCGTGTGGTCAACCGCTTAAAAAAATACAAGAGATCCATCCCGAATCCAGACCCCAGTCGTGGTCCAGGTTACCATGACATAGTTATGGTCCATCTGTATATTGCCTGCTTGTTTGCATTTGGTCTCTATAAAACATGTGGCTGATCATTTTCATGGTCACAACTGGAAAAAGAAACATAAGCATGATGATAATAAAATTACTGTCAATAATCATCAATAACTATTGACCATGCATAAAGACAACACAAACTTTTGCAATGTATAAAAACGATTTATACTTTTTGCATTACGATTTACATTTACATCTTAATATCAAAAACATCTGTAAGCTACATAAGGCAGTATTTTAGGCAACGGGAGCTAAAGTGTTTGTGCTAAATAACATTATAGATAGCAGTGTRATAAGCTAACCAAAAACTGAACCAAATAGCTATAATAACATGAAACTATCCAAAACGGGGTGAATATATTATAAACATTTACACCACAGCTGATACTGACAACCATCTGTAACCTACATACTGTAAGGCATTAGCTTAGCCACCTGTGAGCTAATCTGTTTGTGCTAAACTACATAAGGCAGTATGTTAGCATGATTTAGCAGTGTTATCAACATGTTAACCAAACCATGTAAGTGACATTAAATGACAATGTTTCACATAAACTGGCAAAAGCTTGTGAAAAAAATAGGAAAAATAAATTAATATTAGTTTTATATGATCAGAATAAGGTTTATATAAGATTTAAAAACTTGCCCATGGTAACAGCTTCCTGAATTCTCCTCCTTCATTCTCTGTTGGAGTCTCAGTGTTGTTCTGAGGTAAATCTAAACTGCTCCCACTGTCCAGAACATTCTGTAGAGCTTCAGAAACCTGTACAGCGTATAACATCTTCCACACGCGCAGGAAACTTATCAGATCTACTGTGTGTGTGTGTGTGTATGTGTGTGTGTTTGGGGGCGTGTATTTGTATGTAGATCTCTCCTTAGATTCATATAGATTACATAAACTGAGAACATTTATTTTGGATTAAGCATGCTACATGTAAAAGTAGACACTTTAAGCTTTCTATAGATATAGATGTATATGTATACATATATACTGTAGATACAGTATATGGATATGTGTGTGTTCATTTTAGTAATGCGTTTCAAAAAGATTTTCGGGGAGACTGAGACAGCAGAAAGCGCACCCTGTTTATTTTCTTTATTTTACAAAAGCACAATGTTTTATTGCTATGTGAGTGTACAGTCGTGGCCAAAAGTTTTGAGAATGACACAAATATTAGTTTTCACAAAGTTTGCTGCTTTTAGATCTTTGTTTCAGTTGTTTCTGTGATGTACTGAAATATAATTACAAGCACCTTATACGTTTCAAAGGTTTTTATCGACAATTACATGACATTTATGCAAAGAGTCAGTATTTGCAGTGTTTGCCCTTCTTTTTCAGGACCTCTGCAATTCGACTGGGCATGCTCTCAATCAAATCCTGACTGGTAGCAACCCTTTCTTTCATAATCACTTCTTGGAATTTGTCAGAATTAGTGGGTTTTTGTTTGTCTACCCGCCTCTTGAAGATTGACCACAAGTTCTCAATGGGATTAAGATCTGGGGAGTATCCAGGCCATGGACCCAAAATTTCAATGTTTTGGTCCCTGAGCCACTTAGTTATCACGTTTAGCCTTATGGCACACTGCTCCATCGTGCTGGAAAATGCATTGTTCTTCACCAAACTGTTGTTGGATTGTTGGAGGAAGTTGCTGTTGGAGGGTGTTTTGGTACCCTTCTTTATTCGTGGCTGTGTTTTTGGGCAAAATTGTGAATGAGCCCACTCCCTTGGATGAGAAGCAACCCCACACATGAATGGTCTCAGGATGCTTTACTGTTGGCATGACACAGGACTGATGGTAGCGGTCACCTTTTCTTCCCCAGACAAGCCATTTTCCAGATGCCCCAAACAATCGGAAAGAGGGTTCATCCGAGAATATGACTTTGCCCTAGTCCTCAGCAATTTGCCATACTTTTTGCGGAAGATCAATCTGTCCCTGATGGGTTTTTTTTGGGGGGGGGGGGAGGGAAGTGACTTCTTTGCTGCCCTTCTTGACACCAGGCCATCTTCCAAAATTCTTCGCCTCACTGTGCGCTCACACCTGCCTGCTGCCATTCCTGAGCAAGCTCTGCACTGGTGGCACTCTGATCCCGCAGCGGAATCCTCTTTAGGAGACGATCCTGGACTTTCTTGGACGCCCTGAGTTAACAAGACGATTACTGAAATGATCTCAGTAGATCCTTTAATGAAAGCAATGAAATGCAGTGGAAATTTTTTTTCGGGTTTAAGTTCATTTTCATGGCAAACGAGGACTATGCAATTCATCTGATCCCTCTTCATAACATTCTGGAGTATATGCAAATTGCTATTATAAAAACGTAAGCAGCAAATTTTCCAATTTCCAATATTTATGTAATTCTCAAAACTTTTGGCCTCGACTGTACATTAATAAATAAAGGCATGAATCGATACCTTACACGTATGTGTATGATTCAAAATGATGGAACATTTTAAGTTATTTTGACGGTTACCATAAAAAATGCAAGTGTTCCCACCACTGGAACAGCTGACCCCATGGTGCTGGTGCTGGTATACTGGTAACCTTGCTGGTATAATTGCTGGTCAAGCTGGTGACCAGCTATGATGGTCTATGCTGTGGTTTTTTTAATCAGTTTTAAGTGATTTCCATTGATTTCTTTTTTTTTAGGTGCATTTATATAAAAGGTTTGTATTGTGTTTTTAGACAACCCACAGATATTTAAGAAATGTAAAATAATGTATTTACATGATTTTGGTAAATGGATTATTTTTCTCTCTTGTATGTAAATGCATTTAAAGATAACACTATACGGTCCATGTATTTAGGTCACATATTATTTTAAGTACTAGCTATTAAAAAACTAAATAATGAGCTAAAATGGTAACCAATTTTAACTACCAAAACCTTGCTGGTGGCCCAGCCTATAAATCATGCTGGCCTATACTGGATATTTCAGTAGGCATGCTGGTCTTCCATCAGCTATGCTGGTTCACCAGCTAAACCAGCACCAGACCAGCACTAACTAGCAAGACCAATTCTGGTGGTAAGGTTTCATCAGCGTAGGTATGCTGGTCTTCCATCAGTTATGCTGGTTCACCAGCTAAACCAGCATCAGACCAGCACTAACCAGCATAGACCAGCATATAAATCATGCTGGTCTATGCTGTATTTTTCAGCAGGGTTACCTACTGTCCATGCATGGTGGTAGAGGAGTGATGGTTTTTGTTTTAAATCTAAAGGAACTGGGCACCTTGCAATCACTGAGACGATTATGAACTATTCTGTAAACAAGAATATTCTAGATGCAAATGTGAGGTCATGTGTCCAACAGCTAAAACTTAGGCAAAATTGGGTCATGCAACTGGACAATAACCCTATAATCAAATTCTTTGGAATCGAAATGCTGTGTGGTGGCACCTAAAGAGAGCTGTGAATAGTAATTCACTGTGGTAGTAATGCTCTGTGCTGGCACATTAAGAGAGCTGTGAATAAGCACATGTCCAAAAACGTCAATGAACTGAAGCAATTTTGTCAAGAAAAATGGTCCAAAACTCCACCACAACAACGTAATAAAGTAATAACTAATAAAGTCATAAAGGAACTCGTTCAGTTATTGCTACTACAGGTACAGTAGCTCTACAAGCAATAGAATTATGGGGAGTACACAGTAAATGCAGCTAGATAAATGTTAAATTAATTAATATTGTATTGTTGGCCCAACTTCTTACAGTGGTATTTGTTGAGACATCAAGTAACATTGTGTTCTCAAAAACTTTGAAGACAAAGACTAAATAAACTAAAAGCTCAAGTTGAGCCAGCAATTTACCATCCCTAAGATGCAATCACCTAATTTTACAATTAAGCGCTGTGAGGCGTGTGCTTTTATGGGTGTGTGTAGATCGCCTTCAGGTGGCAGTGATTAGAATTCTGGCAATGATGGGCATTGTTCTCGGCTTGGCTCGGAGGTTGGCCCGACTGTGACATTACCCCTCCTCCACGACCCGCTCCTGAGTGTCGACCTCTCTGCCATCGTGGTGGTCTACCTCGCCCTCTGGGTGCTGGGCGATCTGGGTGCGCATGGTGAAACTCCTCTAGTAATGTGGGGTCAAGGACCTCATCTCGGGGTACCCAGGATCTTTCCTCCGGACCGTAACCTTCCCAGTCCACCAGATATTCCAGGCGACAACCACGGCGGCGAGAATTCAAGATGTCTCGGACCTGATAGATGGTGCCCTCGTCCACAATGATTGGAGGGGGAGGCATTTCCTCTTCTGGGCCAGGCTCTGTGGACAGGGTTTCGATATCTATTTAGTAGGGAAACATGGAAAGTAGGATGAATTCAATAGTGTGTAGATACTTGAAGTCTGTATGTTACCGGATTTATCTGTTCCAGGACTGTGAAGGGACCGACATACCTGGGATTGAGTTTCTTGCAGGGCTGATGTAGATGCATGTCTCGAGTCGAGAGCCATACCTTAGCTCCTGGTTGGAAATTTGGAGAGTTGGATCAACGTCGATCCGCATTGGTTTTATGTCTCCTCCTAGACTCTCTCCCTTTACCCGGAACCAGCTGTCGACCACAGGAAGATCTGATGGATCCTCATTCCAAGGAAATAACGGAGGTTGGTAACCAAGGATGCATTGGAATGGGGTAAGACCTGTGGTCAGTTGTTGGAGAGAATTTTGGGCATACTCGGCCCAGCCTAGGAACTGGTTCCAGGAGTTCTGATGGCCATGGCAAAAGGTACGAAGGAAACGGCTTATTTCCTGACTCTTGCGTTCAGTCTGCCTGTTTAAGGGTGATACCCTGAGGAAAGGCTCATGGTCACCCCTAGGAGTCCCTCGCCAGACGTGGGATATAAACTGGGGCCCTCGATCTGAGACTATGTCTTCTGGAATACCAAAATACCGGAAAACCCTCTTAAAGAGGAGTTCTGCCGTCTCCATTGACGTTGGTAAGCCTCTAAGAGGAATCAATCGACATCCCTCAGATTTTCTAAGGGATGTCGATTGAGTCCTCTTAGAGGCTTACCAACGTCAATGGAGACGGCAGAACTCCATTAGGTCAGTGAGTGAATCCACTCCTAGATGTGACCATGGGCGTTGAGGAATGGGCAGTGGTATTATCTTTCTGGCGGGTAACTGTTGGGGGTTCTGGACATTGCGCATTCCGAACATCCATTAACATACCTTCTTAAATCCTTCTCCATGTTGGGCCACTAAAAACGATCCTGTAGGAGTGAGAGAGTGCTGAAGATCCCTGGGTGTCCAGTACCCAATGAAGAATGAACGGAGTGAATGAGAGCATTGCGGTCCCGACCCTGGACAAACCTGCGATTTGGTGGACAGTTCGGAGGGTTGTTTGAAACAGGCTCAGAGATTGATGGTGGATGTTCCCAGTGGATAGGGTTTACAAAGATTTTCTCCGGGAGTATGGACACAGGTTCCTCACTGGAGTCGTTGTGTGTGTGTGTAACCGTGAGAGGGCATCTGCCTTAGTGTTCTTCGCCCCTGGGAGATAGGAGACCTTGAAGTCACAACGGGAAAAGAACATTGCCCACTGTGCCTGTTTTGAGTTGAGTCTCTTTGGCCTCCCTCAGATATTGTAAGTTCCTATGGTCTGTCAAAACCATGAACTGATGGGCAGATCCCTCCAACCACTCTTCTAAGGCCAATTTGATTGCCAGTAATTCACGGTCTCCAATGTCATAATTCCTTTCTGTCGGTTGAATTTTCTTTGAGAAAAAGGCACATGGATGGAGTTCTGGTGGTGTTACCTCCTGTTGGGAGAGAATGGCTCCCACCCTGGTCGTTGATGCATCCACTTCTACCATAAACGGAAGTGCTGGGTTTGGGTGTACGAGGATAGGAGCTGACACGAAGGCTGTTTTTAGTTGTTGAAAAGAAGAGTCAGCCTCCGAAGTCCACTTCAATGATCTGGGTTGGCCACGAAGTAAAGAAGTTAAGGGACTCACAATAATACTATAATCCTCTATAAATTTGTAGAAACTGGCAAACCCCAGGAACTGCTGCAACTCCTTGATGGTCGTGGGTTCGAGCCAGAAGGAAATGGTGGTCTATGATGTACCCGAGGAATTGGATTGACTCCTGGTGAAAGGAACATTTTTCTGCCTTGAGGAAGAGCTGGAATTCATGTAGTCGGTGTAGTACTCTCCTGATGTGTTGTTGGTGCTCATATTCGGATTTGGTATATATAAGGATGTCATCTATGTAGGCTATAATAAACTAATGTAGAAAGTCTTGGAGGATCTCAAGCATGAAATTTTGGAATACAGCCGGGGCATTAACAAGTCCGTAGGGCAAAACCAAATATTCATAATGCCCTGTCGGTGTAACAAAAGCCGTCTTCCATTCGTCTCCCTTTCTGATACGAATTAAGTGGTAGGCGCTACTCAGATCCAGCTTACTGAAAATTGTAGCTTCCCTGAGACATTCTAAGGCAGCTGGAGCCAGGGGTAATGGATAGCGGAACTTTACTGTGGTGTTGTTGAGGGTGCGGAAATCAATACAAGGCTGTAATCCAAAATCTTTTTTTGCCACAAAGAAAAAACTAGATGCCACCGGGGAAGTGGACGGATGGATGTAGCCCTGTCTGAGAGCCTCCACAATATACTCCTCCATGGCCTTACTTTCGAGGATGGGAAGTGGATTAATGCGTCCTTGGGGCATTGACTCTCCTGGAATCAGATCAATCACGCAGTCCCATCGATGATGTGGTGGTACTTGGGTTGCCCTCTTGGGGCAGAATATGTCAGAGAAGGTGGAGTATTGAGGAGGAACATCCCCTGACTGTTTATCCAACAGGCTCTCTATGGCGGTAGACTTAATATCTGTGCTTTTAGTGGTAACATGGGAAAGCATTCTGGTTAGCACGCTTCTCCCCACTGGAGTACTTCCCCTGTAACCCAGGACAGGGTTGGATCGTGCTTCACCAGCCAGGAGCATCCTAATACCACTTCAACTGTGGATTCTTCCAAAACCAAGAAAATGATTTCCTCTTTGTGTAGTAGTTATGTTAGAAATCTGAAAAAGAGCCAAAAATAAACCAAGGACTAGACTTGAGCAAGTCAAGGCAAGAAAAGAAGGTGCCTGATACTAGCTTTATATCTTTTTTTTTTTTACCAGTCTATTAAGAAGGAATATCAAATGTACTATAAAATACTATATTGTCTTTCTTCTGCAGAATTCTCCTTACAAGGGTAGTACTAGTATTGTTTAATTTGGGGTAACCTAGGTAACATTCAGTGTTTAGTCCAGACATGGCTGGTGAGGTATTGGCGCTAATGATCCTGAGCTTCTCTCCGCTCTATAAAACACAGCGGGGAATGTAGCTCTGGGTCGGTTGGGCTACTGGACTTTATCCAGCGATCTGAGTGCGAGGTGCATGCAGAGCGCGGAAGAGTGGCAAGCTAGCGGGGCAAATGTAACGCGCCCCATGGGAGCTGGGAGGGGCCGGTCCGGTCCAGCCATCTAGAAAGAGGAGAGTCAGTGTGAGCGGACTGAGGAAGGAGCTGCTGTCCACTCTGCCTGACACCAGCGGTCACCAGACTGTGCCCGCATGCCAGCGGGGCACTGCCAACCAGACCTGCATGTGCACATTCATTCCTTTCCCAGATGAACAGGGAAGAAGCAAGAGCAACTACAGGTAAAAGTGTGTTAAAATTAAGAAGCTGGGCAAACAATCCAAAACAGTGTTTTAAAACAATTTTCAGAAACAGGCAGCCATAATAGATGATGGAGAACAAAATCCAAAATACAGGGGGGGAAAAATCCAGAAAATCTAGAAATACAAAAATCAGGAACTACAAACTCAAATAACTTGGTAATCTGACACCCAAGTTTATTGCATTGAAACAAAGAAAGTTAAAAACAGGAGAGAACAATGATAACACATTACAGTTAAATGACGGATAGGACCTGAGACATGAATGTGGTGATATAAACAAACATATGTGAACTGCAGTGTGCACCAAGAGCCACTCCATGCAGCACTCAATGGAAGGTAAAAGCCGTGACATTCTAGCATTGTCTGCTATTACTGTCTAATGTACTCCACTAATTCCTCACTGGATACCTCACTTTTCGTTGTCTTGCATTTACCTTAAACCAATGCTTTTTTTTCAGGATTGAGTTTAAGCTTACCTGCTGTTTTCATGTTTGGCAAAGTGTTCTGTAACTACAGGGGGGCAAAAGCAGTCAGACACAAGTTTGATTAACGTGCCAATATACCTTTGTAAAAAGCCTTGTGTAAAGAAGTAAATACATAAAAACATATACAGACCACATAATATTTTATAAAGCATTTAATTAAAAAGCACATATTTGATAAATTGTAGTTATGATGCTAAGTCAATATTAGAAATATGTCAATTTGAAGAAGAAAGTAAGGAAGGAAATGCAGAGTATTTCACATGAATACACAAAGTCTCCAGAGAAAAAGGATGTTTTGGACAGTTCTATGAGATCATAGGTGGACTTGTCAATGGGCGTACTGCCAGTTTTCCTAGTGTCTTGCTGGAGATAATAAACCACATGTTATAGAAGTTATGAAAAAAAATCTGTTATAAATGGATTTGATTGGCCAACAGTTATATGATTACTGACAGAAAGGGTGGGCTGGGCTTGTTTTAATACGATTGCCTAAGGTCTACCAAATAGCTTTACATATTCCTACCTGGTAGCCAGTTTAGAAACTGTTTGTTGTCATCAAGAAAAGTTCTGGTTACAATCTAGCTTTCTGTGCTGTTTCAAGAAAAATATCAAGAGCATTAAGAGACAATTTTAGCCCAAGAACCAAAAACTCACTTATTAAGTCCATTAAGTACTCCATTAAAAATGTAGCATTTATAGTTATAACTACCTTAATGTCAATTTTGCAATAGAATTGTAATATTTCTCACTCATCCAATTGTAATATGAAACATTTGCAGCATATGTACGTTTTGCTTTGTTTTTTATGTGTTTTTGTGTTTGTCATTGGTGAAGGGGTGTTCCACACTGAATTTTGTTGTACTGCACTGTACATTGACAATAAAGGAATTAAATTCAATCAAATGTAAGCCTGTTATTATGACTGCATAACTTTCCTAAATGTAAAGTTCACCCTTTACTATTAATTGTAAATTCTAATATTACATATAGGCTCTTCTTTTTTTAGACACTATGAACTTGGTAAGAACACAGATTTTGTAAGAACTTACAAGTTTTTGTAAGAAACCCTCCGAAGAGTAGGTTGGAAGCTCAGCTGTGGGAGCTCTGGTACACCTCGGCAGAAACTTTACTCTGTCTAAACTCCAGTCAATCCATAAATGTGCTAATGGGTGGAACCAATGGAGCCTGACTGTTGGTTTTACACTGTATGTACCTCAGTTACGACAAGCTAGTTGCTTAGCCTTACTTTAGATAATATTTTTTTTTTCTTTGTGGTCATTTGAGGTACTCATTTTTAAAAAACATCCCCTTTTGTAGAACCAAATATATTTAGTTCTGATATTCTGCTATGCTAAATAGTATTAATGGGTCCAATGTACAGTATGGAAAGGAATTAATGGTTAAACATCACAACATGATTTTATCATAACTGAATTAGTCAAGGTCAGCAGCAAAGAGTTTTTTTTTAATATACAAAAGATATATTTTAACCTTAAAACGAAAGCTTCTATAAGACATCCATGCAGGAAAAAGGAATGGGATAAAATAGAAGGGACTGATAGAATTGAGCCAGGTATTACCATTCAAAGAAAGTAATGCTGACAGCTGAAGACAGAGTCCCACATTCACAGTCTGTTCGGAGGCAGAACCCAATGAGAGCTTCTGCTGCCCATCTGCCTCAAAGTGTTGTACACCCCGAAATTATTTTCTTATCATCACAATCATAAAAAAAAGGGTTATAAAGTGTTATTAATGATTATTCACATTACATCATCCTCCCTGTCAGCTCGGCCACATCAATTCATATTTAATTTCATGTTTCTGTCTGCAGAATTACTACTCACTTATTATTATTATAATGTTTTTTTTACACAAAATTTGTGTAATCCAGGCTGTTTTATGGCAAATTCCCTGGAGATCAGCAGTTTCTGAAATACTTAGGACCATCTGGTAACTGTCATGCTTGTCTAGTTTTTATTTGTCTTTATGTTTGTCCTTGTTTACATGTGTATCTCCTTCAATTTGCGTGGATCTCCAACCAATCCATTACAGAATCAAAAAACACACCATGGTCAAAGGCACAGAGATAACATGTTATACCATCCTAATGTTTGGTGCAAACATTAATTGGAACTCTTAGCCTGTATCTGAATGACTTTAATAATTGGGTAACGTAAACTGTGGATCTTATTCCACTCCTCTATTATTCTAATGTAACATATACTCTTATTCTCATTCCGGCCATGAGACATTATTGGTAAAGTGATGGTGGAGCTAATGAAAATATAGTTATTTGCATAATCACAAAACATTGATAAGTTAACAATGATTATAAATTACAGTCATGTTCAAAAGCTTGTATTATTCTATATGTATTTTTTATTTTTATTTTCCTTAAAACCAAAGTGTGCTTACCCAGATAGCACACTGCTGAAGGACCAACACTGGGCCAAAGGCATTGCATACATTGGGCCCCTGACGTCAGTGGTTGGTCGAGTCATTTTGTCCATTGGCCCAACGTGGGGCCAAAGATAGTTGGTCCAACAATGGCACAACATTGGTTCAGTAGATAATGGTTGGAAACTGGAAATTAAATTAATTAAACTCTCTTCACCATCACCAATAATAAGAAAACACATTTATATCTTCAGAAATTGATTTATTAATTTTATTTGTGATAAAATGATTACAAACTAAGAAAATATATGCAACCATTAAGATGATACATTTTACCTAAACAAGCACCTAGTAAAAACACTTTTTCTCTCAGCAAGGTGGATGAAAATAAATGCATACAAAC
This sequence comes from Clarias batrachus, assembly GCA_003987875.1. NCBI lineage: Eukaryota > Metazoa > Chordata > Actinopteri > Siluriformes > Clariidae > Clarias > Clarias batrachus. Next base: position 65,027 of record QMIH01000771.1, on the reverse strand, counting down.
AATTTACCCATTGCCTCAAAATGTCGTTTATATCAGGTGGCTCAGCATCTGCAAAACTAAATACTGTACTGTATATGTACTGTACTGTATATTAGCCTTTTAACATTTCTGGCACTTACTATGGCAACCATGCTATGGCTCTGTATGCTACTGTATTCACTGGCAACAGGTTGATTAGCCTAGCATAATAGTGCATAGCTCAACATACGAATTTCTCATCACATTACAGCAAAACTAATAACTGAATGCTTTTCATTTTACCACCACAGATTCTCAAGTCTTACACGCTTATGTCTTACTTTGCATTTGGAGGAATATTAACCCACCTGTAGTTAGGAGCAAAGATTGTGTTTAGCTTGGCTTCAGGACTTAATCAGCAGCACCTGGCCTCTGTGGGGTTTTAGGTTCCTCCCGAGCGATTAGCACCATCTATTGACCTGTTTGACATTGTTCACAGTTGAGCACAAAACACAATGAATTGAACATTTTTCACTTACAAAACATCCACTGAATTAAATATATTGTTCTTTCAATGTTATTCATGTACTAGATTAGTAACCAACTTTCATATGAGCTCCTGATGTGATGGTATCATTGAGACAGCCTACTGCACGAAGCTAAAGTAATATAATTTAATTTCCATTTTCCAATTTTCATCCTTGTCATTATTTAGTGAAACCAATGTTGGGCCATGTCACGCACAGACACGGAGCAAGATGGATCCACATGTGGAGGATGACGGCAGACTAGAAGGGGGCGTGGTCGAGGTGCGGAAGCGAGGTCAGAGCCAAAATTTCAGTTGGCGGAGTATCAAAGCAGAAACGGAATGCGATAGCCATAGTCAAAAGAGAGAGCGGAGATTCGGTAACCGGGAAATCAAGGAGCAGGGAATTAAATCCAAAAACGAAAACGAGAGGCCAAAAAACCAGAAAGGAAAGCGCGAGGTCAAAACCRGGAGATCAAAAGAGCGAGGCGAACAAATCTGAGACGAGAGGCAAAAACAAGAAACGAGAAACAAAGCGAACTTGGCAACGTGAATACCGAAAAAAGAAACCGCGAGAAAATTGAGGTATGTAACCCTGCGTTCACACCGAACGCGGCAAGAGCGTCAAAGACGTCGGAAATCATTCATTTTCAATGGGAGCCGGCGGCGAAGAGCGGCGCGGGGCAGTGCGGCACGGCGAGGGCGGCGAAGGGAGTTGAATGAGCTATGACGCAGTTGAGCGGCCATTCCGCTACCTTCGCTTGAGAGGATTCCGCGGGATGCAGTCCTGTAACTTTTGTTCCTGCGACATTAGTTCCCAAGCAAAATGGAGGAAAGGTTGATTATTCCGATAGCGGGTGTTTATTAATTATTAATGTTATTTTAATTAAAGACAAAGTCTAGTAAGTGATTCTAATGTTATAATAAGACAACAAATAATATAATAAAAAAATATATATTATATATATTGTCACGGCGTGCGCCTGTGATGGGCGTGCGCCCAAATCTATTATCGCCCCTTGCTCACTTCGTAGGCTCCCTAGGCATGCGGCACCCCTTCTGCATGTGTGCAAAGGGACGGGGCCGCCTATGCGGGCCGGCTGGCAGTGATTTAACGTTAATAGGATCTCGGACTTGCTCCGCATTATAAAAGCAAGGCGCGGAGTTTACTCCGGGGTCCGAGAAGAGCGTAACACGGTGGAGCTTGAGAGTGGCATGGGAGTGGGAAATGGAACGTGCCCCAGAGACTTAAAAGGACTATGGATTTCCGCCCCTTTGATCTCCGCGCTGAGGACAGCGCGGGAAAGAGCTGCACGAGCTCTCACTACATCCTCTGTTCCCGCGTCGAGCCCGCCTTCGTGTCATCACCGCCAAAGAGGAAAAGACCGCGAGGAGGACAGCGTTAAGGCCGCCGATCCCAGCCGGGAAAGCCGCCCAGCYGAMGGACGTCCRAGYRAGACTCCCGCCTGAGGCCG
>QMIH01000771.1:0-59461 GCA_003987875.1 Clarias batrachus | reverse complement strand
CAGGTGAAAAGAATTAGCGTGGTTGCCATTCAGGATAGATGTACTGGAGTATGAGGTAAAGAAATTAATTATGTGTATGCCAGATTAAAGAGATGCGTCTTGAGTCTACTTTTAAATTGGGAAACTGTGTCTGAGCCCCGAACACTGTCAGGAAGGCTATTCCAAAGTCTTGGAGCTAAATATGAAAAAATAAACAAAAAGGAATGCTAATTAATTTATTATTTTTTAAAAGACTTTTGGCTTTAACGTTGGAACTTTATTATTTTATTATTGAACACTGTGTAAGGGACCTCCACTAAGGCACTGTTCTTGTCTGTGTTTTGTAGTTTTTGTTGATTGACACAGTTTCCCAAAAGGCACCTCGGTCATGTGATGTGAGAGCCCACCTGAACCAAGGTAATTCATTAAAGATTCTATAAATAGCAGTTTGTTCTGGGAAGCTGGGTCGAGCATTGTTTGTAGGTTTATGTTTCTATGTCTATATTTGTATGTCTATATTTGTATGTCTATATGTAAACCTCATAGTCACATGGGCATTCCTTTTTGTTTATTTTTGTTTCTTTGAGTTTCATATTTTAGTTATATGGTTTAACCTGTGTTTTTTAAGAGGGCTCTATTATTAATTTGCTTTTTGTTCTTTGTGTAGATGGATTCATGGAGCTGTCCTCTTCAGTGTTTAATTAGGCTGTGTCTCCTTCTGTCTAAGTACTGTTCTGTGTCTCCAATGTTGGTCTTCCTCTTGTGTAGTTCTTTGTAACTTCCCTTGTCTGTTTAGATTTATGTAGCCACATGAGGGCTTTGCCGCTAGTAGGCCTTGGCTGCTAGTAGGGTTAGCCTCCAGTAGGCTAGCCTCTAGTGGCATTAACTGCTAGTGGTTCTGGTCGCTAGTAGGTTAGCCTCTAGTTTGGAGTAGCCTCATGTGTGCTTTGTCTTGTGTGTTCAGGTCCCTCAAGTAGTTCAGTACTAACCCGGTTAGCCACTAATCCAGTTAGATACTAACCTGGATAGGTCGTCATTCTGTACATCCATATTCAATGTAGCTACTAATCCAGCTAACCACTAACCCATCCAGTCTCGCCCAGTCTGTCGTCCTGTCTCTAGTCTCTGTGCCCCTGATCCTGTCTCTAGTCTGTGTCCCTGGTCCTGTCCCTAGTCTCTGTGTTCTGTCCCATGTCATGTCTCGTCTCTAGTCTGTGCCTCCAGGTCTTGTGTCTAATCCTGTCTGTGACTCCAGGTCCTGTCTTGTTTAGTTAGCTCCAGCTCCATGTTTCCCTGTGTCAGCGCTCAGCTCCCTGTGTGTAGCCCTGAGCCCTAATTATAGTTCGAGTTTGTTGTTTTGGTTTTTTTGTTTGTCTGTTTGAGTTTGTTTAAATAAAGACACTTTCTGTTTATAACCCCTCTGCGTGTATGCCTGTCCTAAATTCCCACTGCAACAACATCCGCTGGTTTGGCCTGTTGTAACAGCCAGACCGTGACACACTGAGGCAAGTGAGGTCTGCAGTTCTATAGATTCTTTTATGAGCTCCAGGATGAGTCATCATTGCGCTGTTGGAGTACTTTTAGTAGGCTGATCACTACTGGGAAAGTTAATCACTTCCAAGTTTTCGTAATTTGTGAATAATAACTCTCACCATGATTTGCTGGAGTCCCAAAGCATTAGAAATGCCTTTATAACCCATTCAGAACTGATATGTCAATTACTTAGTTTGTCCTTTTAGAGTGCTTGACTTTGTCAAACAGGCTCCTTTTATTTTTCTAATAAAAAAACCCGGCACAGACCATGGGTTCAGTCCACAATAAGGCTGAGGCCTTAATCACGGCGAGGCAGTGGCAGCAGCAACTGTGAGTTCGGAGCTGAGAGTGGAGTAATGTCATGATTGCACCAGTGACGGGCATGTGCCCAAATCCTTTTCTGCTCCTCACTCACTCCAAAGAGGTTACATTGAAGGGATGGGGCCGCTAAATTAGTCACGGCTGGCTGGAGATCTTTGTGAATAAGCTTAATGTAGGGCAAGCACCGGCTTTACAGCCCTCTCAGTGAAGGTCTCGGTCATTTGGGTCAGTCCTCCAGCAGATAGCACCTCCTCAGAGGCGTAAAGGCTTATGTAGATCAGGTGAGACCAGCAGCTCTGTGTGGATGGCGCACAGCACACCTAGACAGCAGAGTGGGGGTGTGAGCAGACAGAAAGCAGCTTTCTACTAGGCGAATGGGACTCCGCAGCAAGTAAAGGGCATGGCATCGTGAGAGGGCATATGTATTCCAGTGTTGTGTGCTGGACCTGTGAACCATGAAGAATGAGTAATTCTGTATAGAAAGAAACCAGCTAGTTTTTCGGGGGTTAGTATTTCTAGCTCTTGTCAACTGTTGTAGAGAAGCATGATCCAAGACCTGGGGGAAGTGCCACTGCTCAAGGTGGTGGCCGCCAACTTGTTTGATTGTGTCATGGGCAACCGGAGGCGGATCAGAAGACTTAGCAGTTAGCCCTTGTAGCATGGATGGTAAACCCAAACGCGGAAGTAGCACGAACAGGCAGGATAACCACGCGAGTTAATCTAAGAACTCTATCACATGGAGAGCAAGGATTTACACAAATAAATCCACGTTCTAGCGACACACACACTCAATCAGAAAGATAATCCGAAGCGGTGAGTACTCACTGACAATCCGGCAAAGCGTCAGGAATGACATGAACGAACTCAATGACTGGGCGATGTGAAGCTCCATCTTGTCTCCTTTTATGCTTCCTGAGTCGCGACCGTACTACTTCCGGGTCCTAGTGCTGACCGCGGTGAGAGTACGCATGACAAATTGTGGCATAATTCATTTCGGCTGGTGTAAGCCATCTACTCACATACTGAACTGGATGTTCTTCACACTCAAAGTCTAGAGAAAAGACAACCCCAAGCCCCGGGTCCGATGTGTCGGTCTCTACAGTGAAGGTGCAGTCAAGGACCGCAGAGGATAGGAGAACTGCTATGGTGGCCTTATAAGGTGTTAATGCCTGCTTTTCTTGGGTTGTCCAGCAGACATTCTCTGCAAGTCCTTCCTGCAGGAGATCGCATAGGGGTACTGCCACAGAGGAGAAAAAAGGCATTTTTTGCCTTTTCTGATCTGGTAATCTGATACCCCAATCTGGTACTTGGACACCATCACGATGGAACTAGAGCAGTGGCTTATCGACTCCTCTATGATGTCATGTTGTAACATGCTGTCCAACTTAGAAGTGATAGCATGAAGGCAGGCCTCCAGGGCTCAATATTGGCGCTGGCGAACAGTGGCGTCAAAATGTTGTTGATTTTCAGTAAATATTCCCTTGAAATCGGTATCTGTACAAAATTTTGTTTGCTGATATCCAAACGCTTCTGTTTATGATCTTCCGTGAGCTGTTTCATCACCAGGTATAACCTCAGACCACAAAAAAACTAATAATTTCCATTTTTGCTGACACCGCAGTTACTAATAAACTGATGTAACACACTCAGACTTGCGCAGCAGTAACTGGGGAGGAATTAGCCTTGAACAGCTAACAGAAGTTACAGAGTGTAAACAGAGTGTGGCTCATTTTTTACGCACCCTCGCATACTGTATATGCATGATGGTAAAATAAGGTAAGATTTTTACTGGAAAAATTATTTTATTATATTAACTGTTGTTGGGTAGTAACTTTTATTACAGTAATTATAATAAAGTTCTTTTAATGAATGCCATAATTAGTTTATTTGCATTTTATTGGACACTGAAACAGAATTCAGTTAAAAAACAGGATTACCTAAAACTACTCAAATGATGCCTGTTTCTGTTTCTAGTGTGCCAGTGAGGACTTTTGAAATTTAAAGCAAAAAAAGATCAGGATTTATGATATAAGGTGGAATTGTTAATCTTTTAAAAATGTTTTTCATGGTTACTTTTTCTTAATGTTTCTAATGTTACCCTAAATAATTTTAATTTTGGGATCAATCCTACTACTGCTTTATGATATCCATCTAAAAACTACAACATACAAAGAAGATTTCACAGATCAGGAATGCAAAAGAAAAAAAAATTCTGCTGCTGCCACCATACCCACACATAATATTTTTAATCTTTTATATTTTCATACATCACAGTTTAGTGTCTCATTTTGTTCTTTAAATATTGTGTAATATACTGTAAATATTTTTATTTTAAAAATGTAAAAAAAAATTATTAAATTAAATTTTTATTTTATTTTGTAATTTATTTTATTATTGAAGATTTTATATTTAGTTTAATTGTACTCTCTCGTGCATTTTGTTTTTATTGTAGTGAAATATTTTTGTTATATATGATGGACAGTTGTATAAGCATTTTACTGCATATCATACTGTGTATGGTTCTGTACATAACAATTTTTTTATTTGATTTGATATATGCACATCCAAACAAAATTAATAAATGGGTCCATTTAAGCCATTGCCAATATAACTGATATATAACATACGTTTGTCTGACATACTCATTTCAGACTATAGTCAAGCCGGACACTACAAATCCATTCAGACGACACAAATATACAGTGGCATATGATTCTGTAACTGCCCTTGGGCAAAAGGTTTGTGGGTAGGACTGAGGATTGCCACATCCCGTTTTAGTTGAGCACTCTGAATAATGGTGGTGGTTATTCTGCATATCCACTCTAAATTCTGAATAGTTTAAAAATCCCGTAAGTCTCGTGATTGACAGTTGTGTTCTAGACAGACCACCTGTTAATTTACCCCTACACCATCTTCCAGACAACACAAATCTGGTCTTCTTGGCTCAAGTGAAGTGCATTCTGCTCCATTAAGCATGTTACTAACAAAAACTCAAACACAAATTTAATTAAACAATATCACAAGAGAGGGAGTGCTGTTGTGCTGGATATCAGCACGGCTATGTGCGTGTGCGCAGTTCCATAAACACTATTTATTAACAACAGATGATTTATGTGTTTATTTAACCAGTTATTTTACTCCACCAACACTGTTTGAATGTGGATTTTGGCATGTAGTTTCTCTCTTCTCAATACTTCATATTGTACTGACGTGGAGTGATGCATATAGTTAAATATCTTTTAACACCACCCGTGGGAATTCCTAACCTCCAATCAGATTACTTGGTCAGAGCTAACTGTTGTATAGATATTTTCATATTACATCTACTGTAGCTAACTAGAGCTTTCACTGTGACAGAACCATAACGCCACCTTACCTGAAGTTTGTTTGGAAGTTTGTTCTGGCTCACTGTTTTGCATCAAACATTAAGTGAAGCATAAATGAACACACATGCATTCAGCTAATGTGTTACGCTTAGTCAATCTGACAAGAAGCTTCAGGAAGGGAGATGTTTTTGATTCACCACCTGCAGTGAGGAGAGAGAAATCAATTGGCAAGCAGACTTATAGCATACTGGAATCCTTGGCACTAACTGCTTTGGCTTGTTTTAAACCAAATGGAGGGTGGAGGGGGGCACAATTTGTGGATTGTTTATTACTGCACAGACACTTTTGTCAGCTGGGCCTTTTAGAAAAAAAGAAATGGAAAATAATTTCTGTGAGATAAAGCAGGATTTTATAAACATTTAAGTCAGTCAGTCTTTATTGGTCACACATACATTACTGCACAGTGAAATTCTTTATTCTTCGCATATCCCAGCTTCTTGTTAGTAGGCAGGGGTCAGAGCACAGGGTCAGCCATTTTTACGGCGCCCCTGGAGCAGACAGGGTTAAGGGCCTTGCTCAAGGGCCCAACAGCAGCAACCTGGCGGAGCTGGGGCTCGAACCGCCGATCTTCAGATCCGTAACTCAGAGCCTTAACACACTGAGCCACCACTGCCCCTTTTAGAGGTGTTGAGGTGAACATCAGCCACAAGGTACTCTGGCACCTTGGAGCATGATTCCATAAGGCCTCTTGTGGGGTGTATTGTGGTGGCTGGGAACAAGATGTTAGAGGTGCATCGATCGATGCTTCACCGTGCAACATACAGCACACAAAGGATGCACCACTAACATCCTGGTGCCAGCTGAGCAGAGATCGGAAGAATTTGGAGACTGGATGAAGAACCTTGTAGTCTTTGCCTGGTAAACCTCATACAGTATGTGGCGGGATGTGCTACAGTGGGTGTTCTGACAGCAATTTGTGTTACATTAGCTTTTCTGTGTGATCAGACAGGAATGACTAGCCTTTCCCAACAGGCATAGATGAGTTTTGGGTGCCCATGATCCTTTCACCAGTTTGTTTGATATACAGTTGATAATCAATGTTATTCAATTCCCTTGGTGTTGGTGTACTGTTGTGCTGGCCAGCGGGGGAGAAGGGGGGGAGCAATCATTCTTGAGTTGGTACGACTTAATCGTGCCTAATGTGAAAACACCATAAAACCAGCCACACTGTTTCACACAAGAATTATTTGACTCTTAAAGATATACAGTAGAGCAGATACACAAAACTTGACTTTCCCGAAGTATCTCTACTAAACTTTTTTTACAGATAGGTTTTTGGGCATGGGTATAGCCAGCTGGGTTGAACTTGCAACCTTAGACTTTTAAATGCTTGCATTCCATCATAGCATTTTGCTCATTTTCATCAGTGAGTGCACTGAAGATGAAATAGACTTCAGCTACTGCATTTAGCAATGCTTTACATGTACAGCTTGGTGAATCAGATCAATGGGTTCCCATCCATCAAACCCCATAAAATAAACTGCAGAATGTGGAGGAGTAAAAGGATTGGGGCAATTATGTTTCTCACCATTTGATTTTAGATGTCCAAGTGCCTTTGAAAGAAGTCATATGAGGCTGTATTTATACTTGCTATTAACATGTATCATAAAAGATTGCATTACAAGTGCACAGTCGAGATCAAATGCTGTCCTTCTCCTCGTTCCGAGCATTTCTTAAATGTCCACTCGCACAACTATAAAGATTAGCCAAAGCTACCCAATATCGCATGTATGTCACTTAGTGTCCATGTATCTCACAGTAGTTTCCATAGGCAATCTGAAAAAATCGACTTAAAAAAAAAAAATTCTTTGAAAAAATGCAACGTAATACCTGATTGATGTTATGGATCATTTGAACTGTCTACACTTTTTGTTATGAATGGTGACTGATAATATAAACACAAAATGAAGATAATCGCAGGTTTTTCTGCTTTAAAAACTTTTTGACATGTTGTGCTCAGAAGATGATAATCTGAAAATGCAAAAATGCAAGACAGATGGTATGTTGACCAAAACATATTCAAACAAACAGTTAATGATATGAAAACCACACAGAAAGCAGAAAGATAAAAAGGAGCAGATCAGAAAGAAAGAGAGAGGGGGAGCGAGAGAGAGAGAGACTAGCTAAAGTCAAACATGAGAGAAACAAGGTTTGGGTGAGAGTGACACAAACAAGACACAAAAAAGCAGGCCAGTGTAAAGATAAAAGCAATTGGAATGTCTGAGTCACTGCAGCAAATATTTTATTGAAGATATTTATCCAATAATTATTTAAAATATTTAGGTGGCACTGGATATTATTGGATAAATATCTTAAATAAATTATTTTATTTAAATAAAACAGATTATGATAAATATTAATCATCATGTAATACAAACACAACAGCTTAAAATGTCTTTTCAAAAGTAGCTTAATTTCTGTGAAATGACAAATGTGGCTTGTGTGAATGGATCACCAAAATGATCTCCAAAATGTTCTTCCCACTCCATGTGGGAAGGTCAGAAACAAAACAATTCCATTAATTTACAGAAATGATTGGCAGGTCATTGTGAAAGCACAGATTAGTTAGCAATCGAAGTGATTGGCAGTTACCTGGGCAACGGGATACCACCCACTTGGTCTTTTGGCTGCAGATTCTCCTGGCTCCTTTTTTTAAAGCATCTCAAATGGGCACTTCTCAATGTAAGATTAGAAAGACACCTGCACCCAGATGTCAGGAAATGCTCTAGCCTTTTAAACTACTGTATTTAAAGAAAAAAATTCAAGAAAAACTTACTGGCTAGTTAAGTTAGGGTTCTGTCACTCTCTAGGAGTTAAAATATGTTTTACTGGCACGGTCATAATAAAAACAGAGTATAAGACTAATTAGACTAAATTTGACAGTAAAGAAACCAAGTATTGATTACAGTAGATTTAACAATATAGAGTTGCCAAATGTATACTAGAGAAGCCTCAAGTTAATTATAAACTTACACTGTACTTCTGTACATTATCTTAAGGAAGCAATTAAGCAGACATGGGTTGAGTGAGTGACTCCAGAGCACTGCAGACATCTTTTTGACTCTTTGCCCAGGTGGATCCAGAAGGTTTAGAAGAATAAATATTGGTTGTCGTATAGCAATTTAAATACATAAAAAAACAAATGATTCTTATGTTATCGTCTCATTGTTTATACCGCTTTATCCTGTATACAGGATCGAGGGGGGCCTGGAGCTTATCCCAGGAGACTTAGGGCACGAGGCAGGGTAATCCTCGACAGGGTGCCATAAATTGCAGGGTACACACACATACAGTACACTCACCTAAAGGATTATTAGGAACACCATACTAATACGGTGTTTGACCCCCTTTCGCCTTCAAAACTACGTGGCATTGATTCAAAAAAGTGCTGAAAGCATTCTTTAGAAACGTTGGCCCATATTGATAGGAGAGCATCTTGCAGTTGATGGAGGTTTGTGGGATGCACATCCAGGGCACGAAGCTCCCGTTCCACCACATCACAAAGATGCTCTATTGGGTTGAGATCTGGTGGGGGCCATTTTAGTCCAGTGAACTCATTGTCATGTTCAAGAAACCAATTTGAAATGATTGGAGCTTTGTGACATGGTGCATTATCCTGCTGGAAGTAGACATCAGAGGATGGGTACATGGTGGTCATAAAGGAACATGGTCAGAAACAATGCTCAGGTAGGCCGTGGCATTTAAACGATGACCAATTGGCACTAAGGGGCCTAAAGTGTGCCAAGAAAAGATCCCCCACACCATCACACCACCACCAGCAGCAGCCTGCACAGTGGTAACAAGGCATGATGGATCCATGTTTTCATTCTGTTTACGCCAAATTCTGACTCTACCAGTTGAATGTTTCAACAGAAATCGAGACTCATCAGACCAGGCAACATTTTTCCAGTCTTCAACTGTCCAATTTTGGTGAGCTCATGCAAATTGTAGCCTCTTTTTCCTATTAGTAGTGGAGATGAGTGGTACCCGGTGGGGTCTTCTGCTGTTGTAGCCCATCCGCCTCAAGGTTGTGTGTGTTTTCGCTTCACAAATTCTTTGCTGCAGACCTCGGTTGTAACGAGTGGTTATTTCAGTCAAAGTTGCTCTTCTATCAGCTTGAATCAGTCGCCCATTCTCCTCTGACCTCCAGCATCAACAAGGCATTTTCGCCCACAGGACTGCCGCATACTGGATGTTTTTCCCGTTTCACACCATTCTTTGTAAACCCTAGAAGTGGTTGTGCGTGAAAATCCCAGTAACTGAGCAGATTGTGAAATACTCAGACCGGCTCGTCTGGCACCAACAACCATGCCACGCTCAAAATTACTTAAATCACCTTTCTTTCCCATTCTGACATTCAGTTTGGAGTTCAGGAGATTGTCTTGACCAGGACCACACCCCTAAATGCATTGATTCAACTGCCATGTGATTAGTTGATTAGATAATTGCATTAATGAGAAATTGAACATGTGTTCCTAATAATCCTTTAGGTGAGTGTACAATATACACACTCACACGCTTATTTTCACACCACGGGTAATTGGGGAACACCAACTAGCCTAATGTACATGTCTTTGGACTGTGGGAGAAACAAGTGTACCCAGAGGAAACTCACCAAGCATGGGGTGAGCATGCAAACTCTTTGCCCACAGCAAAACCAAGTTGGAAATTGAACCCGTAAAGGTGCAAGGCGACAGAGCTAACCACAAGGCCACCATTTACTTAATTATTAAAAAAAAAAAAAAACTGAGAATGTCATTAAAACATTGTTTTTAACTTTTGTCTCTGGCAATGTATTTATTTATTATGAAGGTCGATATAACCTCCCAGTCCTACTAATGCCGAATGTTCTACAAAAACTAAAAAATATATACAAGCCCAAGGAAATCTTCACTTAGCCTCGAAATGTCCCTGGTCACAATCAGTCTCTGCGAAACTTGCGAAATTTGTGTTATCAAGAGCATCATCTTCAGCTGCAAAATACAGTTTATCAGTAACTCAGTCAGATAAAATTACTTTCTTTGTGGAGTACTTGCTCTTTTGTACTTGAAGTACATTTTAGGGAACGTCCTATTGAGGTGGCACTTCTGCTTGTAGTGGAGCACATTGTTTGGCAAGTTCTTTTTCTTTTCTTTTTTTTTTTTCTATTTCCAAACATTTTTCCTAGATGTTTAAAAAAGTGGTCAACTTAACAAAATAGAATGTGTTTGTTTTATCACTTGTAGTATAGTATCTTTACCTCTCATTGTACAGGTTTTGCTTTAATAGTGAAATCCTTGATGATTTCGAGGTAAATGGCAGCTGGCTTGACCATACTGTAGTAGTCCAGGTTTGAAAAATACACCATAAAATAGTCACAACATGCTTTTGCAAACTCATCCTTTTCACTTGTGATGAAGAAACTATTGCAGTGACATGGCTTGTCATATCTGCATATTTGTATGTATTATTTGTGGACATCCATGTGCATCACTCTGTCACAACCGCGTACACCATAATATGCTCACTACCAGGCTCATGCAAAATGAAATATTACATATGCATGTTTTCAGCTTAGATGTCTACTTTTAATATGAGAGAAGTGCATACAAACCTCTTTGACGATGATCCTATTGCTTTCTCTCGCTCTCTCTCTTTTAAGCACACACACACACACACACACACACACACACACACACACACACACACACACACACACAAAGAATTTTAGAATGGTTCAATTATGCATCAAACAGATCTGAATCAACAGTCTTAACAGCTATTCACATGAAACACTCCATGCTAAGAGCCATTTGCTCCCACACACTCACCAGCATTTCCTGGTCTTCTATATTTCTCTCACAGTAAGGACATGCTCGTTTGACTGTGTAAATTAACCTACCTAGCACTACATGAAGAGTGAATTGACTTGTGTTCTCATGCACCGTTTTCAGTTCTTATTTCAAACAGATTGGACTGCATGTAACATACCGTATGAACAGAGTGAGATTTGCATTTTCTCATATTAAAAGTGCCCTGCTCCTAATCTAAATCAAATTAAACACATTATTTCGTTGGTGGAATCTGTAAAAAAGCTAGACATCCATATCTTAATACAAAAATGTATGTAACTATTGAGCTCATGAATGCCTTGTGAATTCTTTCATGTAGTTGCTGGTGTTCAGCTAAATAACTTTTCCTCGCACAATTTTTACACAGCAACTGTGCTTTGGTTGCAAAACCGCATCATTTGTCCCACTCTGCAATAATCATTCCGTGTCTTTGAATAGCATAAATAACATATTTTGCATGTGCACAAGCTGAGGAATATTGGGAGAAAAATCTGCACCCAGACAAAGCATAAACATGATTCTACCATATGTTTCTTACAAAGGCTGTATTCTGTCGGAACGGTTCTAACCACTTAGGGAATTCATCAATTACTATAAAAAAATGTATTTCTACTCACTGTAAGGAGGTAAAATGTTCCTCTAGGTCTCTCAGCAAGTTTCAAAGCTCACATTTATGTTGTTTTTCATTCCGGTGAGGCAGATTCTTATTGTGTCTGCTACTGTACTTCTGCTTCTACTCGGTCATCAAATAAATTGCTGCATGTTTGCTATCTATATTTGCATTTACAGCCTTTAAGCAGGTGAACTGAATGTTGAGGTGCTTTTGCTAACTGTGCAAATGTTCACCACACATTTCCATCTGTGGAGTTGCCCAAGACAAATGGTATTTTTACATCCCACTGCATCTCCTAATGCTAGAATCACACAGTTGAATTTTTATTGCAAGTGTGGTTTATTGCACTTTGAAACACTTAAATATTTTTAATGTGATCCAAAAATGAAAGCATGGAACTGCTGATCAGTCCCAATCTCAGCTTTAATCACATGTTCATTGTTCGTGATGCACTACAGCTTTAGAACTCATCTACAGAGTAGATCTTCTGTGTGTTAGCTGCAAACGGTGTACTGTTGCTTAAACCTCCTCATGGCATTTTGAACACATCACACGTCTTAATGTGTCAGACCACTTTTCTGTGATGGACTGCTCCCTTTTCACACCAATCTTTTCTCGCCCTTGTCACTACCTTTGCATGACAATAACAACCACCATTTCCGTTCCTGTTCATTTCATACAGGACACCGAGCCGAAATTATGTGAACAGGGCTTATTTTGTGGCTTTTCAAAATTAGATTTAATAAAATAAGCTGATTTCATGTACTGCTTCAATAAATTTACTTTTTCATCATAAGCACAATTCTCTGACTCCTTGTTCTAGGTCCACTGCTGTACCTGTAACTGTGACTGTACATTTTCTGTGCCCAGTTTCCTAGTATAAATGAGGAACAGATGGATGGGAAAGCAAATGGATGGTCAATTTATCTTTCAGTGCACTGTTTACATGATCCCTAAATTGAAAGGGAATTAAATGCATAATTGCCAGCACATCTGGGGCTTGGTGGCTCTAATTAAAAGAAGACTGAAATTATTGGATGCTAGTAAAGCTGAGTAGGGTCTCTGTGGCCCTTGGTTTTTCTTTCCATTTCTTGCTTTCCTGATGAAGGTGAATAAAGGAGCTATTTTACAGTGTCTGCGAGAGACCAGAGACCCTTTTTCTGTTCCTTTTTGCAATTAGGTTTGCCAGATGCAGCCAGAATTTATTAGTGATCTAATTAGTGCATCTCATTAGTAGGGATGGTGACATCATCAGCTCATTAGTGAACTGCATTTGTTATCAGTGTGAGGAGAAACATCTGAGGTGAGACATCAGACACTTCCAGCTTTGAATAATATTCTGTTTTACACATAATCTCAGAACATAATTTATTTATGAATTCATGTACATTTATATATCATATATCCATGTCTCTCAGTGAACACTATCAAACCAAAATAGATTCACTAAGCAGTGGGCCATTCGAGAAACTTGTCTGTGAGGTTTTGTGTTTTCTTTGATCTTTTTAAAGATTCCTTAATTTCTATTTAAAATGTAGAATGGCTAACTATAAACCATTTTATATATATATAAAATTATAATTATATTTTATGTTTTTTTATATGTTTTAATACATATTTATTTATGTATAAACACATGCTCTATCTAATCTAGCCTGTCCATCATGTGGTTGCTGTTTGACTGGCATTGAAACTGATCCCTGCTTCTCATCTTCCAGGTTGTGAGCACAGAAAATGGCTTCATGTCACCAATTTGAGCTGAACACGCCCAGGTTACATGCTGAAAGTAACAGAATAAATAAGGTTGCAAATACAGTTGGATATGAGGTTCCTTCACCACTTGAGTTGGTTTGGGCCTCTGGATGAACCCCAGGACAGACCCAGGACCAACGGTAATGAATATATCATAAAGTTGGTTTGGAAATCTGTGGCTGGGTATTGCAAAATCCGAGCTGACCATTTCTGCCAGTTGTCACCAAGGATCTCCACTCAGGAAAGGTGCACAGAAAAAAACTGTGCTGCACAAATACCTGTTGGTGCACTTGTAACTTGTATAGAATTGCCTTTTTGACCACATTCCTACTACATAACTTGAAGATTATGATAATTATGGCCACTAATTATGGCAAAGAGTAATAATAATTAAAAAAAAGATTGGGTTCAATTATTCTCATGAGGCCTTCCAACTTTGTGACACACAGGGAGGGCCAGGTGCTGCGCCAGTCCAGTTGCACAATTTTAGATAAGCAATAAAGAAAGAAGAATAAAAAGATTGCATGCATAACCACTCAAAAATGCCAGGGAGGATCAATCATTTTTATGTCTTCATCTCCAGTCTCTGTATTGTAAATGCACAAAAGAAGCATGACAAGTTTATGTAGCAGCCTAGCTTGTATCTTTCTTTTATACTGTACCTCCAAGTTGGCCACATTGGCATATGCCAGACCTCTACACTTACTAAAATAGTTGTTCAAAAGTCCATGTACAACTTAAGTAACATACCTAATATTACTGGATAATGGTATTGCAAATACTGCTAACAGTTATGCTGTGTGAAAATTAGATCTATTTATACAGGAAGAATTAACAAACAGCAATGCATGTGTGAATGATTAAATAAACATTAGATAATCAGTATCAATCACTCTCATAAACCATAATGTAGGAACAAGTTGTAAATCTAATTAAACTGTCTAATTAATTCTCAAACTATGCTGTTTTTATAATTAACAATTAATTCCTAATTATAAGAAATTATACTTATAATTATGAGTTAAGCAGTTAATTAAAAAAAAAAACTCAATCTTTAACTTTTCTACCGCTTATCCTGTATACAGGTTCGTGGGGGTCTGAAGCCATTCCCAGGAGACTTTGGGCATGAGGCAGGGCACATCCTGGACAGGGTGGCGATCTATCACTGATACTAAACACTACACCACTGTGCCGCCACCTTATTTTTTTAATTGAGTGAAATAATCAGTTATTTGGTTTCTGAGGAATGAGAGCTTTAAATTTGGCTTCTTTTAATTTTCCAGTAAAAACAGCGGTGAACAATATTTAATCATTGTCTTGTGCCATCCAGATAAGAACTACCCGCTGGATTTTGCTTTATGATGGTTTGGAGGTACACATGCTGCTCCTGAACTCCCAGAACTCCTCTGTCTGACTTATCCTGGTGCCGAACTGGACCCCATATTAACTTGAAGGCATCTTCTGTTATATTGAACTTCCCGCTGCCTAACACACAGTATGTCTGCAAAACAATATACCTTCTATCCGCTATCACCCAAATAAGGGTGTGTTCTCTGTTGAATCTGGTTCAAAGGTTTCTTCCCATTGCCATCTCAGGGAGTTTTTTTCTTGCCACCATCGCCTTCGCCCTTGGCTTGCTCATCAGGGACAATCTGAGCATTATGATTTATACACATTTTCTCACTTCTCATACACTTCTCCATAATCTTCTTTGGTTTTGTAATGACCATTGTTAAAAGCATTATATAAATAAAATGTAATTTAATTGAAATTTAATTGAAAGAGGGAGTGTATTGAAACACAAAGAGAAATAGAAGAAATGTGAATTAACTACTTACTAAACTACATATTTAGTACGACTGAGTGCCTGTATTTGTGTTAATGCTTAACAGGAGCATAGCTGCCAATTTAAAGGTCAGGGGACCTACAGTACCTGTCATGAAGTAACTCACATGTCATATTCACACCCTACATTCCTGAGACACCCTGACACAAGAACACACACTTCTCACAAACATAACATACATCAGTGTTCTTTAAGAGTCATTTTAATAAATAAACAAACAAACAAACAAACATGGACCTTTTTTACATCAGTCATTTTTGTACTAATTATTTATTAAGTAAATGTAATTTAAATGTATCAAGTGATGTAATTGTACAAATAGCATGGCAAGTTGTTGTGGAGAGGTCGCCACAGCAGACTATTTGATTCACAAAATAAATTGGCACAGGTTTTACCCTGAATGTCCTTTCTGACGCAATCCCATTTTATCTTGAGACTGGCTGGTGTTTTGGACATTGGTGAGTAAGTGTATTAAAAAATTGGTGCTATTGCCATGGCAACTTTTTTTTTTATTTAAATAGCTGGTTGCTTTTAAAATAAAGTACTTGTTCTATCACTGATGGCAGTTTCCGTATAGAATTGATGCAGATAGGATTTCATACAGTATATAATCCTAATGTTATAGTAAACAGATGGATCATGTGGGTGTAATATCATTTATAAGAGCCCTTATGCAGAGCTTTTGAGTGTGTCAATAAAATAGGAGACTTATGACACACACAAACAAAGCGCTGCCATCTCCTCGAGACCCGACAGGGGTCTTATTGTGTGCTTTTAACTTGCGCACGCTTGACAGACTGCATGCTTCCCTTTTTCATACTCAAAACTCTGGCTTCTTATGGAGGCTTATGTTGGCTGGGTCTTGTCTTGATGCATGCATTGTCTTTGTTTTTATCTTTGCCCTGATACCTTACTGGGTGCTAATTAATGATTGCCCTAAGGAGGGGGCTGGAGATGTTGGTGTAGAAATGTCTACAGAGCTAGCTAGCCAGGTTAAGGAAGGAAAATTATTAGTTGGGGTCATACAGGGGAGAACAGACATTATTTTGCGATTATTAATTGTAATAACACTATACAAATTGTGTATACAGATAATAAAGAGGGTTAATTGGTCTGAACACTCATTTGGCTCACTATCATGGCCTACTGGTAAACCTGGCTTTCTAACTAAGAATTTATCAGCTTTCTAGTTAGCGAACATGCCTCAATTATATTGCTTTAAGGACCCTACAGAGTGTGCATTAAATCTACATCAGGAAGCCAAGACTGAATAGCTAAATTTGTTGAGAAGTTGTAGTCATTAGCTCTGTCTCCTTGCACCTCCACCTTGGGACCTGTGTCCCACCTTGGTGGATGTCTGTGTGTGTGGAGTTGGCATGTTCTCCCCTTACCTGGTGGGCCCACATTCCAAAGACATGCACATTAAGCTAATTAGCATTCCCAAATTGCCTGTAGCATGTGAATCTTGAATGGAGGACCTGTCGCAGTTGTGAAAATAAGAACAGTCACCCTTGGCCTCCACAGTCCCTAGTTGGACTAAAGAGGTTCCTAGATGGATGATTGGAATTAGTAACTCTAGTTAGTTTTCATTAAGGAATCGCCAATTTGGTTAAGTACAGTACAGCACAAAAGTTTGGACACACCTTCTCATTCAAAGAGTTTGAATTTGTATTATGGCAAGAAAAAAGCAGCTAAGTAAAGAAAAACGAGCGGGCGTCATTACTTTAAGAAATCAAGGTCAGTCAGTCCGAAAAATTGGGAAAACTTTGAAAGTGTCCCCAAGTGCAGTCACAAAAAGCATCAAGCGCTACAAAGAAACTGACTGACATGCGGACCGCCCCAGGAAAGGAAGACCAAGAGTCACCTCTGCTGCGGAGGAGAAGTTCATCCGAGTCACCAGCCTCAGAAATCGGCGGTTAACAGCAGCTCAGATCAGAGAGCAGGTCAATGCCACACAGAGTTCTAGCAGCAGACACATCTCTAGAACAACTGTTAAGAGGAGACTGTGTGAATCAGACCTTCATGCTAGAAGATCTGCTAGGAAACCACTGCTAAAGACAGGAAACAAGCAGAAGAGATAAAGGACACAATAAAGAAAACTCTTTGAATGAGAAGGTGTGTCCAAACTTTTGGTCTGTACTGTACATTCATTGTGATTTGGACAACCAAATAATAAATAATGAAAAAAATAGCAAAAATATTGGCAAGTTCAGGGCATATGCCTAATTCAACATTCTGAAAGATCCTCTGGCCCTAATATTCTGGATATTTGAAACTATTGCAATGGTTACAATGACAAACATCTCGGGTTACTTTGCTGTAACCCTGTTCCCTGAAAAAGCGGGAATGAAATGCTGCGATATTAGATCTCTCCTCAGCGGCTCACCATGGGTGATTCCAGTCAGGATGGGTTCTTCAGCATATAGACGTAGCATATAGACGTAGTCTGGGCCATGTATGGGCCATCGCGGCAAGACCCAAGGGAGCTGGAGGACTCAGAAAGTAGCAAAGGGGGCATTTTACTTAGTAAAGGGGACGTTTCTTGCGAGGTGCTCAAGTCATTCAGCAGGTCAGCCAGGTATGCCTGTAAAACCGCCATGGTGCGTAGAGCAGCACTAGCCTGACCCGTTGCCTGAAAAGCTTCCCTCACCTACGAAGATGTTAGTCTACACGGCTTGGTGGGCAGTGTGGGCTTTTTCAGGAAGGATGACATCTCAGGAGAGAGATAGCCTGCAAGCGTCTCTTCTATCTGGGGCATCATCATATAACCCTGCGCATTTGCATCCACGACATTAGAATGAATCGATGGCACAAAGACACGGGATGAATAAGGCATCTTCCATAAACGAGTTAATTTGTTTTGGAGATCACCTAAGAAAAAGGGGAGGGCGAATCGTTGAGGCCCCGCCCCCCAGCCACCTACCCAAACACTTAAAACAAAAAGCGTGGAGATCGCCATCGGCGAGGTATCTTTCACACGGAGGCACGCATCTCCTGTCTAACTCTGCCATCTTTCTGGTGAGTAATATGACACTTTCTATTTTCGCTTTCTGTTTTGCTTTGAAAAGTGCTTGCACAAACGCACAAACACAATGCGGTCCTGAGGATGTTTCCGGTTCAGTCCTATTTATAACCTGCAGGTGCACCTCATCATCTGACCGAGGTTATATATGCCAAAAATTTGGCGTGTTTGACACACACATGCTTCACAACCGGTGAACAAAGGGACGTTCCCATAGTGTTTTCACGCAGCATCGAGAGGGAACTACATTTCAAAGCACAGTAATGTAAATGTAAACAACATTAGAGTTCATCTGTCCTTGACAAAATGCAGATCACTGAATGAATGACTGTATTAATGAGTAGAAAGTGAGAGTTGGCATGCAAGAGATAAGAAAGAGATCAAAGAGATAGATGGGAGATTCATGGGAATTACTTTGTTTAACAAAATGCTGATTGACAAAAGGCAGATTGGAGCCTCAAGCTGAAGAAGTCAAAATATAAACAATAACTTTGAACAACAGAATGGATTTTCAGCCCATATGTACTCAGACATACTTTAAATGTATGTTTTTTTAATGGGAGAGGGATGCAGCGTGCAATTTGTACTCTTTAAATAATGGTGATGCAGCACATTTAAAAGCTTTGCCTTTGTTTGTGCCTTGTGCAGAGTGACCTGTCATGGCTCCAAGGGATTCAATTCATTCAAGTTTATATATTGTGGATTATTATAAATCTTATAATAATAATAATAATAATAATAATAATAATACATCATTTCACAAATAGAATGTCATCTCTCCTTACATGCCCCCAGACTGAAAATCGGTTTCTCATCCGGCGCTGATTTCTTCCGTCTCCCACAGCCTTATTAACAACATACTCAGAGACTTTCTGAACCTTTTTGGATTCGTCAATCTGGACAACATTTTGATTTTTTCTCATCACCTGGAGGAGCACTGTTCATGATGTGTTACAGAGCGTTTTAGAGAACAACTTGTACGTCAAAGCAAAGAAATATGAGTTTCACATGTCTACCACCTTTCCAAGTTTTTGTCATCTCCCTCTCTTGGCTGGAGATGGAAATGACCAAGGTTCAGGTGTTCTCCAACTGGCCAACCCCAGTCACGCGTCGAGACCTCCAATGATTTCTGGGCGTTGCCAATATCTACCACCTGTTCATTTGAAGGTACAGCTCTGTCGCTGCTCCTTTAACCTCTCTGACCTCCTCCAAGACGCACTTCTGTTGGAACAAGGAGACAGAGAGAGCCTTCACTGACCTCAAGAGAATACTCAGAACACCTCAGCTCCCATACTCATCATCCCCGACTCTTCCCGCCAGTTTGTGGTGGAGGTTGATGCGTCCAACATGGCACATGAGGGATCCTAGGATAACAAACTGCATCCCTGTTTATTTTACTCCCGTCGTCTGTCCCAGGCTGAGAGGAACTACGATGTAGGTGATCAAGAATTATTAGCCATCAAGTTAACTCTGGAAGAGTCGAGAAACTGGCTAGAGGGGACCGAGCTCCCGTTTCTAGTATGGACCAATCACAGGAATCTTGAATATTTACTTAGTGCCAAGAGGCTCAATGCCCGACAGGTTTTCTCCAGGTTCAACTTTGTCCTGTCTTACCGGCCAGGCTCCAAAAACACCAAGCCCGATGTTCTTTCACGCCAGTTCCCCATGACTCCATGCCATGTGACACCATCCTCCCCTCTCACTACCTACTGTAGCTACCTGTGGAACTGAACATTGAGGCCAAAGTCAAACAGACAATGACTCAGGAGTCTGGCCAAGCAACATTCCCCCAGATTAACTCTTTGTTCCCCTCTGTCTACGCTCACAGTTCCTGGAATGGGAAATGGATCAAGATTGTCCTGTCTCCCAGGTTCCGTCCGAACCCGTTTCATCATTCAATAGCGTTTCTGGTGGCCCATGTTGGGGAAGGATGTTTCCATGTTGTGGCAGCCTGGAACATCTGTGCCCTCCTCAGACACTTAACCATACCTCACTGTCCCTGGTCTCATATCTCACTGGATTTTGTAACGGGTCTACCCTCGTCAGAAGGGAACACTTGTATTATGACCATAGTCCGTTCACCTGGTTCCGCTTCCCAAGCTTCCCTCCACCAAAGAGACAGCAGATCAACTAATCCACCATGTTTTCCATCTTCACAGTCTCCCCACTGACATTGTTTCAGATCAAGGACCTCAAATCACCTCATGCGTCTGGAAGGCCTTTTGTAAACTCATCGGGGCCACTACTAGCCTGTCCTCTGGCTTTCATGACGCTACCACCTGGAGTAAGTTCCTCCTGTTGGTCTAGTCCCTGCCATCCACGAGGCTCTCCTCGTTCCAGTGCTGTCTGGGCGACCAGCTACCACAGTTCCCAACTCAAGAGGAGGAGGTAGAGGTTCCCTCGACCCAACATTTCATCCGCCGCTGCAGACAGCCATGGTTACGAGCTAGATTATCCCTGCTGTAAGCATCCAAGTCCTACAAGAGACATGCTGACCGCCACCGTACCAAGGCTCCCAGGTACCGTGTAGGGGAGAGAGTCATGCTCACTACCAGGGACATCACTCTAGGAATGCTCTCATGCAAACTCTCACTTCGCTTTATCTGCCCCTTCACTGTGTCCAAGATTATCAACCTATACGCCGTTCAACTTCTGCTCCCATCTTCCATGCAATGGATCAATCCTACCTTCCATGTTTCAAAGCTATGACGTATCAGAAACTGCTCATTAAGTGCTCTAAATTGTCTTCTCACCTTACACACCGCTGGACCGCCCCCCCCTGCACACCGGTTTCTCATCTGGTGCTGATTTCTTCTAACTTATCTTATTGCTGGATTACTGTGTGTTTCCTCAATATTCTCTGATGGCAGGCTTTAGAAACTATTGCAATGGTTACAATGACCAAGTACATGTAAATGTAATGTAATGTAATTTAATTGTAAACAACCTTAGGGCTCATCTGTCCTTGATAAAATGCAGATCACTGAATGAATGACTGTATATATACAGTTGGCATGCAAGTGATAAGAAATAGATCAAAGAGATAGATGGGAGATTCATGGGGATTACTTTGTTTAACAAAATGCTGATTGACAAAAGGCAGGTTGCAGCTTCAAGCTGAAACAGTGAAAATATAAACATTAACAGTGTACAACACAATGCATTTCCAGCCCATATGTACACAGACGTACTTTAAATTGATTTGTTTTTTGTGCATGGGATGGAACTCAGAATGGAGCTCAGGACATGCTTGTAATTTGTACTCTCTGAATATTGGTGATGCAGCACATTTAAAAGCTTTGCCATTGTACTGTACTGTATGTGTGTGCACTGTTCAGATTGACCTGTCATGGCTCCAAGTGATTAAATTAATTCAATTTTATATCTTGTGGAGGTCCAAAACATAATAATAAAATAACAACAACAACAATAAAAAAATAAAAAATAAAAAATAAATAAATAAATAAAATAAAAAAAATAATAATAATAATAATAATAATAATTATTATTATTATTATTATTACTTTCATCCAGTTTACTGCAACAGTAATGAAAACAGTGAAACAGTACTGAAATATTAACAAAAGGGAGCCCTCTATCTGTGGAGGCATAGTACCTGCAATCTGAAAGCAAACTAAAAGCCAGAATACTTAGTAGCTACAATAGTTAAATATAGTCGCAAGCAATGATAAGCAGGCCCAAGCACCCTGTGCCATTGCCTCCTTGGTGCACCACACAGCCTGTGTGTTATTTGAGTGTGTTAAGACCTACAAAAAGCCACCGCCGTCAGATGATGCATTTGCACATCACACACTATATAGAGCCGATATTTATTGAGTGTGTGGTTATGTGTGTGTGTGTGAGAGAGACGTTTGGGTGTTAACATTTATGACGTGTGTGTGTGCGTGTGTGTGTATGAGTGTGTACATGCGTACGTGTCTGAGTGTGAGTGTGTTAACATTTGTAATGTGTGTGTATCTGTATGATGTATGAGTGTTTGTGCATGTGTGTGCATGCGTGTGTGTCAAGTCAAGTCAAGTCAAGTCAATTTTATGTATATAGCGCTTTTAACAATTGACATTGTCGCAAAGCAGCTTTACACAATAAAAAGAAGTAAGTTTTTATGCAATGTGTGTGAATCAAAATGATAAGATTGTCCCTGATGAGCAAGCCGAGGGCGACGGTGGCAAGGAAAAACTCCCTGAGATGGTAATAGGAAGAAACCTTGAGAGGAACCAGACTCAACAGGGAACCCATCCTCATCTGGGTGACAACGGATAGCAGAGATTGATCAGCATAATAATGTGTACTGGAAGTTCAGTGTAACAGGAGATGTGTTAAAATTAAAATTAAAAGGAGTCCAGTTTGATCCTGAGGCTCAGGTAGACAACTGAAGTCACAGGTCCCCAGAGCATCAATCGATGATAGGACAGTCTTAATGGAAACCATCCCCAGCCACCATACGGATCCAGGCAGACCACACGGGGCATCCATGCGACGAGATCTCCAACCAGAAGCAGGACTCCAGGACGGGTTAGACGGCTCCAGAGGGCAGAGGGGTCTGGATCACTGGCAACTCAGGAGCGAACATGTATAGCTCGACAGAGAGAGGGAAAGAAGAGAGGGAGAGAGAAAGAGAAGAGAAGAGAGCAGAAAAGGAGAGAACAGAAAATAAGGAGAGATGGCAGTTAGGTCTGGTCACAGTCAACATGTGTTAGGTGAATGTATATTAGTGCAAAGTGCAAGCAGGGACTCCGGCAGGACTAACTATAACAGCATAACTAAAAGGGAGAGCCAGAAGGAAACACAAACATGAGGGCTCCCTGAGATGTAAAGCAACCGATCACCTCACCGTCAACAAACCTGAGTGATCAATGAGAGTGGGGAGGACAGCATCTAAACATACCAGTTCACCAGAATACTCTACGTCCATGAGTCCCCCAGATCTGCTCCTTTACCTAAGGCTAATCTATTTACAAACATGCTGCGCTAAATAAATAGGTTTTGTGTGGGTGTGCATTCGTGTGTGAGAGATGTGAGTTGTGTGAGTGTTAACATTTGTGACATGTTATTGTCTACAATAGGCCACAGATGCTGGAAAAAGAGCATCACACTTCCTTGATGTTCCTCAATTTGATGCCACTGAACGTGCTGTCACTGAACGTGTCACTCAATATATTGCCCCACAGTTCAAAAGTTGCTCGACTCAATGAGCTCTAAACATGTCCCGAGTTTCGTGTGAGGGCCCCTGAAGGCCCTGGGCCACACAGAAAGTTATAAACCACTTTTCAGCAAAAGTTAAGGCATTATCACAGCTGACCCATTTGAGAAATCAAAAATCCCTCTACAATGTTGCATCCTCAATGTTATTAGATCACATAGGCCCGGTTTGGTGGCGATTGTATAAATTCCCTAGGAGGAGTATATGTGTATCCAAGTTTTTGTGTGTATGAGCTGTGCAGCAAAACCTTGTGTGAGTCCCCATGAGGGCCCCCGAAAAAGAGCATCACACTTCCTTGTCCCCCCTATTCCTGGAATCCCACCAGTTTGTCAACCTCCAAGAGTGTACAACTAATCCTGCAACATGTGGTCCATTTCCATGGCCTAAAACCACAGATTGCGAGTCAATTTTGGGAAACCTGTATACCATGGCCTGTAAGCTAATCAGGGCCATGGCTAGGCTGTCCTCAGAGTACAACGGGCAGACAGAGAGAGTAAACCAGAACCTGGAATGGACCCTCAGGTACCTGGAGTCCTCCAAACCCTCATCGGGCTAACCACCTGATGTGGATGGAATATGCTTTTAACACCCTGTGGCACTCCTCCTTGTGTATGTTGCCATAAATAGTTCATAATAATACATTTTTACATAATGAGTAAAGGCCATTAACTAATGCAACAGTTTCTGAATTATGCATCATACAATTATTTATAATACTCTAATCGGAGGTGGAAACACTGGCTTCAGAAAGCTCCATCCATTAACTAAGCCAGCACAAAACAGGTGATGTCACTAATTAGTTCTTTCTGACTGATGAGTTGTGCTAATTAGAATCATCTTGTTTAGTTAATGGATGGAACAAATATATGGCAGGGTTTAATTTCTGAGGCCAGGGTTACCACCTCTGACTCTAATCATGTAATCATCCAATCAGATAAAGGGAGACCTCACAATACCTTTATCAGTAATCTGGTACATACCGTATATACAGTATATATAAACAAACTTCTAAACCTTGTGGAAAGCCTTTCCAGAACAGTTGAAGCTGTTATAACTGCAAAGGGTGGGCCAACATTATATTAAACTCTATGGATTATGATTTTACTTCATCTGCATGTGAAAGCTGGCGAGTAAATACTTTTGGCAATATAGTGTACAGTTCTAATATCTTCATTTAAATCTAGGATTTAAGTACATGTTCAGACATGCAAGTGCTATCAAAGTGAATGAACGACTGAATGAATGAATATACAGTACTCAAAGAAAACAAGTTAAAATTACTTAAATTTCACAGATATTTATTTGTGAAAATGGCAGAAAGATATCTCTTATTCATTTCAATTGTATAGAAACAAGTCCATATTTAAGCATACTAAATGAGATATATGTTCATTTGCATCTAGTTCATCGTATAACATCAAAACGAGTGTCATTCAAAGATAAGAAAAATATTTACAATGATTACTGAACGATTTTATTCAGAATCCATCACATGACTTCTCCTTAATTAAATGACAACAACTTACAAATATTTTTGATCCAGTCATTTGCCTGATATTCTTCCAGCTGGGTGTGACAGAATTGATATACTGAATTGGAGTCACACTGTGGTCCAGCTCAAAATGCCCTGGACACTACAGGTAAGCTGAAAACCTTAATAGTATTTTTGAGCAGCTGCTCTGTAGTCAGTGCTTCAAACTCTGTGGGTTCTCTGTGGGTTTAAAATCATCAGGATTCATGTACTGCATGAGCTTTCACAAGAGGAGCCTAAATGGAAAGGATTTTGGCTCATCTACACAATCTCAAAAGACAGTTTGTACTTTCAACCTGTAACTACACGTTTAGTTTGAAAGACTCCCATGGAGTTCAGTAACTCTCATCGATACAACTTTTAGTAATGTGTTGTCAAGATCATGTGGTGTAGCAGGTGCCAGGTTAGTTTTGTTTTTACAACTCATCACAATACATACATTGCACTTATGTGATCACCTTTCAAAACGCATTTGTGGCACTGCTTCTATACATTGGTTTGTTTAGAATCATGGCCAGAAATGTACGTTGAATTCAGAATTACGAGTGAAATTAAAAACCTACTTTATCTCCCTACTGTATATCATTCCCTGCTACACTAATCCATTTACCTTCAAGATACCAACAACATAGCAGAAAGGTAGAAAGTTGTTTTTTTGTAGCCATTTTTTTGTGGACTGCCTACTTCATATCTAAACCACTGGCTTCCCAGAAATGCCTTTAATGGCCCAAAGTTTGCTGCCTTGGCATGTTCCAAATAGTATTGGTGAATTATTGTGTGAACATTTCTCACAGACAGAGGCATCTTTCTCACAAGTTGGCAATAAGACATACATCGATTTTCAAGGCTTTCCCTTGCAAAATGTTCATTGGAAATGACTGCATTGGGGGATCCGAGCCACTTTGGCCAGAATAATAACGGACACACAGCCTTCTTTAAATCATCACATTTTGATTGAAGTCTCATCATCACACTGTGCTTGTGTCTTCTGTAAATGTCAATAGGTTTTTACACTTTCTTTCACAAGAAATTTTACAGCAAAACCTTGTTTGACATTTGAATCTTAATTCAAAAGATTTCTAGAAATTTACTTCACAATTCAAAGCGTTTCTTTTTGTACTGTGTAAATAAAAAAATATGTGAGTATACAAAGACATAAATATTTTATGAAATAATTACAAATATGTTTATTAAGCATTGGTATTCCAACATGCATGATGGAGCATTTAGAATTTTCCCATTTCAAATGAATTAGCAAATTATAACTCCTAATTTTATGAGAGAATAATGATACATCCACAACCACATTTATTATCTAATCATCTCCTTTTTAGGGACCCCTGTTACTAGACCTTTACAAGCAAATGTTTCGCAAAGTGACAGGTTTCCAAGCACATCTTCTGATCTAACATATTGTCACTCATTCTATACGTGCTAGTCATGAGGCATCCAGCGATGTCTTTTAGAACTAAAATGTTTACTTGGTACTTATCCTATATAATTTGATGTTCTATCAAAAGATGCTCAAATTCAAGCCAAAATAGCCCATCGCACTGACAAGTATTGTTCACTGTGTGTCTTCTGTCCAGTTTGCTAAAATTAAGCACATCATAACGGTGAAAGTTGCACCCTGCTGCAGTGGGAGAGAAGGCACTTATTATTTATTTAATTTCTCATTAATCATTCTGCCACCAAAAAAAGACTCATGCAACACACAGTTCTATCATGCACAGAATTTTGTTGTAATGGTTTAATGAATTTGTGTTGTCATGGGATTACCTGTTTCCTTGGGAGAGTTGAAGGTTTTGTAATTTGGTGACCCAAAGATTTAAGAGTGTTTCCTGGCCCAAACAGATTTTTTTTTATGGGGCCACTGAGGGAAAATAAACGCATACAGCACAAACTACTACTACTTTTCGAGTGAGAGAACTCATTTTTATGAAAGCTTTAGTCTATTTATTGCTAAAACATATCCTTTGGGTAACAAAGACAGATTGAAGAAAGCAAACATATACAGTACAAAGAATTCTACGGCAATTTGATTTACTTTTCATGGGAGAGATTTAATAACATAACTGCTTTCTTACTGTAACTTTTATTTCTTTTTTGTTTTATTTTTTGCAATCATATTTGTATACTACAATAATACTCACTCTTGTATTGTTGCTAAAATGTGAATATCATTTTAGATTTAATAGACTCCCATGGACATATATTACTTACCCATGTACCTGATTTAAGTACTGTAATTTTACAACACTTCAAAAAAGTAAAAAAAAATATATACAAATATATTTTATGAGGCAATAAGTTTTATTGTGTTTATGTTTAACATTTGAGTTTGGCACATGCTCTTATCCAAAACAACTTACAAAGTGCTTTTTTTCCGTCATCGGATAGATACTTATAGTCTTTTGAAGGGGGGAAGGGGGGTGCGGGGGTATGGGTGCTGTTGCTGTGCATTTGTGTGGTTAGAGCGGAAAGGTAAGTGGGTGCTGGACCATTTTTAGCTTTGTAGGCAATCATCATGGTTTTGAATTTGATCCAGGCAGCTACAGGAAGCCAGTGCAGGGAGCGGAGAGTGGAGAAGTAGGGTGGTGTGGGAGAACTCTCTCTGGATCAGCTGCTGAGGACGAATGATGGACAGAGGTGTACCTGCCAGGAGTGAGTTGCAGTAGTCTAGTCTTGAAATAACAAGAAATAACAAGCACCTGAATAGCCTTTGAAGAAAGAAATGGTCAGATTCTTCTGATGTTGTAAAGACAAAATCGACAAGAGTGAGTAAGGCTAGCAATGTGTGGGCAAATGACAGATGACAGATGATAGTCCAGAGGTACCCCAAAATTGTGGGCAGTAGCTGAAGGAGTGATCTGGTTGTTGTCGATTGAGTCGTCTGATTGCATAACAATGGTATGCAAAGCCATGCAATGTTATGACCTTACCGAGAGACCAGGCATAGAGGGAGAACAGAAGAGGATCAAGTACTGAGCCTTGTTGGACACCAGTATAGAGTCTGTGTGGGGCAGATGTGGATCTCCTCCGTGTCACCTCATACGACCTATCTCATAGGTAAGAAGCAAACCATTGTCACACTGTTCCATATTCCAAGGCTTGTAAGAATAGATAATAGAATTTTGTGGTTCTCTTTCAAAAGCTACACTCCATGCTGCGTGAAAACACTATGGGAACATCTCTTTGTTCTCCAGTTGTGAAGCCTGTGTGTATCAAATACGCCAAATACTTTGGCTTATAACCTCAGTCAGGTGCCATCTTCCGATAAGGTGCTCCTGCAGGTTATAAATAGGAGTGAACTGGAAACATCCTCAGATCTTTTTGTCTTCAGGACCGCTTTGTGTTTGCGTGTGTGTGTGTGTGTGCAACAGAATCACGGTAGGAAAGAAAAACTTTACTTACTGATAATGGCAGAGTTGGTTGAGAGATGCATGCCTCCGTGTGATAGATTTCTTTCGGAGGGCGATCTCCACGACTTTTTCTTTGAGTGCTTGGGCTTACGCTCACACATGCGTATGAGACGGAATTCCCCCTCTCTCGCGCACTCTCCCTGGATCAGGAAGTTTTTAGCATCTGCTTCTCAAGCGCGCTCCGGCGCCTCTTGTGAGGGGGCGGAAGAGATTTCCTCCCT
Organism: Clarias batrachus; assembly: GCA_003987875.1. Lineage (NCBI taxonomy): Eukaryota > Metazoa > Chordata > Actinopteri > Siluriformes > Clariidae > Clarias > Clarias batrachus. Next base: position 30,783 of record QMIH01000771.1, on the reverse strand, counting down.
TTCTTCCATGGAGATAGCTTTTCGATCTGGCAGACACGCATGAGACAGAATTCCCCCTTTCTCTCGCGCTCTTGACGGATCAGATAGTTTTAGTGTCCGCTTCTCAAGCGCACTCCGGCGCTTCTTGTGAAGGGGCGAAAGAGACTTCCTCTCTTGCTGCAATAAATAAATAAATGAATTAAAAATTCCCCAAACGTTCAAAGGTAAGGGCGGAGGGGCCTCCACTCTTTCATGGAATAAGTCGTATTCATCCCCTATTTTATGATGATGCCCCAGATTGAAGAGACGCTTGCGGGCTATCTGTCTCCTGGGATCTAATCCTCCCTGAAAAAGCCCACACTCCCACCAAGCCGTGTAAACTAACCTCTTTGTTGGTGGGGAAAGCTTTTGAGGCAGCGGGTCAGACAGGTGCTGCCCTGCACACCATGTTGGTCCAGACGGCCTGTGCTATCGGCCATCCTATGGCTGCCATGGTCACCACGGAGAGACATCTGTGACATAACCTCACGAGCATCAAGGTCAGGGATCATGTTTTCCTCCTTGATGCCCCGCCTCATTGGCGACGCCATAAACACCACTGCCACTAGGTTTCAGGAGGCGAAGCTCTACGAACAGACTTTTGTGAGGTTTCTCCCCTGGCATGCTCAGGAGTCGGGACTGTCGGCCAACCAATCCCGACCAGGTCTGTTCCCCACAAGGAGTGAGGACCGGACCTGAGGAGCATCATCTCCGCCAAAAAGGAAGGTTGACATAAAAATTCCAATAAGGGATAAAGACTACTCCCTGGCACCCTCTGGGGGCCGTTGTCTAATCTCCGCTAAATCTCACTGATGTGTTGGGAAACAGCGGTCTCCAGCGAAATGTTAGGTGCTCGGTTCCTTCCTGCCTTGTTTCAGGATGCCGGACACCTAACACCCCCTGTCCATTGCACTTCATCCTCCGCGTTTTCAATGGCGTAGTCTCCACTTCCATGAAATGAGCGCATCTGCTGACTCTGCAATTACAGACTTTGCTGGGAAAAGGGGCCATAGAACATGTTCCCGTGCCAGACAGGTTACTAAGGTCGATGATGGGGGGTTGCGTCCAATTTTACATCTTCGTGGGCTGAACATCAAAACATTGACAGCCAAAATGATTGTTTCTCAAATTCAACGAGAGGTTTGGTTCGACCTGAAGGACGCATATTTTCATATAGAAATATTGCCACAACACAGGAGGTTCCTGAGGTTTGCTTTTGGGGGCGAAGCTTACCAGTATCGGGTCCTTCCATCTGGCCTAGCCCTGTCACCCCATACATATATAAAATGCACGGATGCAGCTCTGGCTCTATGATTTCAGGGCATCCATATTCTGAATTGTATAGACGACTGGCTGATCCTGTCTCAGTCTTAGTAGCTAGCAATTCAACATTGGCACGTCGTCCTAGCTCATCTCCATTCTTTAGGATTGAGTCTCAACACCACGAAAGGCATTCTCTTTCCTATTCAGAGGACAACATTTTTGGGTGTCACATGGGATTCGATCACAAGGTGGGCACAGCTGTCTCCCGCTTGTGTCGAATCCATCCTCCAATACCCTGAAGGAAATCAAGCTAGGCTAGAAAGTGACTCTTCATCACTTTCAGAGATCTTTAGCTCTCATGGCAGCTGCGTCCTCGGTGATACCTTTGGGCCTTCATGAAAGCATTACCCTTTCTATGTGGTTCAGACCCCAGTTTCTGACTTTGGGTCCCACTTTAGGTCCATCTTGTTGTCGCAAGATGCTAACGACAGACGCTTCCCTCACGGGCTGGGGTGCGGTCTTGGATGGCCGTCCAGCACAAGGGAGCTGGAGAGGTCATCTTCTCGCATGGCACACCAATTGCCTCGAAATGATGGCTCTGTTTCTGGTCCTGAAACACTTCCTCCAGCAGTTGAGAGGCTACCATGTCCTAGTGAGGGTGGACAACACTGCGGTAGTCTCATACATGAATCACCAGGGTGGACTGCGCTCATGCCGCTTGAACAAGCTAGCGCACCAGGTCCTGCTTTGGGCACAGGACAAGTTCCTGTTCCTCACGCCGATTTACATTTCGGGGCTTGTAGGAACGGACTTGCTATCCAGACAAGCTGTGACACATGGGGAATGGAAACTCCACCCTGAAGTAGTCAGTCAAATCTGGGAAAGATTTTATGTAGCAGAGGTGGACCTCTTAACCACGAAAGAGGCAGCACAATGTCCCCTTTACTATTCCCTGACTCCTCCAGCTCCCCTGGGTCTGGACGCGATGGCCCACACGTGGCCCAGATTACGCCTTCATGCGTTTCCTCCGATTGTTCTGCTCCCAGGAGTCCTGGCGAGGGTTTGTCAACAGGGTTTGCGCCTCTTATTGATAGTGCCCCATTGGCGGCCACCACCAGACCGACGCTGTCACATTGGGTGAGAGATGCTATTGCCCTAGCCTATGAGGCGAGTGGTCACACTTTGCCTCTGGGAATCAGGGCTTATTCGACCAGGGGGATTGCCTCATCAATTGTTCTGGCAAGAGGCGTCCCCTTGCAGCAGGTGTGTGATACAGCAGGCTGGTCCTCTCTGCACACATTTGTTAGATTTGATAGTCTGGATGTCAATGCTACTCCTCGCGGATCCTTGAGTCAGCATATCTGAGACCTCCTTGGCTATAGTGCGCATACACTACACAACTTGGGGGTCCAGACACTTGCAGTGTGGCGGTGTTGGTATTCTTGTTCCCATAGTGTTTTCACGCAGCATTGAGTCTAGCTTTTGAAAGGGAACGTCTCGGGTTACTTAGCTGTAACCCTGTTCCCTGTTAAAGCGGGAACGAGATGCTGCACTTCTGGCGTGCCTGGATGTCTTTTCAGACAAAATTGACCTGTGGATGTTTCCGGTTCACTATTTATAACCTGCAGGTGCACATTACCGGATGATGTCACCTGACTGAGGTTATAAGCCAAAGTATTTGGCGTATTTGATACATACAGTTTTCACAACCGGAGAACAAAGAGATGTTCACATAGCATTTTCACGTAGCATCTTGTTCCCGCTTTATCAGGTAACAGAGTTACAGCTAAGTAACCGAAGACGTTCACTGTGTCAAATGCAGCTGACAGGTCCAGGAGTATGAAGACAGATGATAGTTTAAGTTAAGTTAAGTTAGCCTTTATTGGTCACACATTGAAAATTCACACAGTGAAATTCTTTAATCTTCGCATATCCCAGCTTCTTGTTAGTAGCCCGGGGTCAGAGCGCAGGGTCAGCCATTTTTACGGCGCCCCTGGAGCAGACAGGGTTAAGGGCCTTGCTCAAGGGCCCAACAGCAGCAACCTGGCGGAGCTGGGGCTCGAACCACCGATCTTCCGATTCGTAACTCAGAGCCTTAACACACTGAGCCACCACTGGCCCTTAGTTTAGCTTTCTTTGTTCATTCTTGTCTTCTGATGGTGCACAATGTCGACACATTTCTACGTTTTAACGAAGATATTGTCGAAACACAAAATAAGACAGAACCAAAAGAAGACAGGCACAATCCAAATCGTAGTGACATACTGCACCCAGATGCCTTAGACTCTAACGATACTGCTTCTAATCTCATGTATCATGTCCAGGATGCCTTCCCTGAACTCCCATCTCAGCCACCCAATTCAGATCTGGAGTTAAACAGGAATCTTATGATCCTCATGCTTCATACCATTTTCAGAGAGAACCTATCCCAGTACAGCCGCATTCAATGCCATCTCATCAGCCAGGAGCCTCAGGTATGATGGACTTTGCCAAATATTTAGCACGTCGTGAACTTGTAAATACAAGTCTTGTTAAGTTTGATGACAGACCTGAGGGTTTTAGAGCTTGGAAATCAGCTTTTGTTGGAGCCACAAATGGTTTAGGTCTGACAGCTGGTGAGGAGCTAGACTTGCTTATCAGGTGGCTCGGCAAAGAATCATCTGATCATGTAAAAAGGTTACGATCAGTTCATGTCAGTGATCCTAAGGCAGCCCTACATGCAGCCTGGCAAAGATTAACAGATTGTTATGGTGCACCTGAAATAATTGAAAATGCACTCTTGCAAAGGCTTGAAAACTTTCCCAGGGTCCCTAGTAAGGACTTCATTAAGTTAAGAGAGCTAGGTGATCTCCTGACAGAACTACAGGCAGCTAAGCAAGATGGTTATTTGCCTGGCCTAGCATATCTGGATACTGCCAGAGGAATAAATCCCATTGTAGAAAAGTTACCTCACTTTCTCCAAGAGAAATGGCTCTCTCATGGTATGAAATACAAAGAACAGTATAATGCCTCCTTCCCTCCTTTTTGGTACTTTGTTAGCTTTGTCTGCTATGAGGCGAAAGCCAGAAACGATCCAAGCTKCAMWATTKCTGGTCCTCCKAAAAGTGAGAAATTCCTAAGTAAACAAAGTTATCAGAGGATGCCCATTTCTGTTCATAAAGTTGATGTTTCCCAGAAGGCCTATCCTAGTAAGGAATCATGCACCACGGACGAAAATCCAAAGAACTGCCCAATAAATAATAAACCGCATCCATTAAGAAAGTGTCGTGGTTTTCGGATGTAGCCGTTGGAAGAACGAAAAGCCTACTTAAAGGAACATGGTATCTGCTTTCGATTTTGCGCATCATCTTCTCACATAGCTCGCAATTGCAAAGCTGCAGTGAAGTGTATGGAATGTGACAGTGAAGTCCATGCATCTGCTCTACACCCAGGACCCAGGACTCGTCGTGGAATTCTCTCTACAGTCAACAGCTTGTATGACCCATTAGGGTTTGCAGCCCCTGTTATTATTCATGGAAGATTCCTGTTAAGAGAGTTGTCAGAGGGAGTAAATAACTGGGATGAGCCACTCCCCGAAGAGAAATGCAGGGAGTGGGAAATGTGGAGAAATTCATTGCAAGACCTAGAAAAGGTTCATGTTCAGAGGACGTATAGCTTGAAATCGCTCTCAAAAGCCAAATACACAGAACTGTGCATATTTTCAGATGCCTCTTGCAAGGCCATTGGAGCAGAAGCATACCTCAAGTCTATTCATGAAGATGGACAGGTCAGTGTTGGTTTTGTCTTGGGTAAAGCTAAATTGACACCTCTAGACTAACCTACCATCCCTAGGTTAGAACTTTGTGCAGCTATGCTAGCTGTTGAGATATCAGATCTGATCCTGGATGAAATTGATCTAGATCCAGACTCTGTTAAGTTTTTCTGTGACAGCAAGGTTGTATTAGGTTACATATACAATGAAAGTACGAGGTTCTATGTGTATGTACACAATCACGTTCAAAGAATCAGGCAATCTTCGAAGGCTGAGCAATGGTACTATGTTCCTACTGAGCATAATCCAGCTGACTGCGCWTCGAGGTCTGTTCCRGCCTCTCTTCTTACAAGCACCAAGTGGCTGACAGGACCAAACTTTCTTTATGTAGCCTCAGAAAGCAATCCAACCTTGCAGGAATCTTTTGAGCTACTGGATCCAGAGACGGATTCAGATGTTTGTCCTTTACCTCAAGTGAGCACTGCTGTCTCAAGTATAATTGAGAAACCACTTACCCCGGAACGCTTTGAACGCTTTTCCACATGGAAGTCCCTGTTGAGAGCAGTGACATGCTTAATACATGTCGCCAGGTCATTTCACGCTAATTCGAAAGGGCAGACATGCAAATATATGGGCTGGCATAAGTGCGATCAACCTTACTGTCTAAGTGATTTGGCTGAAGCCAAAAACGTCAACCTTCTTTCTGTTCAGAAGTCTGTCTTTCCTGAAGAGTATAGTGCTCTTATGATAAATGTTGAAATCTCTCAGAACAGTCCTCTACTTAAGTTGAATCCTGTCCTTGGTGCAGACGGACTAATCAGAATTGGTGGTCGTCTAACACATGCACCTGTGATCAGTGATGAGAGAAATCCCATTGTCTTACCTGGACGTCATGCTATCTCTACTTTAATAATTCGTCACTTCCATGAGCAAGTAAAGCATCAGGGCCGCTTCTTTACTGAAGGAGCTCTACGCAGTGCAGGATTCTGGCTAATTAATGGAAAAAGATCGATTAGTAGTGTCATACATAAGTGTGTGGTATGTAGGAAGTTGCATGGGAATACAGAAAGGCAGAAAATGGCTGATTTTCCAGAAGAGCGCCTCAGTCCATCCCCACCTTTTACATATGTCGGTTTGGATGTGTTTGGTCCTTTCTCAGTCTCGGCTCGTCGGACAAGAGGAGGTTATGCAGAGAGCAAACATTGGGCCATTCTCTTCACTTGCATGTCCACACGATCTGTTCACATAGAGGTAATTGAATCGCTTGATGCCTCTAGTTGTATAAATGCATTACGGAGATTTTTAGCCATTAGAGGGCCTGTGAAGCAATTTAGGTCAGATTGTGGAACTAACTTTGTTGCGGCAAGCAAAGAACTGGGATTCTCCAAAATGGCGAAAGACCCAAAGATGCAAGAGTACCTCGCTCACTGCTCTTTTTCATGGGAATTTAATCCACCCCACGCTTCACACATGGGGGGAGCTTGGGAACGTTTGATAGGTGAGGTAAGGAGGATCCTGGACTCAATGTTGATGCAGTCTGGATCTCGTCCCCTTTCACATGAGGTCTTATGCACATTTATGGCCGAAATTTCTGCAATTAATGCAAGGCCCTTAGTTCCAATCTCTTCAGACCCTGACTCTCCTCTTATACTAACTCCTGCCATGCTCCTCACTCAGAAGGTCGGGGCTCCTCCTTCTCCTGGAAACTTTTCAGGTAGTGACATGTTCAGGCAACAATTGAAGCAAGTGCAGAGTCTTGCTGACAACTTTTGGTATCGCTGGAGACGTGAATATCTCCCAACACTACAAATTCGTCGCAAGTGGAATAGTACTCGACCTGACATTCAAAAAGGAGATCTTGTTCTCTTAAAAGATAATCAGAGCCCTCGAAACAAGTGGCCTATGGCTTTCGTGTCCAAAGTCTTTCCAAGCACTGATGGGAAAGTGCGAAAGGTGGAGTTAAAGGTTTCTAAAAGTGGATCTGGAAAGGGTGTAAAATATCTCAGATCTATCACAGAGGTTATTCTTCTGTTGTCTAAGGACATTAGGGATTAGATAGGACATCCTTAGGATGTCCGGCGGGGAGTGTTCCGCTCCAGACGTGGTGCGTTAAAATAGTTTGCTGCCCCCTAGTGGCAGTTACCTTTGAAAAAGGGCGAGTGGAGTTCTACATGCGGTACATCCATGTTTGAATGCCATCCTTTGTTTTGTGTTTATAAGCGCATCATCTGTAAGTTATTTTTTCATTATATAATACTTAATTATATATATTTGCATATATTTGTAATATTGTGTTTATTTAAAGCTTCAATTTTATGTAATATTGGGATAGCCATTAGCTCTTAGCCTAGCCTACTGTATTAGTATTTCTTGCTATTTTCTTTGCCTTTTGATTATTGTTTATTTGCTATTCTTTTCAGTTTTACTCTTAATTCATAAGGTACCTGGCATCTTATTAAACATTAAACACTAAGATGAATCCTGACTCGTCTGTACTTCATGGATGGAGTTTGGTTAAATTGCATGAGTAGATGCAAGGAGAACAGTACAGATATGTTGACATATTCACGAATCAGGTAGGTAGTTAACACTATCAGACGCGTACAAGCACACAAACACTCTTCGTGCAGATACACCGTGCGGGGAACAACTGAACACAGGTCTTCACTTCGTAATACACATGTCTATAACTAAAAAGGAATGGTTAGACATATACACTAAATATATTTCACTTAAGTATTACAGATTAAAACAAGAAACGAAGAAGTTCATTGTGATGCAGACAAAAGTCTAGGAAGGAAACGGCTGGCGAGGGGAACATCTGCAGAACCCCCAGTTACTGTAAGCCCTCTTCTCACCTTTCATTCATGATTGGTGTGAACATATCAAACCGGTTTCACTGATGGGGGAATTGGCAGAATTGAGGTTTTTAAAATAAATTAACAAGACCGAGCAGACGTCTTTGCCTAAACTGTATTTCGCCAGCAAAAATAAATAGAAACAAATAAATGTTTAATGGTATCTATTAAATCAGACTTCATAGTTGGAGTTGATACTTTGAGTGTAATTTATAAATTTCCTGAATATTTTCAGATTTTGTAAAATAACGAAACCCGTTTCCTTCCTGGACCGCTTGTCCACATCACAATTAACTGAAGTTCAGCGCGTCTACTTTCCTTGTTTTTATCTGTGATGTTTAAGTGAAATACATTTTGCGTATATACTTAAATATTCCTTTTTATTTATGGACAGGTGTAGTTTGTTTGATCTGCATTATTGCAAGAAGCGATGACTTTCTGGGGGAGTATGTCTGTGAAAGTACGAGCCGCGGGTTCATGCACGCCGATGAACAGCTTTATTTCGGTCATAAATTCACAAACAGATTCCAGATATGATTTCCAGACGTGGCCAAATAATGGATGAAATAATTATTCAGTGCTGGACACAAACAGCAAAAAAACATGATTATTATTTTTTATAAAAAGGCAGAAGCACAGCTAAAGTGTTGGCTAGTGTTAACGTGTTCTTGAGAACAAAGCGCCATCTAGTGGTGGCACCAGGTAAATGAATAAATAGAGCTTGAATGGGCGTGTTTACTGTGAAATTTTGACACACCTTCTTGGCAGGAGAGGGAGGGGGGGTCCAAAGGGAAGCCGCACGGGCTCCGCAAGGCATTCACATGGCTATTTCGTGTGGCTCCTACTGTAGTGATTGAAATGAGCTTCTCAGGAATGAATGAGCTTGACAGGAGGGCAATCTCTGTGGAATATGCCACTTTGAATCCAGATTGGTTGGGATCATTAAGGTTGTTCTGTGAGAGATAAAGAGACATTTGGCTGTAAACAGTCCTTTCAAGAATAGAAGCTATACCAGTTGATAGTTGCTGACGTCTGCTGGATCCAGGCAGGGTTTCTTGATGATGGGAATAACTCTTGCCTTCTTAAAAGCAGCAGGAAAATGATCCGATGATGTGGAATGTGATGATGTGTTGATGATGGTTGTGATAAAGATGTGTGATGTGTGAGGGGGTCTTGTGTGATGGCCTATACCATTTTATCCTGTACTCAGGGTCGCAGGGGGCCTGGAGCCTAACCCAGGAAGCTTAGGGCATGAGGCGGGGTACCCTGGACAGGGTGCCAATCCATCACAGGCACACACAGATAAGTCACTACAGGCAATTTGGGAACGCCAATTAGCCTAATCTGCAGTTCTTTGGACTGTGGGAAGTACCCGTAGGAAAACCACCAAGCAAGGCAACAGTACTAACCACTACATCACCATGTCGCCTGGATGTTGAGTTTTATTCTCTAAAATAGTCTCTAATCTCAGTCTAACTAAGCTAATTAACTGAAATAAAATTTGCAAGTGAAAAACTCTTGAATGTACTATCTCACATTTCCTAGTATAAGATCAGAATTGATACAAGTATTAAATGTATTTTTAAACATTTTATTTTACTAATGTTAGGCTTAAAAATGTCAGGTAATTTAACTTTTAAGCACATAATTCTTATAAAAGAAACTGCTATGAATAGCTTTGAATTAACTTGAATATGGAAAATAACATAGGGTTAATAATCATAGTTTTTGTTTATTGTAGCATATAAAAGGAAATAAAGATCAGGTTTATTAAATAAGATATAATGTTGAACGCTGCAGTGCTGAGTCTCTCCTGTCTGACCGTCCTCAGTATGAAAATCCTGGTGTAACGATTTCCTTTAACAATTTCATTATGCTGAAAAACCCAAGAATCTCATCAACTGCAGATGTTTTTCGAACAACTTCCAACTTCAATTTACCCCTCTCTCCTTTTCTCACTATTATTCTGTCCCTCAGTGATTGCGTGGACAGTTTTAGGTACTATATTTGATCAGTGGCTGCCTGGAGTGAGAAGAAAGTAGGCAGCGGAGGAATATTTCACACCTGCCACTCTGATATCCAGCTCAAACACAGAAAAAGGCCTATCTTGGGAAACGTGGAGGAGGGAAAGTAGTGGAGGTGATGGGATTTTAGTGAGGGCATCACTTAGAGGAAAAATGAAGCCATGAGCTTGCATGATGCCAACAAACATCACACACTTCACGAATACAAAACACTCTGGAGGAGTGAGAAAATAAACCACAGGAGCAAAACAAATATGGAGCAGTGTTGTACTAGTGATTCAGTATTAGATCTGTGTAGCAAGTGCCATGCTGTTGCAACCCAGCTTCTCAAAATGTATGGTTCTAATTAGTGGGAAAATTTCATAGCGGTGAAGTTGTAAGCAAGGCTATAACCCTTGGTTAAAACTATATCGTGCCCTAATAGAATAATACAAAAAATGTTCACTGTGGGCAGAGCCAATGTTTTTGTACTCCAACATCAAAATAATGGTTTTAAACCAATTAAAACAAAATGGATTAAACATAGTTCATTCCATTACACATAAACAGGCTGTGCAAAGGTCAAATATAATAAAATACACTCATCGGCCACTTCATCTTACATCTTGCTTGTACCCAGAACATTCAAAGCTGCTTTAATTATTAATTTACTTTTTTTATGACATAAATTCAACAAGGTACTGGAAACACCCCTTACAGATTTTTGTCCATATTGATACGCTATCATCACATGGTTGCTGCAGGTTTGTCAGCTGCAGATCTACCATATCTACACCCAGTGTGGTCCTCTGTTGCTGTAGGCCATCTGCTTCAAGGTTCAATGTGTCATTCCTGTGCAGCTGGGACTGGAAGCCTAGTCGTGGAACACACTGCAGCCTTTTCCTCTTCGGCAGCAGGGTCACGAAATCCAGCTCTGTTTGAAAGTTCATGTACTGCGGGGAGCTTTAGCAATGCTTGTGACTGTCCTTAATGCGCAATCAAAGGTATCATTCGAATCGTGCCTTTAAAGTCCCTGGCGGATAGCAACGCGCCTCTCACATGCCATTCCTTGTGCTTTTAGAATCTGCCTTGCGACTCAGCTCTGTAGTTTCTCATGTCCAAGCAGACACAGACCGACAGACAGACTGCTACACTCTCCGCCATGTTTTATGGTGCGAAGCGATAGGAGATTTAGGCGCACACCACATGTAACAAGATTTTATTTCAGTTACTGTAGTTATCATCTCAAACCAATCACGCCAGTCTCCTTTGACCTCTGGCATCAACAAGACATTTTTGCCCCAAAAAACTGCGACTCAGTCATTATTATTATGACTATCTTTTTTAGACCATTCTTTATAAACATTAGAGATGGTTGTGCATGAAAATCACAATAGATCAGCAGTTTCAAAAATATTCAGACCAGCTCATAAAATTATTTCATGGACTTTGACCAAAATATGGGCATTGTACAACTGTGGCATGAAAATCTATATTGTGAATCTAGTTTAATATCCAGATTTACAATATCCACTTAGAGAGAGGAATTACAGTCACGTTCAAAAGTTAGAACCCCCTCTGTGTAAAAGCATAATAAAATCATCAGATAAGCAATGTCGTAAAAAAGAATGCAATGCAAAAAAATTTATAATAATATGGTCCAAAAAGTTGTATGTTTGTTAGTCTGAGCTTGTAGTTACCTAATACTAAGACATGCTATAGTATGCACATGGAATTGTACACAAGTGCACTTGGAATTAAAAGAGGGGGTAGGAACTTTTGAGCACAACTGGATATAGGTTGATGGCCACATGCCTAAATTATCTGTTGTGGTGCTCAGTGGTGCATGGCAGTGGTGTGGTTATATGAGTTTGTCACTGAATGTAATTCTCAGACTGACCACATGTTATCGAGTAGATGGGTGTTAGTTGTCTGAGATGGAAAGTAATTTGGACAGGATCCTTCTTTTTGACACCGTCATTACAGAGTTCAGCTCCTCCCCAATATCACTGGCCTTGTAGATCTTTTTGTTGAGTCTTTTGGTGTCTGCCACTTTCAGCCTGGTTCACTTGCATGCCACAGCATACAGGAGAGCACTGGCCATCATAGACTGGCCATCCTTACCATCATCTGATGTTGAAGGACCTAGAGCCTGCTCTGGCTCTTCCTGTAGACTACTTCAGTGTTCTTACAACAATCCAGTTTATTGTCAATGTGCACCCACATGTGTTTGAAAAACGGAATGATCGGATGGATACAGGAGACACAGGTGCCTTCCTCCTTCTCAGGTCCATGATCAACTCCTTTGTCTCCTGTCTAAGGGAATACACAGTGAAGAGAGAGGATGAAAGAACTGTCCCATCTGGGGCCCCAGGATTGCTTTTTACAACCCCTAGTGTTGCACACACACATACTCCAGAATTACAGTTAGGTAGTCAACAATCCAGTAGACAATGGGGACATCAACTGTCATTACTGGCAGCTACTCACTCAGAAGAGTTGATGGTGTCAAGAGCATGGGAGAAGTCAAAAAACCAAGAACCTCACTGCTCACTAAGGTCGAGGTTTAGCAGGTAGATGATGGTGTCTTCAACTTCCACTCTGGGCTGGTAGGTGAACCGGGTCTAGATGTGGGCTGACCATGATCCAAGTCTCTAAAGGGGGTCATGATGTTGGAGGTCAGAGCCACAAACCTGTAATTCTTTGCGCCTCTGGGACGTGTTGTCTTCGGCATAGGATCAGGGCAGGATGTTTTCCATGGCTCAGGGACCCTTTGGAGGTCTAGGTTGAACAGGTGCACCTAATGAAATGGCTGGAGGGTGTAGCAGATTTGTAAAGCTTTTAGTCCAAGCAGTTGTGTATGCTTGATAAGGACATGTATAGACACAAACAGCATGGAATTTTACATTAAAATATAGCTATAAAATAAGTCACAATAACTTCGATTGCCAACAGAATAGGTCCATATGCATAGACATGCTAACTGGGTAAATGACCTTGTCTACTATAGGGGAGCTAGTGAAAATATTTGTCACATAAGTTAACAAATTTGTTCATTTATCTAATGCATAATACAATAAGAATTTATTTAAATTTCAATTTGTTTAAATTTGCAGATCATCAGGAAAGTTGCCTAGTGGAGTTTTCCAGTTTGTGACAAGTGACTTATTCCTAAGCTTAGACATGGTGCATGGTTTAACCTGGCATGTATAGATTAATCTTTGATTGGTCCATAAACATACGTCTGGTGTGTATTGTTGAAATCTTGTCAAATTTCATAAAATTTCCAAGCAGGAATATTTGATTATCAAAATGTTGTGGTCATGTTAATTTGGCAATGTTATGGACTTTGTGACAATGTAGTTATTAGGTTTTGTTTGAAAGTTAGAATTATGTTGATGAAATGACATTGGAACAACAGTGACCATATGATGATTGGACAATGTTGAAAGAATACCCCAAACACAATGCTGCAAAAACAACATCTGGTCCCTGCAGAAAGTACTAGGGACATTAGGCACATGCTGTTCATGCTAGTAATAGTGATGTGTGAACATATCAACAAGCTCCACAAAAAATACAGATCAACAGCAATTTACTGAAATATTCATTTTAAAAAATATATATAAAAAAGAGGCGGCACGGTGGTGTAGTGGTTAGCACTGTCGCCTTGCACTGCCAGGGTCCGGGTTCGATCCCCGGCCAGGCTCGAGTCCCGTCTCTGTGTGCATGGAGTTTGCATGTTCTCCCCGTGCTTGGTGGGTTTCCTCCCACAGTCTAAAGACATGTAGGTTAGGTTAATTGGCGTTCCCAAATTGCCCGTAGTGTGTGAATGAGTGAGTGTATGCGTGTGTGTCTGTGCCCTGTGATGGATTGGCACCCTGTCCAGGGTGTACCCTGCCATGTGCCCTAAGTCTCCTGGGATAGGCTCCAGGCCCCCCGTGACCCTGAATACAGGATAAGTGGTATAGATGATGAGTGAGTGAGTGATATATAAAAAAGATCTTAATATCTGAGAACAGTTTCGTGTTATGCATTTCATGCTAGGATGACAAATTGCCTTAAGGCTGGATGGCTGCATTTATGTGACTATGCCCACGAAGTTATTAAAAGAGCTTGTCCATGAGCTGCACTCACTGGACATGATTGCACCCTGCATTGCACCATGCGTGCTTAGATCTTGACTGGTCCCATCATCTCTGTCTCTCTCTCAGGGTACAATAAAAGCATTTATCAAGCTTTTTTCTTCTCTATGCTGGCATGTAGGTGGTGAAATTAATCTTTCCCTGCATGTCTGAATGATTGAGGCTTCCTTGAACTAAAGACCTACCTGTTCATAGTACTAAACTTAACACTGTATATTAAAGCCAACGTCTTTTCAACAGTTTTGTTTGTCTGATAGTATGAGTAGTCTTCAACCTAGTGAACCAGCATCAGCATGTCCTTTGTTCTTTGTACAATAATGACATAACTGTGAACCCACAAATGCAAATGTACTGAGAGACACGTTCCATGTGGTTTTTGTTTGATCTTTTTTTTTTTTTTAGCCAAATCTTCTTATTTGCTTCCAGACCATGTTCCCAGTGGATTTGGGACATAAGCTATTTGAAGCATGTTCACTTAAATGTGATTTTAGATAAGCTAGGGAAAAAATACTTGTGTACATGTGTATGCATGTTTGCTCTGATTTTTCCAACCATTTGGCTGATCAGCAAATTGTATGCACTCCATGTCTTAACTGACACTGCACCTAAAACAGAAAGGAAGTGAAACAGAGAAGTCACATCAATATGACTGTTCCTGTAACTAAACTGTCATGAGGATTACCATAAATTTACCTGAGGCGAGAGAGAGCGCGCGAGAGAGAGAGAGAGAGAATGTTCCCTTTGTTTTTTTTTTTATATGTTGTTCTTCCTCCTGCATGATTTTATGACTGTGCTGTTTTTGTTTATTAAGAGATTATGAAGATTACTGAACATTATTTATTTACATTGTGTAAGTGTGTTCTTTTTATGAACTTTTCTTTTCTCAACTTATTCTACTCAGATTTTATCTATCACCAGCAATTCTCTTAATTCTGCCAAAAGAGTATCAACACATCTGTCTTTTTTATTATAATCTCTTCATAGTTTTTTATGGTGATCTCTATGGACAGGTGCTTTTATGAGTTCACAGTGCTCACATGCTGCCAGTGTTAATGAGCTCCCCTGACACCCATATTTCAGTTCTGTAGTCTTTCACTGGTGGGCCTGACTATTCATAATTTTTCAGAGTCTAAGAGGAGCGAGTAGGTTATTGAAAACCCATGAAGAACCCCCAATCCCCACCCCACCCCCCCGCAACACCCCAAGTTAAATCTATTTTAAAGCATCTATAAAAGAATAAGCTGCAAAATATAACAGCAAACTCATGAAATCATCTGTTATGTTTGATTAAGCAAATGTCCCACTTAATTATCTGATGACCTACAGTATAGCTTAAACCGTGCAGTTGTGACAGATTTACTAATCAAAATTCCTTAAGGTTCTGAGAGCACCTTCATAAAATATGTCATTGCAAGTCATTAACTCAGCATCACTTTGTCAAATGACAGATGTCCTAAATATGCTTTTAACAACAATACATTGCCACTCTTGATTCTAAACACAGGTAATGAATTGTACCTTTGATGTACCCTAATCAAAGTGACACCACTGAATGTTGTTACTGTAGGTGTTCAAGCATGAAAGGATGCAAGTGATGGTAAAACAGTATTTTACTTAGTTAAAGCACTCACTCAGCCAATCAAAACAAACATGTGTAATCTACAACACATACAGTAACACAATTAACAGGCAGCGGTCAGTCAATCAGCAGACAACATAAAGTTATGCAAAATGGCAATCAAGCATATAAGGTTATGCACCAACTGTGAAACTTAAAAGCATGTACAGTATAGTTCACACATATCTGTTGTCTCTGAGTTCTATTGCTACCTGAGTGTGATTGTTAACAGGTGTGTCTTATTCAGAACTCAGGAGATTTAAGCTGCATTCCATTCCGGAGTGTACTGTACTTCACAGGGTGCTCCCTACTCCCTGCACCATTTGCAGAGAATGTTAGTGATGGGAACTTTCTACGAAATCATCCGCGCAGACGTCACTTCCCCCATCCGTTACCATGGTAACATAAGCACCTTGGATACCTGTCGCTGCTGCTGTGGAAATTTCACACTACGGACATAAAATATTGAATATTTATTATAAACATACTATTCAAATGTTTGTAACTTGTAAATAAATTATTGATAATAATTGCTTAAAGATGTACCGAGATTTACTTTTTTTTATAGATTACTAGCCTACATAATACTAAGGATTTCTTGATTAAATGAAAATTATTGTGTCCTTTTAATAGGATGTCGTCCTCGATAATAATGCTAATAAATAAATATAAAATCATTTCCAAGCTCCAATTTATCACACACCTGTGACCTGTTGTGCCCTACACTGTTTGCAGAAACGCAGTTCCCTTTGAACTGAACATTTTCGCTCCCAGTGGTTTGGAATCACACTTAACATGGCTGAACACCCTGTGAATTTACTTCAGGCCGATTGGAAGTCTGTATGCTCTGGAAGTTGTTGGTCGCATTGGTCATACAGGAGGTGCATGTGGCATGTGAGCAGCTGCTATTGATAATCTGACCAGTGTATTTTAGCAGGAATAAATGTCCACCACATATTTTCTGTAGCTGCTAGCTAAACGTCAGGAAATGCTAAAATACTTCTAGTTATTTATAAGCATATTTCACTCATCCTTTAATGATCTCTAGGATTGATGCTTAATACCTTCAGGACAGTCATAACAGCCTATGGTTTTAAAATGCGTTTTTTTTTTTTTTTTTAATGCACATTGTCCTAGTGTCTGTATATACAGTAGAGTACCTTCTTATGCAAAAGTTTAGGCAACCCATGATAAATAAAAGTTGGTGATTTTTTAATTGAAAAGATGTTACCACAGTCTGTCTTGGAAATGGAAAAAATGCGCAATATTTTCAGCAAACATTGGTGCATAGTTATTTTTTACAGTATGTCATAAATTGAACAAAGATAAAAAAATAAAAATATTATTATGGCACTGTGAAAAAGTTTGGGCACCTTACATAATCAGTACTTAGTAACACTTCCTCTGGCAGATATCACAGCTTGCAAATGTTTTTCATAGCCAGCTAAAAGGTTTTCAATTCTTGTATTTGGGATTTTTTCCCATTCTTCCTTGCAAAAGGCTTCTAGTTCTGTAATATTCTTTGGTGGTCTTGCATGCACAGCTCTTTTAAGATCTACACACAACTTTTCAATGATGTTTAAATCAGGGGACTGTGATGGCCGTTCCAAAACCTTCAGCTTGCGTCTCTTGAGGTTTTCCATAGTGGATTTCGAGGTGTGTTTAGGATCATTGTCCTGTTGTAGAAGCCATCCTCTTTTCAGCTTCAGCTTTTTTACAGATGGTGTGATGTTTGCTTCCAGAATTTGCTGGTATTTAGTGGAATCCATTCTTCCCTCCACCCGTGCAATGTTTCCTGTGCCACTGGCTGTGACACAACCCCAAAGCATGATAGATCCACCTCCATGCTTAATAAGGTGTTCTTCTCATGAAATGCTGCTCCTTTTTTTTCTCCAAAGATGCCTTTGCTGATTGTGGACAAAGACCTTTATTTTAACTTCATCAGTCCACAGCACTTGTTTCCAAAACACATCAGGCTTTTGTAGATGTTCTGTTGCACACTTTTGATGTTGGATTTTATGATGGGGACACAGGAAATATCATTTTTATTTTTTATTTATTATTTAATAAATTACTCTCACCTGAAACTGATAGTAGCCAGTCTTAACAATTTACGTAATTTGGCTCTTCTTGGGGTAGCAAACACATCTACATCCATTACTAGAGCGTAGAAAGCAGAAACTCGAATATTTCTGTAGTTAGTATATCGGTAGTTCACGTTGACCAAAACACGCAAGAAAATGTGTTTCGGAAAAAAAACAATTTCGGCAAACACAGACATTCGCATTCGGACGGGATTAGATTTCTCAAGGGGCCGCCGAGTTTGCTGAAAAACCTTAGGTAATTTGCTCTGGAATTTTTACAATGGTCGTGTGAGAAAAAGACAGACATGGCAGATTCGGATGGGATTAAAATCCCTGCTCTCCATTATCACCCAGATGAGGATGGGTTCCCTGTTGAGTCTGGTTCCCCTCAAGGTTTCTTTCTATTGCCATCTTAGGGAGTTTTTCCTTGCCCTCGGCTTGCTCATCAGAGACTATTTAATCATTTTGATTCATACACATTTTTCACATTTAATAAAAATTTTCATAATTTTCTTTTTTGATAGTGTAAAACTGCTTTGTGACAATGACAATTGTTAAAACCGCTATACTGTACAATTAAAATTGATTTGAAATTGAAATCTCATGTCCATTTCTTGTGTTTCACCTGCTTGTTGTTCTTCTGAATTAATGGCTGATTTGCCACAATTTGACCATACAGGCCTGACTCACACCTGAACAGCAGATGTTGAAATATATCTGCCTTTTGAAGGTGGGCTCTAATTAGAAGGGCTGTAAATCGATGATTTCTGAGACTGGAGATGGTCCTCATGAGAGCCAGTTACAAAAAGTATATAAAGTTATAAAGTAAAGTAAGAGTTATATAAAGTTAAGTATATAAAGTTAGACTTTTTTTTAGGTTAGAATGCAGCAGCGAGAGTCCTCACTAAAACCAGAAGATACGAGCACATCACCCCTGTCTTATCTACACTGCATTGGCTCCCTGTGAAATTTCGCATCAATTTTAAAATACTACTTTTGACATATAAAGCATTAAATGGTCCCCGCCACAGTATCTGAGTGAACTGCTAGTGTCTTATGATCTGTCACGCATACTTGAACCAAAGGATACAGGCTGCTTGTCAGTACCACGTGTTAAGCCCCAAAGTTATGGAATAGTCTTCCAATTAATGTTCAGGACTCAGACACAGTCTCAGTGTTTAAGTCTAGGCTGAAAACCTATTTATTTAGTCAAGCATTTTTGTAATATGTAATATCCACTCTCATTGATCACTCAGGTTTCTTGATGGTGAGGTGATTGGTTGCTTTACATCACAGTTCCCCCTCATGTCTGTGTTTCCTTCTGGTTCTCCCTTTTAGTTATGCTGTCATAGTTAGTCCTGTCGGAGTCCCTGCTTGCACTCTGCACTAAATACACATTCACTTTATACATTGACTGTGACCAGACCTAACTGTTTTTCCTCATTCTCTTCTGCTCTCTAGTCACTCTTGAGCTGCCAGCGATCAAGAAAACCGGTGAAGGAAAAGATGTGTCCAAAATGTTGATTGGTAGTATATATACACATATATATACACAAACCAACCATAACATTATGGGAACCCATCTAGTATTGAGTAGGTCATTTTTTGCTGCCAGCCATTCATTAGTGAGCCTTGGCTGCCTATGACTCTGTCACTAGTTTACTAGCTTGGAAATTAATGGGCCATTGCAGCCCATTAACATCCTACAAGAGCTTCAGTTTTGGAATTGCTCTCACCCATCTCATATTTGGCCCTTGTCACAGTAGCTGCAATTACAACATATTATTACAATAGCACATAGACATGGGTGTGATATCGTAGGCAGCAAGGCAACATTTTGTCCCTAAAATTGATGTGTAGTAAGCAGGAAAAAAATGGGCAAGTGTAAGGATTAGAGTAACTTTTACAAGGGCCAAATTGTGATAACTAGATGACTAGATCAGGGCAACTTCAAAACTGCAGCATTTGTGAGATGTTACCAGTCTGCAGTGGTCGAGACTTACCAAAATATTTTTAAACGTATAATAAATGTAGATTTTGTGGTTATGTGGAAACAGTCCACACTGGGGTGGTGTACAGAACAATATAAGATGGAGTGTTGTTAATAACCAAAATTGCAAAACCATATCTTCTTTAGTTCTTCTATACCTGTCTTAGCAAGGTATGGAAATTAAAAGGAACTGAAAACTAATAAAATCCTGAAGCTGTACTTCTCCAGATGATTCAGAACATTAAGAATTTACATTCACATTATACTTATATTCACACTAACGTCTTATTTCATAATGACTCAGAACTAAGCAGCTGAGTTCACCCTTGCTGAAGGGGACAAAGAGTGGCAGCTTGGTGATGCTGGAATTTGACCTCACTACTTTTTAATCAGTAACCAAGTGCCTTGATCACTGAGCCATAACCGCAGGTGCTTTCATTTTACTCCAGGTACAGTGAAACACTATCAGGTCAATGGAGTATACAGCTTTTTTTTTCCAATTGAATTTTTATAGTACCTGCATCACCAATCCAGCACAGAAATCTAATCTAACTGGAACATGCAAATCACCCTGCAGTTTTGTTTTCAGGAATCATTCTGGTTACATGTGAGGGTTACATAAGTTTAGAAAAGCTGGAGTGAGCTACTTTCGGAAAGCAGGATTGTGGGACCTACCACAGTACGGTTAGTTGTTCGCTGTTGTCCAATAAATAAAGTAAATGAAATAAAAAAATATACCAACAACATTAAAATAAATGGGCACATTCTAATACTTTGGTCAGCGTTAGCTTTGATTATTTTGCTAAGTTAAGTCCTGGAATAAGAAAAATTGATATGATGGGATAACCTAGTTAATCAGTACATTCGGGTAGTCAACTGACTTCATTTTATTGTCACTTAACATTGCTGAGCCTAGACTTGACCAACTGAAGCAACCTCACAATGTAATACTGCCTCCGGAGGCTTGTACACTATGCATGGTGGTTGCATCACTTCATGCACTTTCCTTCTTCTCTGACAGGTCCATCACTCTGTAGTAGGGTCGATCTTTATGCTGATTAGCAAACCAAACTTTTTTGTCTGTTTAGCCTCACACTTCTTATGGCCACACAGCTGTTTAGAGACAGTCCTGTGAGTATTTGTTCACAGAAATTAATCATCAGAAATGTCAGTAGGTGATGAAAAAGTCAGGGAATCAAAACAAAACACATGGACTGAAGTTTCAATTAACAAGCAAATCTTAATGGAAAGCTGTCAAAAAGGACAACAGGAAACACAGAGATAAGATCCAGAGGGAATCATAAACATGGATGCTGGAGACTGGCTCCAGATGGCCTACTAATTGGTCAGAGTCTTCCCACAGTTCTTATACAACACCTGTTATTTACGCTCTCCAATATCTGCAAGCTTTGGAATTGCTGTAGTGGATTAAAAAAGCACGGAGCAAATGTATCTACATGTGTCTACACATGTATGTATGGACTTATGGGTCAAGATTTATGCATGAACTCCATCTAATATGCCTTTACTTGTAATTATGCAGGATCAGTGCAGCCAGAAACCCAAACCCATACTGTCAAAACATGCAATAATCATATGCAATATGTACATGGCAGACAGTAGCAGAACGCACTCTATTAATTCCTTAACTGTTATGAATATGTAAGTACTCACAGCTAGCAGTTTTGAGTTAAATACTCTTCTTTTCATTTACTTACACACAAAAACTTTCCCACGTATGGGAGAATAAATCAATCTGTCAAGGTTGTGCTCCGGATGCTGGCTTTGTTAGTCCTCTGGTGTTGACCACGTAACCTTGTAATAATAAATCAAGAAAAAAAAAATGTGAACGTAAGTGCCTTTGTACATTTTTGATGAATGTGCTGTATATGATAAGTATGCTCCTGTGAGCAGGAAGAATGTTTATACAGGGATATATTTTATTATTTTTTTCTGGCATATTTATATATAGAGCATGAGTGGGCCGGGAAATGTTCTAGCCGGCAGCTATGAGCTGGGCTTCTCTCGTCCCTCTAGCAGGATTCAGAATTGATTTCCACAGAGAATGAGATAAACCAGAGATATGTGTATTTTGGTGTTACTGGTTAGCTGTGAAGCTAAATTTGGGTTTCTGTATCAGAAACGTTGATTGACAGCAAAAGAACGGGCTGTGTCCTTAAGTAAACAGTACTCCACAACACTATACTGATGCATTGTCTGTCTTTATTTACACAGATATCCGTGTGGTACTAACTTGTGGGTGGACAGCCCTACTTTATTTCTCTCCAGTCAGCTAACAAGGCAACTGCATCACTTTTGCTTATGAACTCCCCATTGAGTTTTTGGGCATTAAGAAGGGAGTGACTTGATTAAACTGAAAGCTTAGAAATATTCATAGAGTGCATTTTATGGTTGACCCTGAAAATATTCATTTTTTTCTAACATCTTTTTTTTTTACTTAAATATAGGTGAATATAGTTCCTTATTCCAAGAGGAGGTACATGTACTTAGTGGTCATTTCTGAATATCTATGGCTATGGATTTAAACATTACACCACATACAAATCTACTAAAAAATGAGTTACATGTTTCAGTTACATTTGATTCAAGGTTAAACATAAGCACATATGGGTATTGAAAGCCTTTCAGAAAATGAGTTTTGCGATTGGATACCTGGACATTTATGCAGTTATTGTCATCTCTGTGACTTTAACCATAGGCATGGTTGTTGGTGTTAGACACTCTGGTGTGAGTGTTTCAAAACTACTGATCTCCTTGAATTTTTCACACAAAACAATCACAATTGAATTTACACAGAGCGGTGTGAAAAATAAAAGAACAGTGAGCGAGTCACAGTTGTGTGGACACACTTTTCAATAAAAGTGAGTCAGACGTTTAAATACACTCAGTTGACTATGTGTTTAAACTGCTTGGAGAATTCCAGAAAATAATATCATGGCTTTAGAAGCTTCTGATTGACATCATTGGAGCCTGCAATATTCCAAAGGCCTGAAGGTACCACATTCATCTGTGCAAACAATACTAAGCAAGTATAAAAAATAAAATAAAAAACATGGGACTGCATAGCCATCATACTGCCCAGGAAGAAGACATGTTCTGTCTCCTAGAGATGAACATACGTTGGCATAAAACGAAAACAATGAATGAACGAAACTGGACGAAACTGATACAAAAGTATCTATATCCACAGTGGTGCATTTCACAAAATAGATAATATAATCAGGAAGAAAGATTATTATTTATATTATATATTGAAGCATCCATTCAAGAAGTTTAAGCTTAGTCAGAAATGAGTTTTCCCAATGGACAATGACTTCAAGCATACTTCCAAAGTAATGGCAAAATACATTAAGGACAACAAAACTGAAATATTGGAATGGCCATCACAAAGTCCTAACCACTACCCAATAGAAAGTTTGTGGGCAGAACTGAAAATAGTAGAAACCTGACTCAGATACATCAATTCTGTCAGGAGAAATGGGCTAAACTTCTAGCAACTTATTGTAATGAGCTTGTGGAAGGTTACCTGAAACATTTGACCCAATGTAAACAGTATAAACTTGGTATACGTAAACTTCTGACACACAGGGAACGTGATGAAAGTAATTCGTTTCTGAAATAAATCTTTCACTGTACATTTTCATATTTCACATTGATGAAATAAAGTAGTGATCCTTACTGACCTAAGACGGGGAATGGTTACTAGGATTATTTCTCTGGAATAGTTAGCTGTCTTTTGGTATTGCTCAGGCCTTAAAAATATGTGGACACACAAAGTGCTACTGTGATGTGCTAGTGTGGTGCACCTGCTATAAAAACATGATACAGATCTGGGACTGATTTGATCTTTCAGATCTTTTACTCTCTCATACACTACGTAGACAAAAGAATACCAATGGAAGGCCAACCAAAGTGCTGACTACCGTCCTGCTTTTTCTGTTTTTTGTCTGCAAAATGTTTCAAATAAATTCATTAAAATGTATATTGTCAGCTAATAATAGACATGAGTTTAATATGAAGCAAAGCATATCAAGCAGAGGTTAACTGAGTAAGGGAAGTACAAAAACCTACAAGAACAGGCTTAATGAACTGCTAGAGCCTATGTCGGTATCCTAAAATTTGAAGATGACACCAGAGGATAAGGATAGCTCTGAGGTGCATGCACAGAAAATATATTCTCAGCCAATAGAGATACTCCAGACAGGCTCCATCTCCTGCTGCTCACTCAGAACCACCAATCTGCAGAAGATGTAATGCCAGGCCTCAGCCAAAGGACCATTTTGTCTGTTGCACTATTAATTCAGCATGAGGGAGAGCTCCCGCTGGAAAAGGAAAAATCCTGTGTGTCTGAGGTGAGGTCAGATGGAATCCCTTACAGCTAGAATACCTTAATTGTGCTAATATTCTGTAGCTGGTAGTGCCTTTTTCTCTTTATACAATTAGTTCTGACTGTTTACCCTAGCACAATAGAGGCATTAGGAAACACAGGTAAAATAACTAACATGACAGTTAAGGGTTGTATCTTTTCCCTTATATATGTGTTTTATCACAGGTCCAATTAAAACTGTGTATGAGATTTTCCATGGTAAAAAATGATAATGTCTGTAGTAGGAAACCAGGTTCTTTTTCCCCCACTCAGATTCTGGGTGTGAGCCAAAATACACCCTGGGAGTGGGCTGCCATTCTGAAAGACTAAGAGGGCTATAAAAAAAAAATCAATTAAAAAAACATTCAAACGTGACATCAAACACACATCACATTTAGCCTAGCTCAAGGACGTCTGTAGGTTGCTTAGCTTAGTGTCAGTTTTAATGAAGAACATGATCAAAGTGGCTCCGTTAGAAAGAAAAGACTCATATGATGAGATAATAAGCTGAGTGATTTTCCTTCTACTGACAATACTACTGGTTGCTTACACTGTGGAACAACCAAGCATAATGAGAAATAGCTGCTTTAGAGTGATATTAGCTTTGCGCGTAGGAGTGTCATAAACATAATATAATTAACCCCAGACAATTCCACAGAGTAGTATGGGTAAGAAGCATTGTCTGAAGGTACTGCCACAAGTTAAGGGTTACAACCTACATAAAATCACTCACACAGACATGCATTAAAAATACACACACTCAAACAAGAAACACACACGCCTGCATTTACGTTATCTTCAGTGCTCTCTCACACACACATACATACTGTATGTTATACACACAAGCCCATGCAATTTTAATGAACAACCCTAGATGCAAATTTTTATCATTTACATTTTACTTTCATTTTTGGCTTTGAAAAATGCTTTATACTCAGCTCTAAATATTTTGTCCTTGTTTCTTCCTGCTTCCTGCACTGCTTACTCAGCCCTCACTGCTGTTTTTTTTCTCTACATGTTCAGAAGATTATATTAAAATGTATAATAAAGTATTTAGAGTTTGCTGAAAGGGAACTGATTTTTGACATTTGGGTCACAATGACTTCTGAGAGTTGTATCACGAATAAAACTCTCAGAACCCCTCTATAGGTCCAAATTTACAATCCTTATACTGATAAATATGTTTTGTATTCAAGTAATTTTTTTAAGCACCTTTAAGAATGATCACCCTTACAAAGCAGCTATATAGAATTAAAAGAAAATTATTGAAATTAGTATGAAATGTGAGAAAATATGTATGAATCAAAATGATCAGTTGAGCAAACCGAGGGCCACAAGGAGAAACTGAGATGGCAGCAGGAAGATACGATGAGAGGAACAGACTCAACGGGAAACCCATAATCATTTGGGTGATAATGGATAGCAGGAATTGTTGTGCAGTCATACTGTGATGGGCTGCTGGACAGAAAATGTGTTCATGTTAAAAAGAAGCCCAGTTCGTTATTGGAGGCTTAGGTACAAAACTCTAGAAAATTCCAGTCCTGAACTATTGAGCGACTGCAGTCACAATTTCTCAAAGAACAACTGTCTGCATCAGCTGAGGCCAGGACCGTCTTCAAAGTCAAACAGTAAAGTGGATCGGTCCCCAGTCAACACACGACATCCTAAGCATCAAGACTGCACAGGGAATCAAGACAATTCGCCAGCCAGAAGCGGAGCACTGGGATGAGTTAAACAAGTCAAGAGGTCAGAGGGGTCTGGTCACTGGCATCTCAGAAGTGCTATGTGTAACAGTTAGGTATGGTCACAGGCAAATAATGTATTAGGTGAATGTATATTTAGTGCAGATGAATGTTAGTGACAGCATAACTAAAAGGGAGAGCCAGAAGGAAACACAGACATGAGGGCTCACTGGGAGGTAAAGCAACCAGTCACTCCACCGTCAAAAAACCTGAGTGATCAATGAGAGTGGGGAAGACAGCATCCTAACCAGTTCACCAGAATACTCTACGTCCATCAGTCCCGCAGATGTGCTCCTTTACCTAAGGCAAATGCATTCACAAAAATGCTTGGCTAAATACATTTTTTTTAGCCTAGACTTAAACATTAAGATTGTGTCTAATTAATTGTGATTATTAATTGGAAGACTATTCCATAACTTTGGGGTTTTGTAAAAAAAAGCTCTGCCTGTAATTTTCATTTAAGCAGTACTGACAAGCAGCCTGCATCCTTTGATCGAAGTAGGTGTAGCGGATCGTAAGACACTATCAGTGTCAGATACTGTGGCGTGAGACCAATTAGTGTTTTATAGGTCAATAGTAGTATTTTACAATCAATGCGAAATTTCACTGGGAGCCAGTGGAGTGTGGATAACAGGGGTGATGTGCTCGTATCTTCTGGTTCTAGTGACGACTCACGCTGCTGCATTCTGAAATAACTGGAGCTTGCATCTAGTTGCATATCCAGACAGTAAGGTGTTACAATAATCCAACCTAGAAGTGATTAAAGCATGGACCAATTTTTCTGCATTGTTAAGTGCAATATATTCCTAATCTTGTCAATATTTGTGAGATGAAAGAATTCTATCCTGGTAATATTCTCTACATGAATTTCGAAAGAAAGACTGGAACTATTAAAACCAAAGTCTCATACTGTTGCACATGATAAAAGAGAAAGTCCACCCTTATTGTGTAATCAAAAAGCTTAATTCTAGCTGCATGTGGTCCTAGAACTTTTGTCTTGTCAGGTTTAAGCCGAAGGAAGTTAATTAACATCCAGTCTCATATGTCCTTCACACATTGATCAACTTTATCAAGCTGGCTTTTCTCATATGGCTTTGCTGAGACATATAACTGTGTCATCAGCATACCAGTGAAAACTAATACCATACTTACGAATTATGTTACTCAAAGGAAGCATATAAAGAGAAAATAGTACTGGGTCTAAAACCAAACCCTGTGGAACACCAAACTTCA
Source organism: Clarias batrachus (assembly GCA_003987875.1). Classification (NCBI taxonomy): domain Eukaryota; kingdom Metazoa; phylum Chordata; class Actinopteri; order Siluriformes; family Clariidae; genus Clarias; species Clarias batrachus. The sequence continues at coordinate 3,691 of QMIH01000771.1, read as the reverse complement.
CTTGAGCATACAGTTTGTCAATATTTAAATTGACAAACTGATATCAGTCAGGCAAATAGGATCTTAGCCAGGAGAGGGCCAATTCCTTAATTTCTACAACATTTTCTAACCTTTGAAGGAGAATATTATGAATAAGTCAAGTAGCACAAGCATAGTGATGCAACCCTTATCTGAGGCCAAAGGTTTACTACTTTAACTTTAAGTGTTGTCTTTGTACTGTGATGAGGCCTAAATCCTAACTGATACATTTTGTGTATGATATTCCCTATAGATATGAACATAGCTGCTGTGCTACTACCTTTTTTAAGATCTTAGAGAAAAAAGGGAGGTTTGCTATCAGCCTATGGTTGGACAGATGACAGAGGTTGGCTTAATAACTGCTAATTTAAAAGATTTTGGAATATATCCACTGCTGAGTGGAGAATTAGCTACTTTTAACAAGGGTTCTGATATTGCTGGTACTGTTTGTTTGAGAAAAAGTATTGGTATAGGATCTACTGTGGTTGTTGTAAAGGTCCTATTTGTTTTTGTGCAGTTACTAAGTATAATATATATTAAGTACATTGAAACCTATAGCCTAGGAGAATTTCGATGCAGATTGAGTTATCGTTCCTTTGGAAAGGACTGATTTACTGCACGTATCTGTTTTATCCATTAATGTTATTGCTAATATAAATATTCCAATTACAGTATATAACAAGCTAAGACTTGTCTGTAATGTGGACTGTTCTGCATCCAATATGCTTAAGCTTCACAGATTGTTTAATTATGAGCCTCATATGGATTAAAAAAAATTCAGGCACTCTTATTAATAATTATGACAATCCACACTAAAACCATGACTGTATGAATGTTCATAGGTTTATAAGTGTTAGGTACGAAAGTTTAGTGTTACAGCAGGTAAAAGCTTTTGATTTTTTGTATATCTTCCAGGTGGCGTGGTGGCTTAGTGGTTAGAGCAATAGCCTTGCACTTCCAGGTTCTGGGTTTGACTACCACTTTGTCAAACCACGCGTACATGGAGTTTGCATTTTCTCCCAGTGCTTGGTGGGTTTCCTCCACACACTCCAGTTTCGTCCCACAGTCCAAAGACATGTAGATTAGGCTGAGTGGCTTCCCAAATTTCCTGTAGTGTATGAATAAGCATATGTGTGTGCCCTGAAATCGATTGTTACCCCATCCAGGATGTACCACAACTCGTGCCCTAAGTCTCCTGGGATAGGCTCCAGGTCCCCTGCAACCCTGTCTACAGGTTAAACTGGCATAGATGATGAGTGAGCATGTATTGCACTTCCTGACTGCTCAAACTAAGTAAAAAAAAAAAATCTGTCTGGCAGAAACTTATTTGCTAAAATGAAAACACAACCAGATGTGTTAGCACAAAGAAGTTAGAACAGTACAAGGCCAAGATTGAATGAAAACCAGAGCTTTATCATAAAGGGACGCTATTACGAATGCTTTTTACTATAGCTTTCCACTTTATTTATAATATATAGTGCTTTTAAAAATGGTCAAAATGCAGAATTACAGAAATCTTGATAAGTCTTTAGATCAAGTAGATTTAGAGATGAAATATCAACCAAAAATCCAGAAAAAGTACTTACAATACAGTAAGTTAGATACAAATGTTAATACAATGATTTGCATTTCAATCAGCAAAATAAGTCATTGATCACCAAATAAAACATGATTTAGTACTTGATGGAAAAATCCTTGTTGCCAAGCAGAGAGGTAAGATTTTTCTTGTAGTTAGTTACCAGTTTTGCACACATCTCAGATGGGATCTTGGTCCAGACCTTTAGGTCCAGATGTTCTCTAAATCTTTAAGGTTTTTCGCCTGCGGTTGCTTGGCCACTGAAAATTTTAGCTCCCTCCATACATTTTCAATAGGAGTAAGATCTGGAGACTGGCTACACCACTCCATGACCACCCTTTTATTGCCTGGTGGTGTTTTTTGGGTCATTGTCATGCTGGAAGACCCATGACCTCACCCATTGGCCCCTCAAGTCGGCCTGTACCTTTAGCAGCAATACAGCTCCAAAGCATGATGTTTCCACGTCTGTGATCCGTAAGGAAGGTTATAGGGTTATAGTCAGCATTTTTCCAAAAACATGAGTTGTGTTGATGCCAATGAGCTCAACTATGGTCTAATCTGACCACAGCACTCCCAATCCTTCTCTGTTCATTACCAAACCTAGGACTTGTACATGTGGCTTCTTGAGGAGGGGGACCTTGCAGCGCTAAGGGATTTCAATCTATGGAGGTTTATTGTTTTACCAATGCTTTGTTTGGTGACTGTGATCCCAACTGCCTTGAGATCATTCTCAAGCGCCTCCCATGTAGTTCTGGACTTATATCTAATTTTTCCCATGATCATCCTTTCCCCTTGAGGTGAAATCCTGCATGGAGCTTCAGACAGAGGGCAAAGGGTGATTAATTTGTACTTCTTTCATTTACAAATAATCGCTCCAACAGTTGTCTCCTTCTCACCAAGCTTCTTGCTGATGGTTTTGTAGCCCATTCCAGCCTTGTGCATCTTGTCCCGGATATGTTTTGGCAACTCTTTGGTCTTACCCATCTTTGGTCTTGGTGGTGAGGACTGAATGTAAGATAGAGATTCTGCGGGCAGGTGGCCTTTATACACATAATGAGTTTTTGTTAGGAGGACCTTTTTTAATTAATCTGTGTAACACATGAGCACATGACATAACAGTCAAGGATAATCCAGCTCGTAAATCCAGTAAACAGGCAAGGGTCGGGCAATGTGGATACTAGGATAGGCTAAATTCAAACTGTGGGAACAGAAACAAGATCGAAATCAGAAATAGCAGTCAAAATTCAGAAGGCTTGGTAACGACACTGAAACAAGTTCACAGGGAGCGTATACTTCGCGAGGGCTGGAAGTACTTTTATCTGTGTCCTGTGATTCAGGTGTGCTAGTACTCAGGTGAGTCAGAGCGTTGCTGTTGGGAGTTGTAGTTCCTGTTTGTAGTTCTGACACCTTCAAAATAAGCCTATGATTAAAAAGACCCTTCATTTCTTTGTAGTGGGCAAACCTTCAAAATCTACTGGAGATCAATTTTTTTTTCTCCACTTTATAATTCAGTAGAAATACAGGATGTGGGCATTCTTTTTATTAAGGTTACCCGTCAATCTCAATTTAGTTTCCCTATGACTTGATTTTAATTTTAATTTGATTAAGTGTTTAAAATCTTTGAATCATAAGTCCTACAACAGGCTGCCTTAATGCATGGAAGTATCATGAACCACTAATTATTTTTTGATTATTATATAATTTAATTTGTTTAATTTTCCATGTAATACTTAATATTCAAGTTTGTAAAATATGAATATCAAATGACCCACATGGGCACCATGACACAGTCAAAATGTAGAGGAATAGTTTTGACATGCGACACATTCAAATGCAAGCAGCAGTTGAAGCCTGTGGCTAGCTAAGCCACAATGTCAGACAAGACGAAGTTTGAAAGTATGGTAGCTTTTCTGTATCAAATTTTTAATTAAGATGTAATATGCAAAAACGGCAATTTAATGATACATTTTAATTTATTCTTCCAAAAATGAAACATTGGGCTCAACATTTAAATTCAATTATTCTATTTATGTCATGGTACGCCAGGTAACGCCCACTTCTCGTGACAAGCCATGATCACAATTCCTCTCCACACTC
>QMIH01000770.1:258103-278027 GCA_003987875.1 Clarias batrachus | reverse complement strand
AAAAAAAAACTTTTTCAACCAGAACTTTAGATATGGTGATTTAAAGGGCACCTATTATGAAGAATGTACTCTTTAGCCACATGTAGACATTCAAACAGGTCTCCAGTTTGTGTACAAACAAAAAACATAAGAAAAAACAAGTTCCCTGCTTTGAGCCCTTTTTTATTTATTTTTATTTTTATGTATTGGCTGGCTGAACAACCCAATTAAATTTTCCCCTTAATGTGACCTTAAGAAGAGCCCCTTCGCTGGCTTGTAGCTAAAGGGTGGCTCAGCAGTAGCTCATTTCATTGACGCTGAAACAACACCGTGGAAGTTTGAAGTATGAGTATGAAAATACATTATCTGAGGGGTATTTCAGCTGGGGCATTAACACTGTGTTACCTTCTTAAGGAAATAGAAAAGTATGGGACCTTTGGAGCTTGTGATTTTGCCGTTCATTAGTTAGGAGTTAGATTATTACATTATTACTTTCATCATATTAGTACAGTACTTTTTTTTCATTATTTTAATTGCAGTTGTTGGTGGTGATATACACACCTAGCTTGGACTCTATTACTTCGAATTCAGCTATATATATTTATTTATTTATTTATTTATTTTTTACTTTAATTTTCTAACTAATAAGCAATATAAAGTGTGATTTTATGTGATTTAGCATAACCAGCTTAACTTTACCTTGTGTTACCCCCCACTAAATGTCTAGTCTCAAATATGCACCTTAATTTTACTGCTATGCTTTATGTTTTAATTATAATAATAATAATTATTATTATTATTATTATTATTGTTGTTGTTGTTGTTGTTGTTATGACTATTAATATTATTATTAATAACCTTCCCCAGATGTGCTGAGTGTTACAGCATGAGCTCTGGTTTCTCCATGATCATGGCCATTCTGTGTGGTGATTAATTATTTCTCTATAGCGTTCATGTCTGTTATTGTTCTCCTGTTGGTTATCGCTGCATTGTAGAATAAATTTCTTCAGGCAATTGTTTCTATTATATCAAGTGGCTCTTCCAAGGTTGCTTGCTCTTTCCTTTTATTGGGAGAGTTATTTCTCTCCGCCATTGTAATCACTTTATGTCTGGTGAAAAAAGAACAAATTGTTGAAGAACAGTTTTTCTCAAATTAAAATGTGAACTGTGTTCACAGTGTACAAGAGCTGTTTCAAATCAAACCGGGACTTTCTGGTGAATGAAGGCGTAAAATCGATTGACATTTACAAAAAAATTCAAGCACGATACGACTCTTAGCCGCAGTAAAACATTTGAACGATGCAAATATTTTAAAGAAGGCCATTCGTCCATGAATGACAATCCTGGCTGAGGTGCCTCAGCGTCCAATGCAGCCATCCTGTGAACATTCAGCAAGTGGAACACCTGATCTTTGAAAAAGGACGGATAACTTATGACAACTTGTGGAAGGGACACATCTGTCTGTGGGACCTGTACACACTATCATTCATCAGCACCACTTGCACTTCTTAAACTAACAACAACATTCTAGAACAATACTTTTTTTTTTTTTAAATGATGAAATAACACATATGTTATTAAGCAATTAACTAACATCAACAAGAGTCATTTGCCACTTCGAGACACGTAGGTCAGCTGTTCTGGAACAGCTCCTGCCAAAACAGCATTGTCAAGTGCATTTTCAAAACCATTTCAGCATTGATTTTCAGCGTAGAAAGAAATAGAAATCAGGAACAATCATAAAGTTAGAAGGGTGTTCAAACTTTTGACTGGTTCTGTGTGATCTTTTTTGACACCAGGTGCTGTCGGTGCTGTTCTACTTTCAACCACAGTGAGTTGAGGTGCCGCGACCCTTCTGTGTATGACGTGGAGCTGGCCTTGGTGCTGAATACATGCCGGGTTTTCCTCTGTTTGGTTGAGTGTGATGGTGGAAGATAGTAAGATGCGCTGGCTCTAGGCCCGCTGTCAGACTGGACTAATATAAGTGCATAGTGTCTGTCTCTTTCACACATGACATGAGATAAGGGTGCAAAGCAAAACCCAGAGAGACTATATGAGGAATAAACCGTGAGAGGAACCATTATCAGAACGAAGCCATGAGTTCCTTAAGTCTGATGCTGTTTGAAGGATCTTGTTTGACCTTCCTGTAGAAGGTGTGTCATCTTGTATCAGTGTGCTTATTGCAACATTTAGAGCCTTAGAGCCATTATTCCAACATAGATATAAAACGTGGAAACTAAAACCAAAGAATGTAAAGGTCAAGGAAGCATGAAATTCTGCCCTTTTAATACTTCACACTGAATTTACAGTCACAGAGCAAAACATTTAGAGCCAATTTTATTAAAAATTAAACAAAAATATTTTTTTTCAAGTGAAACTCCATTATGTTGAACTTGTGAAAAAACTAAAAGATGCTCATGTAGGAGAAGCAGTTGTGTTTGTCCAACACGTCTAATACCTGATATTGACTCAGGCATAGATTCGTGTCCCTGCTGCTTTCAGTCAATAACACAACCATGTTTTAGTCTCCTAACACTAAACAAACTCGCAATTACGCAGCATTTTCTCTCATGTGCATTGGCTGAACTAGGTTGTTTGGAAGAATGGCGGTGGAGGACAGGATATAAAATGTAATATGGAGAGCTCTGTTTGTTCTGTTTTGGCTCTATTTGTTCATCTCTCTCTATCGCTCTCTCTTTCTCTCTCTGTGATTACTGTGTTGGGTAAATATTACAGCTCCTGCTGTGAAGGACAGCATTCAGACACATTCAGAGACATAACTCTGACATACACTCTGTCTCCTGGAGTAAATATGTTGTTTCACAGGATTCATTCTCTAGTTTACACATCAAATGTAATGGTGTTTTGATTTCTTTTTTTGGTGTTCAAACCAGTGTCTTTTTTTAGCACACCTAATAGGTTGATGCTTAATGATGATCATTATGACTGGTTTTGCTTACGACTTAGAAATTCTTAAAGATAAGTTGTTATATGTTCCTATTCTATCCATTTTCTGTATAAGATATACTTGTCACAAGTCTAGATGGTGGTTTGGCTAGACCGGCTGATGGTGTACTTGCCGTAGGCATATGGTAGGCATGCACGCAGAGGGGTTGTTCAACAGAAGGAGTCCTTTTATTAACAAACTAAAAACAGACACAAACAAAGGAACCAAAACCGCAAACTCMAACTAAAACTAGGGCTCTTTAAACAGAAGGCACCTCAGTCAGGTGATGAGTGCTCACCTGAACAAGTTTCTATAAATAGCAGTTTGTTCTGGGAAACTGAGTCGACCAACAAAAACTACAAACAGACAAACAGAAACAGTGACCTCTAGTGGAGGACCCTAACAATACTTCACATCCTTTCACACACTTTCACTGCCTACCCTTAGGGGACTCGGCGCACTAGGTACAGTGCCATTCCATCACAGGGCACACAAGAACAGCTCACACTCTTTCACAAAGTATGGGCAATTTGAAAATGCCAATTAGTCTATTCTGTATGTCTTTGGACTGTGAGAGGAAACCCGAGTACCAGGAGAAAACCCATCAAGCATCAGGCAAATCAACCCTTAGTCAACCCCGAGACGTGACTATATATATATATATATATATATATATATATATACTGGATATATATTATATACAAATTATTTATTTATATATTGTAGGTATTATTATTTATCTAAAGTAAACACAGCTTGTTCTATAATGTTAGCGAGAAACTGCAAACAATCGTAAACTCCGTCCTGCTAATGGAAAACAAAAATTTACAGCTTTACCTCTGACTGTTACAGAGCACTAACACTGGAGCCTCCTTCCATGAACATCCTCTTACAGAAAACTTTACGGAACATGTTTTGTAATCAGTTTATTATAAGTGGAGCGTTTGCTGTATTTCACATCCCTGTGAACAAGCTGTTGCTATGGACACGATAATGGATGATAATTAGAACAAGCGCATTAATATAAGCCTGCGCTATAGTCATACCTGCTGTTGTAGAAAACGAATCAACACTTTGTGTTCGTAAACATTCAGCGGTTCCTGTCTGTCTCTCTGTTTAGACTCCAGTTGTGTCCCAGAYATACAGAGCTTGTTCCTCACCGTGCCATGCCCTGCTTTCAGCTTTTCTTATTTAAACTAGGTGATAAAGCATTCAAGCCTGAAATTGTTTTCGGCTATATGGTCCTTTCCCCTCACTTCAGATAAGTATATCCGTCTCGTATGATCGAGCACAATATTAAATCCTTTCTGTTCCCAGCAGGAGCTGCAAGTGATGCAGTCAGAAGTGTTTCCTCTGAAACCACTCAACTTGACATTGACCGTATCTCTACGCAGAATATGATCTCTTTACTTAGGGTCATGTAATGTGTATACTTCCACAGGTCTGAACAGTTTCTACTGTGAAATAATGTCTCAGTAAATCTACGTTCCTCTTTTATTGCTTGGCGAGTAAAGTACACTGCCTGGTCAAAAAAAAGGTCACACACACACACACACTAATATTTAAATCAAGCGCCTTTAGCTTTGATTACAGCATGATGTCCAACTCGTTTGACAATCTGAGTCCTGGAATATGGCCATGGCACCAGTGAGGAAAAGCTCCACAGATGTGATAACTGCAATCTGAAGCAACCCCAGATCATAACGCTTCCTCCAGAGGCTTGTACAGTGGGCACTATGCGTGATAGGTGCATTAGTTCATGCGCTTCCCTTTTTACCTTGATGTGACTGTATAGGCTGAAATAGGCTCAATCTGGACTCATCAGCTCACATGACCTTTTTCCATTGCTCCAAAGTGCAATCTTTTTGCTCCCTAGTAAAGTGAGTCTCACTAACAGGTGGATACACAGCTATTTAGTCGCAGTCCTTTGAGTTCTCATCAAGCATTTAAGTGATCTCTGATGACACTTATTCAAGATGTGATTCTCACATTAAATGAGGGTTCAGCACCACCCTTCCCRGGTTAAATAAAAGGTTGGAGAGTTTTTAACACAGTTCCAGTAATTTCCCCTTTATCGTCTTAGTTGTTGTCTTTGTTTGATACAGGAAAATAAATTAACCGATCTAAACACATTAAGTCATATATTTTTTTGTTTTTAGTTTTCTAAATACCATAGTTCCTTGGTTTATTCCCTACAATATCCCATGCTCCAGTCCAGTTTTTTTTCTTTTTACCTCACCAAATCAGTCATTTCTAGATCTATTTATAGTATTTAGTTCCCTCAGCTCAATTATTCTCTTATTGAAATATTTGTCTCTCTAGCTCTTGCATGGTCTGCAAACTGTCTGTTTGCGTTGTCTTATGTTTGTTTCATTTGCTTGCTTTCATTCGCCATTCCCTCATATTTTCTACCCCAGTGATTTTCAGATCTCTCGCTCTTGTTTGCTTATTTTTTTTCTCTCTATCGTTTTATAGTTCTCTGGTTCAATCTCTTAGGGGCACTAAGTTGTTGTCGTTTGTTTGTTTCTAGACTATATTTTATTTCCCAAGCTTCCTCTGATCTAACTCTAGCTCCATTTAAATGTTAATTTTGTTTCATTTGAACTCCAGGAAAATTCCCTAGATGCCTGATCCATGTAGCATGGTGAGACACTCAGTGAGACACTCGGTACACTCCGCTAACATAATTTGACAAAATTGTGTTTGTGTTCTTGTTAGTGTGCTCAGACTTCAAGAGTCGATTCCGTCAGATGTGAAGGCAGGAGGTAATTGCAGTCCTCCCACAGCGTCGTGTCTTCTGCTTCCTCACACAGTGATTGAAATTCTCTCAGGAGGCTGTTATCTGAAGTCAGAAAGGTATTACCCCAGATTTCCCTCCATCCGCTCTTCATCAACAACATAGCTAGGATAAGGCTGAGAGGTTGCGTCATGCTGAATCTCACTGAAGTGAGGAATCTGACATAGCGTCATACTGCGGCAGAATTTGATAAAAACACATTTAGAAGCTAGAGATGCTAATATGCTTCAGCTTCAACTTAACTGTTAGCATTTTATTGTAAGGTCAATGTCAATGGCATGGCAAAAAATATGACATGTCTTGAGAAAATGGTTGCTAGGCAACTATATGAAACGACCGAAGCCTGTTTTTATCACCTTGATAAAAAAAAAAAAAGTGTAATTTCTCAGAATTCTCAGAAACTTTTTCCCGCAGTTCTGACTTTTGTTCTCATGAATCTTACTTTTTTCATATTTGTGACTTTATTTCATATAATTCTGACTTCCTTTTTCAAGCAACCCCAGACAACTCAAGTTTTTGACCAGACAGGCAGTGTCACCTCTTCTGCAGAATGTCACTCAGAAAGCCTGACATATTGAAAACAAAAATCATAATAGGACAATTTTTTTACATACTGTATGCTTGTTCAAGCTGTGAGGTCTTTATGCGAGATCTTCAGGCTCATGGATATTGGCACCAGTTGCATGMTTGGGATGTTTGACTGAGAAACTGTTTTTTCCTCACAATTCTGCCATTATTGCTTATTATTTTCCATGCACAAAGGATATGTTTTAAAAAAGCTGTTTGTTGTTTAGATTGGTGTTAAAGCATTTTAAATATCTAGTTAATGTAAGCATATAGTACATGGCCCGGCCAAGGTCACCACCTGGATTTTACTAAGCAAATAGTTAAGTGCCTTCCATTGGATAATTACTGCAGTGATTAACAGGTTTCAGCTGTAACAAATTATGTAACCTTAACTGATGCAGTGAGCAGCTTCTCATTTCTTAAACAACCATGTCAAAAGACATCCTGTGGTCATAGCAAAGAAAATAACTAAGGAGATTGCTGAAACTGCTAATTGGGTTAAGAACAATGCATTATTAAGACCTGGAAAGATAGTGGTGATCCATCATCTCTGAGGATGAAAAGTGGAGAGAAAAATATCCTGAATAAGTGTGATAGGAGATCACTTAAATGCTTCTAAATTATTTAAACTTATTTAAGATTTACCCTGTTCCGTCATGCCATGTGCCCTACCTTTTACATCTTTTTATCCATTTTTTATTAGTAGTAGATTATTAGAGTAGAATTATCCAAAAATGGCACTTTTCAAACAGTATCTAGACCTTAAATGTTCCTCAAAAAATTTTATGACATCTTTAATGACTAAAATGATATATTCCAACAACTGTGGGAACTGAGAAATTGTTCTAATAAGCAGTTCTTTTAAAAAAAAATCATCACATTTGTCCCTTTCCTTCATACTGGGACAAGCGGCAAATCTGCCGTGTAATACCTGGACGAGATTAGATGATGATCTTTTTCCTTTTATCCCTCTCCCAGAAAACAAATCACAGTTTTAACATCCATTTGTTTTAGTATAATTGGTTTATTTATCAGCCTGATGATTGTATATACAGTACAGCACACAACCATGTAACAAAACACTATAATGAATTAACAATGGCACCTGAACACAGGCGCTCTCCCGAATGATGGAGAAGACTTCAGCCTGTTCTTACTAGAATGCTACTCAATACTGCAATACATTTTAATCTGATTTTTTTTTCTTGACAGCTGAGAGAAAGGAATAAACGAGGTGTATTGTAAAAATATCTTCAAGTATCATGCTGTAAAAGTTGTATAGTTGTAAAAATGACTGCAAGCAGGAAGCTTACAAATGTCACATTGAAATATTTGCATAATGACATCAAGCCAAAGTTTTCTAGTCGCTAATCACTAGCTAATACCTAGACTTGCAGAGCTAGAGTAATAAAAACATATATAGTCTTCCTTGCATCTCAGCATGCTTTTTATAGCAGGCTAGAGCACTGGTTAGCTCGATACTACATAACATATAATTGTGTAATGTTAGGTCAGGGTTAAGGTAGGATTTAGGGTTAGGATTTGTATTAGGGTTGGGGTAGGGATGGGTTAGGGGTTTCAGTTGGGTTAGGGTTAGGGGCTATGGTTTAAATAAGAACTTTCACAATCAATCATGAGCTTTTCCAGGAAAAGTGTCATGTTCATGAGTATTTAACATCCAGTTAAATAGTCAGACATTCATAAAAAGATACATTCACGATGTCTAGATTTTCATGTTGGCTAGGTTTTGTGTATCCCCTGAAACTCAAATAATTTAGTGTAAACATTAGAGACTTGAAGCATCGACAGCAATGCAGGGCGGAATTCTGTACTAAAATCATAACATTGGAAATAAAGCAATAAATAAATCCTGTCTAATTTTTATGCTGCTGGAAAAAATGTACAGTATGTAAAAGAAAAAAGCAAAAGAAGATGACCRTTTTGGCAACAAATTTACACCTAGAGGGCAAATGAAAGAGTCACATTTGTTTAACACCCTCCCCCCACATGACGTTACAATCACAGTGATAAAARATTTCATTTTCATCCAAATTTGYCAAAATTATCAACATTGTTAGTGATGGTGAATTTTGGCTTATTATTAAATATCATAACATTGTGTCCAATAAAAACACACATGCTTGGTAAATATTAGCTATAAATCCCAAAGCATGTCAAATTTGTAGAAAAACATTTATATTTGTTCTCTGTTCAGCCGTCCATGCATCCAGTTCCCACTGGTAATTGAGCTTCCAGAAAGCATGATAGCGGGGGAAAAAAAATCAAAGAAATATTAAAGCACCTGATATTACATCATATACAACATGCAGATCTTTTCACTGTTCAAGTCGGGAAATGTTCTCCTTCATCAGCCATGCAGCTGTGCAGAACACTTCCGAAGATGTAGGAGGAGATACAGCAGTCGGCGTCAGTGTATGCATGTTTAAATCGCAGGTTAATCACCCTGACTCACATGAATATTGCATTTTACTCATTGTGTACCATGAACTGAAATGTGATCCGTTCCTAAGCACTTCTGTGAACCATCCGTTTCACAAAATTTCTTTGAGTACTAGTATTAATGAAGTGGCCTGCAGACCCTCAGGGGGATTTATTCATATTTTAAAAGATGGGAAAACATTTCTAAGAAGTTCCACATGTGTCAATGTGTCAAGCATTCAAAACTTTAGTGGCAAGACATCATAGATTTCTTCATTTTGTTATAACAATACATCCTCTATGCTCCAAACAAGGAGTTGATTGAATCATGTTTCATTTTGACTCACCATACAGAGTGAAATCTATGAAGAATTAATGTCTTTTTAATAATAAAAAAGATTTGATAATGTGGTAACGGTAAAGGAGACCACTAGCTTTTACAATCTAGTCTGTCTACCAATAAAACCTTACATTCATTAATTCCTGTGAATCAAACTGTCTCATTAATTTAGTTTATTTAATTAATAATATTACAGATTTACTATAACAGAATGATTAGTTGTCARATTACTCACCATAAACAGAGGCCATTCCATAACTTGTACTGTATGTTTACAGTTACGTGTGTAGGATCCGAGTTAATTAATTTCCATAAAAAAACATAGCAAAAACATGGAACTCCAAAGCTTGGACCTGCACCAAAAAAACCTGGCATGTTTGCTTAGAAGCAAAAAATATCCAGTGTATTGACAACACTCGTTTTTCAGTTTGTTTACAGGAAATAGCTAATTGTTAGCAAGCTAGAATGCTTGCTAGCTACATCTGTCACATTGTGCATACATGGTAAGAACATACTAGCTAGCATAATATAATTATTCATAATTATATTCTATATACTGTACATATTATACATATTGTAGACGGATCAGCCATAACATTAAACCTACCTGGTCAACACCGTTAACCACTTTCAGTGTTGCACATGGGTCAGCGTGGGCACTCTGATCAGACTGCGGTTAAGCAGTACCATGTGCTTTGTATACACTGTGTGTTCCGACTCCATTCAATCAGAGCCAGCATTCACTTTTACAGCAGTTTGCGCTAYAGAAGCTTTTCTATGGGATCGGACCGGACAGACTAGCCAGACTCYCCACATGCATCAATGAGCYTTGGCTGCCCATGATCCGATAGCTGGTTGTGTGCTTCCATGGAACACTTTTGGTACCTAACCACCACACACTGAGACCATCCCACAAGACCTGGTGTTTTGGCAACGGTCATCTAGACATCACAGTTTGGTCTTTGTCAAAGGCACTGACTGTTCACTTGCTGCCTCATTTATCCAACCCCATGATCAGGTGCTACTGTACTGTACTGAGATAAGTGTTAATCACTACACTTSTCAGTGAATTTAATGTTATGGCTGAATGGTGTGTACAGTGAGGAAAATAATTAGATTTTGCAGATTTTGTCATTTTGCCCACTTACAAAGAAATTACAAAGATAGGTATATTGTAAGAATAGAAAGATTGAAATAGGATGTGAATAAAAATCCACAAAATAAAAAAATTATAAATTAATTTAATATATTTTATAAAATTATGAATTGAGTCAATAAGTATTTGATCCCCAAGAAAAACATGACTTAGTACTTGGTGAAGTAATTCTTGTTGGCAAGAGTTACCAGGTTTGGATTTTGGTCACCTCTTCTTTACAGATCTTTTCTGAATGCTCAAGGTTTCTTGCCTGTCGATTGCCAACTTGACGTTTTAGCTCCCTCCATGATTTTTTACAAATAAGATTATGGTCTGGAGACCGGCTAAGCCACTCTATGACTTTAAAGTGCTTCTTCTTGAGTCACTAATTTGTTACCTTGGCRGTATGTATTAGGTCATCATCATGCTTGAAGAGCCATCCAAACCTTTAGCAAAGAAAGAGCCCCAAAGCATGATGTTTCCACCTCTGTACTTGACTGTGGGGATCTGTGGGCGTCATATTAAGCATTTTTCTTCCTCCAAAAACAGAGAGTCGAGTTGATGCCAAAGAGCTCAATTTTGCCAAACTTCAGACAGCCCTGTACATGTGCCTTCTTGTGGTGGGGGACCTTGCTGTATTAAAGGATTTTAATCAATGGCGGCAAATTGTGTTAACAATGGTTTCTTTAGCAGCATAGTGGTTAGCATGGTCACCTTGCACCTCCAGCTACCAGGTTCGGTTAGAGTTTGCATGTTCTTGCCATGCTTGGTGGGTGTACTCTGGGTTCTCCTGGTTTCCTTTTAGGATCATTGGGGTTCCAAAATTATATTCACCAAGCATCTACCTGATGGTCTTGTAGCCCATTCTATCCTTGTGCAGATCTACAATTTGTCCCTGACATCCTCTGACAGGTCTTAGGTCTTGCCCATGGTGCTGATATTTGAATGGGAGATTCTGTGGACAGGTAGCTTTTATACACATAATAAGTGGTTGTTAGGAGCACCTTCTTAAATTAATCTGTGTACCACATGAGCACATAATGAGTCCATAGAAAAAAGATTTATTGTGGGTTGGTAGGGGGTCAAATACCTGTTTTCCTAATTGAAATGCAAATCAATTTAAAACATTTGTATGATTTTTTTTTTTTTTTATGATTTCAGGATTTTTGGTTGATATTCTGTCTCTAGCTATTAACAAAAACCTATGATAAAAATTATAGACCCTTTATTTCTTTGTAAGTGGGCAAACTGTACAAATTTACAGGAGATTAAATMATTAATTTCCCCTCTGTATATTACATTCTAACATAATTTGAACACAGTTTATTATTCTTTGCCTGAAATACTTCGGTTTTGTCAGATTWAAAAAAAACAGATAATCAAGAAAAATATTCCCATATTTTTACATGCAGGTAGGGTACACCAGCAGAACACTTAGGCTAGTTGGTGCTTTCTGGACAAATATGAATATGTTTTTCCCTTCACTTAACAGCATGACTTCTAAGATTTTTAACTTGTCAGGCAACTAGCTAAAACCACATAAACCAACATAAACAGAAAATACACAAATACACTATGGTCTGGAATTAATTAGACCATCTTATGACATTCCTCAGGCTGTAGCAGCAGATGATCTCCTTGAGCGTCTTGCGCATCTCTTGGCTCCTAAAGGCATAAATGAGTGGATCAATGACAGAGTTGCACATGATCAGGATGAGGTACATGTTAAAGTGGGACATGAAACACATGCAGTACAGGTTCCTTGGGCAGGAGATCATGAGGATGAGGTGGAGGAAGAAAGGCGCCCAGCACACAATGAAGATCCCCAGCAGGATGGTAAGCGTGACAGCTGCCTTCATGTTAGTCCTCTGGTGGATGGAATTGTATCCAGGCAGAGCAGCAATGCGCTTGACATGTGAGCGAGCCAACATGAACATGTGGGTGTAGAGTGAGGCCATGAGCACAAGCATGATGAAAAACATGGACACTAGGCATACGATGACGAGAGTGCTGTCGGAGTAGATGATGAAGACGATGCCGCATCCCGTGCAAAAGGTCCAGATCCCGGTAATGATAATTGATGCACGCTTTATGGTCATGATGTTGTGGTAGCGCAGCGCGTAGAATGTGGTGACGTAGCGATCCACAGCGATGGCCAGGAGGCTGCACATTGACGCCACCACAGAGATGCAGATCATGGAGTCGAAGACATTGTCTATCTGTCTGATGATGTGATCTTCAGCCACTAGCTGTTGATTGCTAAGCAGGTAGATGACGATGGTCTCCCAGGCATTCGACACGCTCACCAGCATGTCTGCCACTGCCAGACTACACACAAAGAAGTACATGGGCGAGTGCAGGTTCTTGTTCTTTACTATGGCACAAATAACCAAGATGTTTTCCAGCAAGCTGATGATGCCCAGAATGAGAAAGACCTCGGGGGTAATGTTGAGCTGCTCACACACTTTGGATTTTGTCCGAGATGGAGGAGCTTTGGTGATGTTCATGGAGTAGAAATCTTGACTGGAATTAACCGTAACGTTCCAGACAGAAGGGCTGACAGTAGTGGTCATGGAGAAGTTCATCTTGATGAAGCGATTGAGGATAAAGTTCCTGGAACTTTCTGGGAGTCAGTGCCTTGGGGTATGTGGCATCATTGACCTGTGTAAGAGAAGGTTGTAAAATTAGCCATGTCATCTTAAAAGCAAATGAAGTCTAATGCATCTTCTTTGGTTTGACTGTTATAGAAAATTAGTCAACACAATCTGCAATGTGAGAGCTGAGAATTTAACACCGTGGCCTGAGCCAGCTTTTCACACTGATATACGAAGCTTTGTGAGATCTACCTAACTGTGCTTACATGCCCTTTCTAAAAGGAATAATTCATCAGGATGGTGTGGGTGCCGACATGCACTGAGGGCTTCTTTTATAGACATGTTCCTCTCTTCAGATCTTTATGGTTTGATAGAAGCTGGTTACAAGGTGGAATTTAGAATTCTGGGAAATTAATGGAAAAATTGGTGACAGGAGAGGTGCGGCGGGGCTGGAGCCTAATCCATGGAAACTCGAGGTTTCGCGAGGTACAGTACACCCTAGATGGGGTGCCAAACCTCACAGAGCACAACACATACACTAAGGGCAATTTGGCAATGCCAATCAAATCAAAGGATGCACATCAAAGGATGTGTTCGGGAAGAAAACCGATCATGCATGAAAGCATTATACAAACTCCATATACACTGACCAAAGAGGAGATTTAAACCCCAACCCTGTGATTGTGAATGTGAGGTGACAGTGCAAACCAGTGAGTCACCATGCTACCACAGTACAACAACGTGACTGCTATGGGAGCGCTCCTGAGTTCTGAATCAGTTGTTAATTCATATTTTATAACTGCAACTCTTTAACAGGAGCTGATGTTGACAGTCAGCATGTTGGAATAAATTACAGAAAGAAGAAAATTATAGCTTGTCTTYATCACGCTTCTGAATCAGAAGCTTATAATTAACCGCAACCATGTCCCAATGATTCTGCGTGTTACTCTGTTCATTAGCCTGAAGCACAGGGATGACAAATTTGAATAAACATAACMTTTAGCTTTATGTACAGAGATTTAGCGATAACACTACGCTCTGCAAATTGTCAGTTACACAATCGACTGAATTTTACACATAAACCTTACAGCCCTTAATTGCAGTCCGACCTGACATACACCTGCAGTACATTACAGGCACTTACAGGCACATTTTGGACATTTCCACTCCACAAGTATCYCTGATTTTTCCATAACTCTGTAATAATGCTGAGTTTTCATCGTTTTTTCTCCCACTATTAAAATSTAACATACCCCAAAGCCACGTACTTGGCAAAAAGTAGTCACTCGATCGAGTCAGGTGTTTTACTCGCTAAATGGTTACGGGAACGACTGCAGTGGGCTCTGAGCCACCTTGGCTGGGATTGCCATTCACGGACGTATGGCCTTCTTTAAAACCTTTGCACTGTTCAGATGTTTCTAAGAGTCTCAGCATTTTTATATGTTTTATAAGTTTTATGTTTGTCTATATTTTATTAAAATGTTAATGAGTATTTTGTTTATAATTTGGTTTTATTAAATATATTACCCCAAAGTAAAGTGCTCCTGGAGTAAAGGGAATAAATGGACAGAAATAGCAAAAACAAGACTGAACACATGTAAGGAGGAGAAGAATCTTCAACACACCCTCTTTTATTAGATATCATATCAACCTTAAACACAAAAACAATAAACTCTTTGAAGCAGAATGGCTGCATGTTTCTCATCTTATATCCCTATTTAATTCTGGCATTACAGATGGATGGATGTTTTTTGCAGTATAATATTCCCTGCAGTTTATTTACAGATTATAAATTATATAATTTTTTTCTTGTTTGATCTGATGATTCAAAACTTAGAAAGCTCATAATTGCTCATTATATACAGTATATACATGCATTCATCTAGAAATCTCTGTAGTCCAACTAGGAACCATTGTATTTATTCCAATTTGTACAACCGTGGTAGGACCAGCAATCTCCAGGCGCACAGACCCGACGCAGGAATCTGGAAACCCAGGAAGGCATCCTTGATAATCATTAGATATAGATATAGATATAGATATAGATATAGATATATAGTACAGACCAAAAGTTTGGACACAGCTTTTCATTCAAAGAATTTGTATTATGGCAAGAAAAAAGCAGCTAAGTGAAGAAAAAAACGAGTGGCCATCATTACTTTACGAAAAGAAGGTCAGTCAGTCTGAAAAATTGGGAAAACTTTGAAAGTGTCCCCAAGTGCAGTCACAAAAACCATCAAGTGCTACAAAGTGGCGGTTCACAAGTGGACCGCCCCAGGAAAGGAAGACCAAGAGTCACCTCTGCTGCGGAGGAGAAGTTCATCCGAGTCAGAAATCGGCGGTTAACAGCAGCTCAGATCAGAGAGCAGGTCAATGCCACACAGAGTTCTAGCAGCAGACACATCTCTAGAACAACTGTTAAGAGGAGACTGTGTGAATCAGACCTTCATGCTAGAAGATCTGCTAGGAAACCACTGCTAAGGACAGACAACAAGCAGAAGAGACACATTTGGGCTAAAGAACACAAGAAAGAAAACTCTTTGAATGAGAAGGTGTGTCCTATATATATATATATATATATATGTGTGTGTGTGTGTGTGTGTGTGTGTGTTTGTGTGTGTGTGTGTGTTAGCCTCAATTCCTACTTAGCAAAAAGAAACAGAAATTTTTATCATTACTCGTAAAATAGTTTAAAATTTTTCACCACAGCATTTTAAAGCACAAAAATCTGCAGACAATAATCCCATGCTGTGACGATCATCAGTATGGTCACGACTGCCCCATTTAGAAAGTATGTTTGTAGCCAAAGCGTTATTTTAGCGTATTTTATAGCTTAAACGTAATCCTGTTTTATGTGTACGGCAGATCTCCTCACAAAGCAGCCTCACAGAAACCCAGGTGGAGCTTTAGATACTGAATGAGAACCAGACAAGTGAACAAAGAGAGACAAAGTAATAAAGCACGCAYAGTTTTTGAGCTAAAATTAGCAATCCTGGCCATGTTTCTCAGCCTGGAGCAGCAGATGATCTGCCTGGGGGGTTGAACATCTCCTAGCTGTGTCCTGAATGCTAAAATATTTATGTCGCGTTGGGGGTTCCTGGCATCCTGGTCAGGCAGGGTGTCATCCTGCATCAGCACAGTTTTCAACATTACAACACAATCCATAATCCATTTTAATACATAAAACCTTAGAAATTCTCTACTATCTTTCTTTACTCTGAGAGCAGAGACAAAAATAGTCTCGCTGAGGAGTCATGCAGGACTTGTCAGGGATGAGAGACAAGTGTGTGTTTGTAAAGGCCACAGCAGGCTTAAGGTCCTCAGCCCTTTCCTCCCACCTCTCTGTCTCTCTCTCTCTCATTCTAATGCAATCTGTCCATCAATCAGAAACCTAAACATGAGTGTTCGCACCTGTCTACCCTCCACTGGTTTGTCCTCAGGCTTCTATTCTGACTTCTCTCTCTCTCTCTCTCTCCCTCTCTCTCTCTCTCTGGATGAGACATACCAATGCAGAAGATGTCCCACCTGTCTGCTCTTTATTGTATTTGACTGTTCAACGTTTTGTGTGTGGGTTGGTGGGTTTTCTGTGTATGTCCTCCTCTGACTCTGTATCTTGCTGGTAGCTCATCTTTTCATTATTGTGTTCCTCAGGAAGCTGCGTTAGTAAAATACTATGATAATATTTGTCTATAGACACTTTCCAAATACGTTTTAACAATATTTTTTACAGGTTTATAAAGGAATGAACATATTAAAAGCAAGCCAAATATTATTCAATCAACAATGAATAGATGTGGATGGTAAATAAGTACATGTACTTTGATCTGAGCTTGTGGATATCTGTACTTTCTGCTTCACTATATTTGCATATGGTGTTGGGTTAGATAATAGCAGAAGTGGAGATGGTTGTAGATAGCAACAAAACAGCAAGTTCACAGAGAGAAAGAGAGAGAGATTTATTTTTAAATGCTATAGTGAGATAAAGGGTCACCCCACTGGACTATTAGATCTGCACACAACTCGGCACAGGTTTTACACTAAATGCTCTTCTTAACGCAACCCTCTCATTTTATCTAGGATTGGGACCAGAACTGCATCCAGTAGCTGGGGTTTGGGCAGTGGGTGTGAATTGACTCTGGGCCAATAGCATGACGAGCAAGAAAGCTACCACTCAGTCACCAATTCCCAAACCTCAGTACTTTGAATTTAAGTACATTCGAAGGAAAGTATTCATGTATTTGTACTCCAATATAAATATAAATAGAGAACTTTTACTTGAGCAATATTTTACCTCTACTTTTACTAGAGGTACAAGATTTTTGTACTTTGCCCACCATTGTCAATGAACAATTATAAATTTTGCTACAAATCATAATATTTACCTATAATATATTAAAAACACGAATATCAGTTGCATTCCAAAACTGTGCCTGAACTGGAACCTTGTGGGATGCCATATTGCTTTTTTTTTTTTTTTTGCATTAACCTAGCAATCACACTAGATGCCTACCTAGTCAAATGCACTGGACAAAACCCATCAAGCACCATGATGAAACTGGCTCTCATGAAGACCACTTCATTTAGAGTTACCAGCCTCAAAAATTACTGATAAACAGCACCTCAGACCAGAGCCATTATGTAGGCTTTAAGTAGCAGACACATCTCAGTATCGACTGGTCAAAGGAGAGTATTACATATTTTGGATGCCTTCAGGAATGTTTTACAATGTAGAAAGAAATAAAAATCAKKAAAGACCATGTAATTAGAAGGTAATTTTAACTGGTAGTGTATGAAGCTACTTTAATAGATGTAGGAAGTGGGGGTTCCTTTACTGCACAATTTTTTTTTTCAATTAATAATTATTGTTTATGTGGCAGGTTGAGGCTCCACCTACTTACACCTAATTGGTTACTCGGTTTGTTGGCTGTAGGGACAACAAACAATTATGGGGCAGTGGGAGGATATATATACGTTTGGTGACAAGGTAGCCTTGTGTCATAGGTCCTGCCCCTTGCCTTTGTGTCATCACTGCATCATCCAGGTATGTGAAATGAAGCTAGTTGGGTTGTTTGTCGTAGCCTGCAGCTCATGGTAGTTTATTTCCCTTAGAATGACACATTTAACGAAGTGCAGTTGCTTGCATTGGCCCGAGGTTATCCCTGTACAGGTAAGAGAGTTCGTAGTAAGTGCTGTAATTTTCTTAATTTGTTCAAATGTTTAGCTGTATTTGTCTATTTATTCAGATGCAGAGGTTGGCGTGGGACAGAATCGGACATGTGAGCCTCTTTGCAATGCACATTATTTCCCCGATAGTGTAAGATTTTTGTTCTCCAGGCAAGTTGTTTGCTTGCTTGATTGGGTTCCATGATATTCTACTCACATGGTATGTATTAAGATTATTTTATCTGTTTGGTAAGCGTGGTGTGTCAGCTGAGCTGTCTAGCTTGTAATTTATTCATAGACCGGTCAGCTGCATTGTATGTGTAATTATTTTCTCTGCAGTTGGGGCTGTGTAGYAACTGCTGCTATTGCCAGGGAGCTAAATGCTGCCATTGCCTGGGAGCTAAATGCTACTATTACAAGGGACATAACCGCTTTGCTCCTAGTAACTCCTTTGGAACATATTTTAGTTTTGCATGTTGTGTTGGACTCTTTTTGTTTTKGTGTGTGTGTACATGTTTAGTTGTTATTTGGATTCCATTTCTTTGTTTCTATTGTTTGTTTATTGGTTTACCATAGTGTTTTTGTTTTTCTTTTATTAATTGAGCTTTCTCCTTGTGTGTGGGTGTGAAATGTTGTAGTGGCTTTAGATTCTACCAGGGCATCTGTCCCCGGTGGTACCATGAAGATTGTGGCTTGTGTCTGAGGGGCTGGTGGTGTTTGAGCCTTTAGAGTCTGGACTTCCAGCTGGCCTATTGGTCTCACCTGCCTTAGTGCCAGTGACTCGAGGTACAGTCTATCTCCCTGTTGTGAATGTCGAAACATTTGATGCAGTTCTCTACCCAAATACTGTTAGGCACCCTCCAGTGGCTGTATGCCACCAGCTTATCTCCAGGGGTGACTGAGRTAGGGGAAGTCATTGCTACAATAGGTTCCCAGAGTTGTGTGGTTGAATTGTCTCTGCCAGAGTGGATTGAAGTGGTAGAGTTATCTGCTTAGGGGTCAGAGGAGTAAAATCAGATTAGGAACCTGTTACGGCAGTATCAGTCAGTGTTTTCAGCCCATGACAATGATTTAGGGTGTACTGATCTAATCTCTCATGACATTCCTTTGATCGACAACGTTCCTGTTATAGGTGCTTGCTTTCCTCTGAGTATGATGTAGTGAAAATGCACATTAACCAGCTGCTTGAGTCTCAGATTATTCAAGAGAGTTGCAGTCCTTATGCGTCCCCTATTGTCCTTGTGAAGAAAAAGGATGGTAGCTTATGCATGTGCGTAGACTACCGTCAGTTCAACTCCAGGACCAGAAAAGATGCGGTCCAGCTGTCTCGTATAGAGGAGACGTTAGATGCACTGACCAGGGCCCACTGGTTTTTCACTTTGGATTTGGCCAGTGGATACAACCAGGTTCCTCTCAACGAGGGGGGTAAACCTAAAACTGCATTCTGTACTCCATTCGGGCTCCATGCAGCTGAGTTGCGTAAAGCGCATTATGACTCACTTGTGCGAGATGCACCACTTGTGGAGGGGCAACTGGTCTATCTCCGTGATTTTKGCATGAGATTCAGGATTTATGGAGCTCTGTGGTGTATCAGGTGGTGAAAACCCCTAAGGGTGGAGGTTCAGTCTATTCCATTGCCCCAGTTGATGATTTAAATAAGGTGAGGTGTGTGCACCGTTCCATGATGAAGGCTCCCACTCGGAAGGATTTCTCTGCCCCGGTATCTCTTCGTAGTCCAGTAGTTGGACCTGAGCCACCATTGGCTGAGCAGGCTTCAGAACTGTCAGAGCCAGGAACTTTATGGGTTGATTTATGGGTTATAGTTCCAGAGACGCCTTTGGCTGTTGGGGTTAGGGTGTCTGACCTGTTGGGTCCCCATCTAGTAATGTTGAAAGCGAGCTGAGGCGACAGCCAGAGGGTTTGTCGGAGGTGGACGTAGTACCACGGCGATCTAGGAGAGCTA
>QMIH01000770.1:214679-228230 GCA_003987875.1 Clarias batrachus | reverse complement strand
TTTTTTTTAAAAATCACACGCAACAGCTTTTTTTCTCTCGAGTCAACACTGCTCCGATCATCAGTAATGGTACCAGAACAATACATCAATCTCTTATATCTGGCCCGATTATTAAATCTACATATTAAGTGCTCATTCTTTACTCTCAATCTTTGATCGTTTAGGCGTTAAAGCAAAAAAAAAAAAAAAAAAACTCAAAGGGTAACACCAAAACAGATAATAAACAGATAAAGCTTTCACCTTTAACATTGACTCTTATTTTAAACACAGTTAAAATGAGAAAACTCCGATGTCAGCTCTTCAGATTCCTGCAACATCAAGCCATTCCATGACATCACCGTGACACTGCAGCCCAGAGACACGCATGATGCCGAGTCTAAACACTCCCATTTCTTTAACAAGTGCACCAAAATTTTATGTAATTTGCAGCAGGCTTCGTTTTGGCTTTAATGGGAAAAATCTCTCATTTTAATCACAATCAGTTTAGAAAACGCAGTATAAAACTCATTGTGAGGTCAGCGAGTCAGCTCTTAGAGGATTCCTGAGATCCCCAGTATGTGTGTGTCTGTGTCTCGGTGCACTGTGGAAAAAAAACATTATTGTCTCATCTGCTGTATCCTCTATACAAGGTCGCAGGGGACCTGGAGCCTATCCCAGGAGACTTGGGGCACATTGGGGAGGGGTAGACCCTGGACAGGGTGCTGGTTCATCTTAAAGTTTTTAAACACCAATTTGCCTAATTTGTATGTATTTTACAAAGAAACACCTCAGTGGTGTAATTAATCAGCTGATAGACCAAATACACATTTTACTTTTTATTTTACACACAAGGTATTAGACAATCACAAGAAAACTACTGAATTACTGAAAAACAGTGACCACGCACGCATGCGCACACACACCTTTATTAGCCATGTGTGAAACTGAAACTTAGCAGCTTTGCCTAGCTTGTTCAGAAAAATGAATAAAAATAAAAACTTAAGATGATAAAGACAGAATGTTTCCAATGCCGCTGGAGGTCAGGCGATCTTCTCAAACACGTACACCAGGTAGATACCTGCAGCACAGAGAAAGAACACCGCACTTAGTCAAAATAATCTGTAAAAATAATGTGTAAAAAATTATCTGATACACATTTCTAGGGAAATATATATATATATATATAAATGTATGTACATATATACACACACATATACATACATACACACATCATCTGCCTCCATCCCACCGTATCCTCTGCATCCTCTTCTCTCACACCAACTAACTTCATGCCTTGTCTTCACTATATCCATAAACATCTAACATGGGTTCTCCCTCTGATGGATCCATTCTTGATCCTATTCATCCTTGTAACTTCAAAAGAGAACCTCAACATCTTCAGCTTTGCCTCCTCTCTTTTCTTCCGTGCCACTGTCTCTAAGCCGTAGAACATAGCTGGTCTCAACACAGTCTTTCCTTTCATTCTCGCTGATATTCTTTTATCACACAACACACCTGACATTTTTCTCCCTGGTACTGTGGACCGYTGACGCCAAGTACTTAAAAGTCCTGCACCTTCTTAACCTCTGCTCGCTGTAGCCTCACCATTCAACTTGGGTCCCTCTCACTCACACGTATTCTGTCTTGCTACATCCAACCTTCTTTCCAGAGCGTACCTCCACTTCTCTAGATTTTTCTCCACCTGTWCCCTGCACTCGCTACAAAGCACATTACTTTTCATTAAKATCACATCATTCAGCATCATGTTTCAGAAATAAAAAACTAAATAAAACCTATACAGAATATTTACAGTTTTAAAAAATCTCTTTTTAAATTCTTACTAGACACTTTTTTTTTTCAATTCTAAACTCTTGGTTTCTTCTAAAATACTCCCACATAGGATGGAGCAGAAACTTTTGCACTCAGATACACAAAAACTCTAAGTACGTACTTGTAGCCTCCCACTCCGACCTGGATAACGTCCCCTGTGAAGACACCAGACTTTAGATTCTCTCACACACAGGATTGTACGCGTGTTTGCTTGAGGGAACAGCTACGGTTGTGTGTGAAGCTGCAGCAGGCGCAGTGTGTGTCGTGCTCTGTGTATTGCGCTGCTGTATTCAAACTGATGTTTGCTGTTGTGCAAAGTGTGGATATGTGGGTGTGTGCGCGGATGTGGGAGATCTGACCAGTGGCAGTGACACCCCGGTGCTCCGTGCTCTTTTCTCGGCGTGTTCGTACTCCCCCTCACCGTCACACACTAACCCTTCTCTGTCAGTTGCTGGGTATTGCTGTAACACACACACCGTGTGATAAAGACAGTCAAAGTGATGGACAAACACACACACRAGCACAAAGAGAAACAGAAGGGTGTGTATACCTCAAGCGCCTGCATCCTCTGCATCAGACTCTTGTTCCTCTCGTCCTTTATCTTCTCCTGGAAGAACTGCTGGAAGGTTTTTTTGTACACCAGACGCATGTTGTACTTCTTCGCCATTCTGAAGACACACACACACACAAACACACACACAAACACACATCAGCATCACACATTGTACAAACATTATTACACAACTACAACTCTATGCTTGTTAAGCATGAGCTGGAAAGAGCATGAAAGCCACCTGTTGGTCACTCATGGTATTACTGGTTAATGAAATAGAACCAAGCTACTTCATATTTATTACTCCTATAATTATTAGGGCCATATGTCATCATAGTGACATTTTTCCCACCATTTAGGGCTTAACATATTCAAAACGCAAATATTTTGAGTCATTATCAAATGCCTCCGGGCGTTTTGCAAGACTTTTCCTAGGGAATTTATATGATCGCCAAAGAACCGGACCCATGTGATGCAAATGCAAAATTGCAGAGGGATTTTTGAGATCTCAAACGGGTCAGCTGTGATGATGCCTTAAACATACGCTGAAAAGTGGTTAATACTATGGAATGATATCCCGCAATTGCATTTTCCATATGTGGACGCATAAAGTGTGACATAATTCAAATGCAAACTTTGCAATACCATTTGCTTTTTCGTCTTGCACCAAACAGTAACAGGAGAGGATCAAAAAATATATTTATTTTTAACAGCTTCTCTGTCCACTCCATAGTAGGAAAATATGCAATTTGCCATTTGTGTGTTTATTTCTTGATAAACAGATGAGATCATCTCGGTTCACCTCAATTGTTCAAATATCCCCCTCCTGGTCGGCGACTGCGAGTGTCGTCACTCCCCATACAATCACGCCCCACAGTATAGACCCGCCCCTGATTGACAGGTTTCCGTGTAACGCATTGGAAATGCAATTGCAAACGGATTAGCGATTGCGTTTGAGTTTTGGCAGGCTACAAGCGCGACGCAGAGAGACTGAAAAAGCAAACGTGCTAATTGATTTTGCTATTTAAATATGACAGGGTCATGACCTGTAAGACATGGGAAATGCAAGTGCAAATGGACTTTGCTTTTTCATTTGAAATTTGGCAGTCAGTGTGTGATCGCGAAGGCGAAATGCAAAGTTTGCAATTGCATTTGAATTATGTCACACTTTATGCGTCCACATATGGAAAACGCAATTGCAAATGCAATTTGCAATTCCTTTTGAAAAATGTCCGGGATATCATTCCATATAATACCTGTGCGTGACATCACGTAGCGTGACATCACGTAGCGATGCTTTTTTTCCCAGCATCTGGGGCTTTTTGGAGGTCTAATCATAAAATTATGCCCTTTCCTAAAATGTCTGCATTCTGATTGGTTAAAAGTCTACAGCTAAATCCTGCTCATCACTGTAGAACTGGATATATGCAACTACATAGTGATTAAGTCAAAGTGGATTGTGCAAAATAAAAAGAGAACAGTTCTAAGAGTTCTGAACAAAATCTCCCTTTTTCTTTCTATAATCTCCTGCTACACTAATGCACTTATTCCAGTGTTTCACTAGTGCTTAGATACCATCAAGATAGAAAAGGCTAGACCATCTGCCTGCTTCATGTCTGAAACCCTGGCTTTCCAGGAACTCCTTTAAGGTCCCAAACATGTGGAAATGGCATGAACTGTATGAACTGTAACATGATCAGGATTGTAAAAGGTGGATGTGCCAATCTGAGTTCACAGCTGAGTGACTGTAATATGCAAGTGGTGTTGGTGGATAAATGAATGTACAGACAGATGCGCCTGTTCCGCAAGTTGGCGACATCGATTTGCAAGGATCAGACGTCTCACTCACTGAATGTTCTCGGAAACGACTGCAGTGGGGTCTTGCCACCTCGGCCAGGATGGTCATTCACGGATGTACATCCTTCTTTAAAAGGTTTGCACCATTCAACTTGGGTATTAATGAGGTTAAAAACGTCATCAGCTTACTATATTTGATGTTCACACCTTCATTCACCAGAAATTTCATCACAAGTGCCGTTTTGACATGAACACCCATCGTAATTTTTGCTATTATTCTTCTCAGTAGATGTTATTTCACGCTACTCTGCTTTCTTATAAAACACTTGTAAAACTATTTCTTTCTGTTCACGATTAATGTGCGTCACGGTGATCAGCTCCCACACCCCCCTCCTCCTCCTCCTCCTCCTCCTCCTCCACTTCAGTGTCTTAAAGACCATGTAAGACGTGTGATGCGAACACTCACTCTACAAACAGAGGGAAATACACCAAGAACTCGGGCACGTCCACGACGCCCTCCAGGTTGAAGTCATACTGACAGCCGAACAGCGAGTAGTCGCCTTTCTTCTGGAACGTCACGCGGTACACCTCGTTCCCAAAGCTGTTGGAATCCGACTGCTCCAATCGCTTCCTGCAAAAGGAGCGGAAAGTAATTCACTCACTGGGTTTCTTTCCTGCGGAATTGGCTGCATGAGTCTCTAGAGACCTCTAGTGGCAGATTGCAGTACTTCTTTCTTTGTTATCTATGGAATACACCCTAACCCTAAGACACAAAACTCGTTTTTACAACTCCTCTGTTACACAGATGACATGCAAAATTACGCCCACGAATGTAGGGTGTTACACTACTGTTAAAAATACGTCATCAAGGCCACATGCACAGGCATTACTATCCGAGGGAAGTGGAATCGATTCGGCGCATGAGCCCTGCCATCTTTACATTTAATGTTTTAAATTGTCTCTCTTTCATTTAGTTCTTGCTATAATCACTGGTCTTTTATATTAAGGTGTAATGCATTATGAGGGTGTGCATACACCAGCTCATAGGCGTCGGGTGTGGTCCCGATGAAGAAGCCCCCGGGGCGGAGCCTCTCGCAGGCGTTCCTCAGCATGGTTTCAGCCTGCTGCTGGCTCTCAAACGAGTAATGATACACAAACTGACAACTACATACATCAAACTGCAGCTCAGGATCACTCAGCTTCTCACTCAGCAGCTCCTATACAAACACACACAGAACTCTAACTTTAGACTTATATATGTTAGACAGTAATGTCGGTCACTATCGTGTGCACACACATGCAAAAAAATTAAGAGAGAGGGGGAAAAAAATCCTCTGTTCTTTAAATATCCACATTTTCCTCTTTTTAAAAATGTGTCAGTTTTGTGAGCATCTATAATTATTACAGAAGAAATCGCTGATTTCTTCATATAGACAGACTCTCCGTGTGTGTGAGTTTTTACCCTGGAGCAATCAGCAGTGATGAACTCTGCAGTGAAGATGCGCTCATTSGGGTGACTTCTCTTCTTCATGTCAGTGTAACGCTGCTGACACTGTTCTACTGACACAGCCGCAATGTCTGACAAACACACACAAGGTGAAACAAGCAGGAAGAAACGTACAAACACACAATTACTTGCACACACAGCATGCATATCGTATTTTGCAGACAAATTAATATGCAACATTTTTATAACCCTAGTTTACAGCATCTGTAAGCAAAATTCAACAGTTCTTTTTATACCATGCTAAAATATTTTTTTTAAAAAGGTGAATTCATAGATTCTTTTTAATTCTAGTTCAAAGTGGCAACCTTTTATGTAAATGTACAATACATGTCTAGTAAATGGTTTCAGATACATATGACGCAGTGTTCAGGGAGTGTTGCCAGTTTACTTCCTGTTCCTGCATGCGATCCCTGATTCTGATGCCGTTCGAGAGGGCTTTACCTGCACACACCAGCCTGCTGATGCGCCCCTTCCTCCACTTCAGCAGATCTCCTCCTTTCCCACAGCCCAAATCCAGCACACACACCTCCCTCCTGTCGCGTCGCACCGTGTCCAGAATCTCACCTGACATCACACACACGTTTATCAGTGATGACACTTATCATATTTGTGGAAGTGCATACAGATCACACTTTTTACTATTCTGAAGCTTGGGGCCRGAAAAGTGCGCAAAAATATGGCTTATATCAATAAGGCTGAGACGTGTGCGAGTGTGTGTGTGCGCGTGTGCATTACCTATCAAAACGCTCTTCAGCCAGTTGTTGAAGTTGCGCATGTGGACGATCCGGCTCCTGCTGCGCTCCACCAGGCCGCACTCCTGCAGAGTGTTGTAATGTGTGGCCACCTTCTGACTGTGACCTTCCCCTGTGTCCTACAACAGACACACACGTATTTAAAACACTAATAACATATCTCTACCCGAGATGTTACGGTTTATTTGCATTGATGAGGGGTGTCGATACTTTCAACAGAACAACTTGGAGTTATTACACAGCCAGAAAAAGACCTGTCTGCCTGACCAGGGGTTAAACAGACGATAAGAGTGAGGACCACGGGTGACAGATGGACAGGTGAGATTTTACCCGCTTTTTATTAGGAGACAGAGAATCCTCGTCTCCATCGTGCCTCCTCTTCGGCGGGCGCTGGTCCTGAAGTGCCCCAATTCCTCCGTCTGCTGAGATTAATCCTAAAATACACACACTTTATTGGGGCTGTCTGAACACAAATGGATGTTTCAATGGAACAAAAACAAAAGAAGTGAAAGTGAAAGTAATAACATACAAACAGGTTCATTCATGTTTAATCACCAGACATGAAATTTTCAATACAAGTCAATAAATTCGTATAACATAACCATAAACAGAAAACAAACACAAGCCTATGAATAGAATTTAGTATCCAAAATTAAATAAGTTAATGTATATTTACATACATCAGGCGAGCTACAGCACCCTAACTAGTACACTACGCCTCCATTTGGAACACAGCCACAACATGAGCTTAGGCTAGGTAGCAAAGAAAGAAAGATGTGCTCCAAATACACAAACAACCAGAACAAACTCCGTCTCGCGCGTCTAAAATATAAATACACACACTAAAAAATCTGCTGTTCCAACATGGACTCATAGCTCCTTTATTAACCGAATACGCACAGTTTTAACRCGCATTTAAATCTACTCACTCGAGTCTTCCGACATCTTGAAACCCGCGTCTAGTGCGCGTTGCTGCGTGCGTCACGCGCGCTTGGCGTGGAAACAGACCTCGCCTCGTGATCGAGGATTGGCTGATCAATCGCATTCATAAATACAGCGATCTGATTTGACAGAAATACCCAAATGAGCCCACCCATTTTCTAAGTAGCGTACTAAATGACCGCGGGTGAAAGGAAGATGGTGCAGCTCATGACCAGGAGGTGGCACTACTACATCATCGCGAATACCAAACGTCGCTACCCAAATAAATTTATCGCTTTTAACCTTTGCTCTCTGACACACAAAAACAATATCGTATTAAGTTTAGCTCATTTTCTAACTCGTTATCTTCCTTCAGCTCTTCAATTCAATGAAAATAAGTGTTTAGAAATGTTTTGAATTCTGCGCATGAAAATGCAATAAAGTTTACTCAATTCAAAATGAAGCGCGAGGCTGTGTAGTATTTGTAGTTTTTCAGACACGCACGTAGTGTCCTCGTGACAGATGGTGCACTCGATTTCCCAGAATGTTTAGCGCACGTGACACTGGGAATGACAGCCGGAACATGGCCGGTGCTGAAGGCTGGAGACTGCTTGTTTTTAAGTTAAACAAAGTTAGAATATAAAATGCAGAAGTGGACTACACATACAGGTGAACATCTGGGGTTGTAGTAGCACTGAGTCGTTTCAGTTTTGTGTGTTATTTTTATTGTTAATACTTTTAGCCTAATAATGCCAAAATAAGTTGTTTAAGGTTAAGAACCCCAACTGGACTCGTCTGTGAGTGTGTGTGCGCGCGTGCGTGTGTGCGTGTTTACTTAATAAAATCTTTTAAAATATTGGTGAGTATTTATAATATGGTACTGTTGTTTGAGGTTTTAGGCCTGTATGGRGTAGATATTAGCTAGCTCTACTCTAAATTGATGTAAGGTTTTGTGATATTAGAAATATAAGTAAATATACGAAATATTAGTAAAAATATTTTTAGGGTGTAACTCACAGTTAAACAGCTGTAATCATGGCATCTGCTCTCTGATCCCTCACAGTGACATCGTTGCTGATCACCTGAAAATGATGATGCGTTTCCTGTGTGTTCGGGACCTCCAGCGGTTCAGAGGTTCGCTCGCTTGCGTCCGCACACACTCGTCCCACGACTCTCTCGCTCTCTCTCAGAACCGTCTTGGATCAGGATGGCTCTGGATCTGCACCTCCTCGTCCTCATCGTCCTCCTCCCCGGCTGCCCGGACAACCCCCCCAGGAGACGGGCAGGACGACTCGGCAGAGCCAGATCCTCTTCAGGACCAGTCTATGGGACTTGCCCAGAGATTTAAGAAAACCTTTAGGCAGTACGGCAAAGTGATGATTCCTGTGCACCTGCTCACCTCCTGCATGTGGTTTAGTGGCTTTTACTATGCTGCCATGAAGTAAGCAGGTCCCCAAACTACACCTAAAAGTGTCTTCTGTTTCACACACACACAAAAAAAAAAGTTCCTTGTCTTTACTGTCATTCTTATTTCTCTTCAGAGGAGTGAATCTGGTGCCGTGTCTGGAGTACATCGGAGCGCCTGATAAACTCMTTAAACTTCTGGAGAATTCCCAGAGTGGCTACGCACTGACAGCATACGCCATGTATAAGGTCAGCGTGTCATTATAGAGTGGCATCCTCTCATATGTCTGCAGTTAATACATGTTTATGAAAAGGAAACATTTTCAGCAACCTCTCAGGACCCAAAACATGAAACAGACCTTTTTGTGTATAATTATTATTTTCTCTCTGCAGTCTTCCACTAAAACAAATGTTGTTTTTGTTTACCTATCAACCCAGATAAAATAAATGTCGATTAGTAGAGAACTGCTTCAGAAAGCTAGAACCTTTCAGCATTTAAGAAACCGTAAAGAATGCCTTTTGAGAATTTTGTATTCCCTGTAAAGGTTTGGTTCTTATAGTCCTTCGCCATCTGCCATCTAGTGGCCATTATTAGTAACTACACCAGCAAAGTGTAGTTCTGCTCGTTCTGTTTATTTCCTCTTTTAGTCTTTATGGAACCCTATGACGACACAGAGAAAAGCTGAAAAACTCCTGAGGAGAACTTCTTTAAAGGCCAAACAGTTTATTGATTATCATTGCATGTTTTTTTTTTTTTACCTCCTGAGATTTTTGGTTCATTTCTGTGTTCTGTGAAGTTCATGATCAATCAGTTTGTCCTGATTTGATCTTTGGGTTCTTTTTTTTAACTTCACATATTCTCTCTTTTTGTTTACACATTTTCAGTAATGAGCATAGTTTAAAACTCCAGAATGTAATCCTGTAAGATGTTATTGGGTTAGAAATCACACAGAGATTTGTGCACTATTGCAGTCTGTATCATGACGTCTGTATAGTTGTATTAATTTTATATGGTTCGTTATAGAGTTTAAAATAGTCACAAGTCAATCCTGAAATAATCCTCGCGAGAACATTTTGATCTGAGGCTCGACAACGTGATGAGATCCACTGCTTCCATCACCACTGTAACATTAGTCAGGTTTATTTCAGTGTCAGAGCGCAGAGACGACGCACGCTATCCGGTACAGGCTTTATTTATGGATTGTATTTCATTGTTGAAGGGATTTGCTTAAATACATATTAAGGAATATTTTTCATCCCTAAAACAACAGACCTGGCCTGTGAAAGTTTCAAAAGCTCTCATTGATAAATATGACCATTTTAGAGAAGTAAACCTCCTYCCTCCCTGACAGCCAATCAGAAGTGTCCATCAATATTCCTGACCAATCAGAGAACAGCCTCGATATTGTGAAAGAAACGGTCTCCTGGGAACTTGAGTCGAATCACCTGCAGGAAATTAATTAAACATCAAGCAATCAGTTCTCCTTAAAGAGTTGGCTGCCTAGGAGAGAAATAAAAATGTCTCTTCAGAGACACCACAGTGTTTTACTATAAATGTGTGTGTTGCAGATTGCCACTCCGGGTCGATACATGCTGACATTAGGTGGGACGTCTCTGTCGGTGAAGTACCTGCGTAAACACGGCTACATGTCGACACCGCCGCCAGTGAAAGAGTACCTGCAGGAGAAGATGGAGGAGACGAGGGACCGCTTCTCCGGGAGGATCGAAGAAACCAAGGACAAGTTCACGGAAAAACTCCAGGAGACCAAAGACAAAGTGGGCTTCCGGAAGAAAAACGACTAATATCATCCCCACGTAAACAACGAGCGATAGATACAGATTAATTTTTAAAAACCTTCATGTGAGAGGTGCACTCCTGACATCACTTCCTGTTCGCTCGGTATTTTGGTGACTCCATCCCCCCCACTTGTTTTATTTATTTATTCTTTTCATTTGTTGTTGTGTATGTTCGCAATAGCTGCAATGTTTATTAGCAGATTATTTGCTGTTCTAGCGTCTACAAATCATCCGCCATGTTTGAGAGGGCGGGGTTGGGAAAAGTCATCTTAAATTGAGACGTTGAAACTTGAGATGTCATCCATTAGCTGAAAACTCATTTAATATATTGAGCTTGTGTTAGTCTGTTGTTTTGTAAAAAGCAAACCTCTTCAACACCGAAGATGATATTAAGAATGCTTAACGTTTTTGTGTTATTAGTTCTATGAGTAATTATAATTAACGATAGGGAGATGATTAACGCCGGGAGATCATGCTGGTGAACTCGGTCGGTTACTGAGTGAATCGGATGGTCTTAATGAAGAACACTGTGACTAACACAGACCTGACGATAGCATAAAGTCCATAAAACAGCAGTTAGTTCCTGTCTAGCAGTGAAACTGCAGTTGACACATGGACAGGTCTTCTTCCCTGTCTGTCGCTCTGTATCTCTCTATTTTTATCTGTATCTCTCTCTTTTTCTCTCTCCCTCTATCTCTCTCTTATCTGTATTTCTCTTCTTCCATCCCTCTCTCTCTCTCCCACCCTCCCACAGTGTGTGTGCCTCTTGACTGTACCTACAGTATGTCTATCTCTGTATTCCTTTTAAGGAAAGTGGGCGGAGCTGAGCAACTATAAATTGAGGCGGGGCTCATTTCTGGGCTGAAACGATGTGTTGAACCATGATGTTTTATGTTTTTAATATATATAGTACAGGTCAAAACTTTGGACACATTCTACATTCTAGAACAATAAACTATTAAATATAACTGCTGACCTTCATGTCTTCCTAAAGCTGCAGAATCACCCAATTAACAAACAGCAACTCAAGCACCAGATCAGAGCCGATATGAAGGCTTGACAGATCATAAGTAACAGACACAAAATCAACTGTTCAACGCAGATTATTGCGTATTTTCGGCGTTTTCAGCATTGTTTTACAGTGTAGATCAAATCTACAAATAAAAAGTCTTTATAAAAAAAAATAAATCGGGAAAAGCCATAGAGTTAGAAGGTGTGTCCAAACTTTTGACTGGTACTGCAGGTGCATAAATATTRCTAGTTGTACAGACTGCAGCTTTAACCCTGAAGAGACGGATTAGTCAGCGGTCAGGATCAGCGTAATCCTCAGTCTGATCATATTTATATCAGAACCTAATTTTTCTTGTCTGTAAACCTGAAGGTTCTGTTTTAAGCCCAGCTGTTACAGTCTTCAGATCTTGGACTCGCTGCATTTAAATTGTGTGTGTGATTGTGTGTGTGTGTGTGGAACCTGAAGGAAAATTTGCAATGCTCCTGCGTTACAGTACTCAAGTTTAACTGACATGAAGAAAAAATAAAACAAGAACATTTCAAAAAATGATTGACAATGGGGTTATTTCTCATTTTGTTGCTTCCACTCTCTCTCTCTCTCTCTCTCTCTCTCTCTTTGTCTGTCTGTCTCTTTCTCTATCTGGGTATCTAAATCTTTCTGTCTGCCTCTCTCTCTTTCTCTAGATCTCGCTGTCTTACTCCCTGATTGTCTATTCCACTGCCTGTCTCTCTCTCTCTCTCTCTCTCTCTCTCTCTCTCACCTTCTGTCTGAGCTGAAATGGGATGGTGAATGCAGTGGTTGCTGTGTCATTCCGTCTGTGTATGTGTGTGTATGAATTTGTGTAACACAGTAATGAGATACAGAGACACTGAGGAGTGACAGTAATACAGACAGAGAGGTTACACTGAGTCACAACTCATCACACACACACACAGATGCTGTTGACCTGAGGAAACCTGCTGCTTGGTGTGTGTTGCTTTGATTCGAACAGACAGCAGTGTTTGTGTGTGTTTGTGTGTTTGTGTATGTGTGTGTGTTTTTAATTGAGCCATGAGTCATCGAACAGTGAAAGGSGAAAGGAGGCTGCTAGCACAACCAGGCTTTGATGATTCAAGTGTGTATGTGTGTGTGTTTAGGTGAGTTGGCTTGTAATTGCTGGAGTGGTTTATGACATCATCAGCATAATTCTTTWAAAAAAGTAAGCTTATATATCAGTGCTTTATTCCTCTTACACACCAGCAACATGACTAGTGTTTCATAAAACACAAATGTTCCTCCACCAGTCTCTCTTTATTCTACTCATCCACTCACTCACCGTCTATACTGCTTTTTCTATATACGGGGTTGCGGGGGCCTTTTGAGAACGCCAATTAAAATAATCTGCATTTTTTTTGGCCCTGCAATGGTTTGGCACCCTGTCCAGGGTGTACCCCACCTTGTGCCCCAAGTCTCCTGGGATAGGCTCCAGGCCCCCGTGACCCTGAGTACAGGATAAAGTGGTATAGATGATGAGTGAGTGAGTACATGTCTTTGGACTGTCGCAGGAAACCAGAGAGGAAACCCACGAAGCACGGGGAGAACATGCAAACTCCATGCACACAGAGACAGGAATCGAACCTGGTCGGGAATCGAACTCGGACCCTGGAGGTGCAAGGCGACAGAGTTTACTACTGTACACTACCGTGTCTTTATTTTCTTTATTTCTTTATTTTTAAGTTAATAAAATAATAATCCCTCCTGTTCATGTGACTGTGAAACGTCTGCGCTAAGGACTTTAGAGAACTCACAGCACCAGCTTAACCTCTGACTGGTACACAGCGCTGACACTGGAGACTCCGTCTTCCCCCTTATACAAAACTTTAAAAGGCTTCTTTTTTTTACCATGCTGAGCTTCCTATCCTTCAACCAGAGTCTTCATGTATCCAAGCAGTGGCATTATTTGCCCATCCATAGGTGTCATTTCCCCAAGCCAAGGCTGCTTTTGCCCAGCTAGAGGCAT
>QMIH01000770.1:181436-198013 GCA_003987875.1 Clarias batrachus | reverse complement strand
GTTGTTGGGGGTGTTTTAGGGGTCATAAACCTTCCCACTCCCTGTCCACATTGGGGGATGAGTAAGAGAGTGGAAGAGATTTGGCCTTTTAACAGCTGCAGCTGAGACTTAGCCTTGACATTGGCCCTGTGTGTGTGTGTGTGTGTGTGTGTGTGTGTGTGTGTGTGCGTGTGTGTGCGTGTGTGTGCGTGTGTGTGTCTGTGTGTTTACCCTCGGAGTCACCCTCATCCCATACACCCCTCTATACACCCGAGGTGTCCCCAGATGCCCTGGCATGATGTAAAGTGGGCGTGGGAAAGCAGGGGGTTGAKATTTTTAAAGGTTTTTAAAKGGCCTTATGTGCTTTCCGACGTCAGCTGGTTGGGGGTTTGTGTGTGTCTCAGTGTGTTTGTTGTCTCTGTTGGTGTGTTCATGATCAGTTCTGATGATGAACGAGTTGTGTGTCTGGCGTTTGTGTGTGTCGAGTGTCTGATTAGCGTCTGCAGACATTATTTTTATTCAAAATTTGCTCCGACAAGAAACTAGTCTAATGTTGTATATTCTCTGTCCCGCTTGTTGCATAAGTGGGTGCCAATGGTTTTGCTCAGTACAAAACCATACTGTGATGAGGTTTATTGCTTCCTTCCTTTGCTAATAATAGATAATCACACATCAATAGAAACATCAAAACTATGGTAAACGACACACATGAAATGGAATCAGTCGCTTCAGTAAATAGTTAACAAACAGAAAACTTCAACCTGGTCATAGGAAGAGGAAGAGGTTATGTCAACTATTTAGCTGGCTAACGTTGTAGTCGGCTAGTAATTTAAGTGTAATTTAAGATAGAAGCTGGTGAGGGAGCGACTGTTAGCACAGCAACATGGACGTCCTACAACATTAAATGTCACTATAAAAGGATAAAAAGTGTGATGTCATAAGCTAGACTATATACAAAATGTATTTGTTAGTCATGTGTTATGGTATGAGAGAAATAAAACACATTTTTATGCATTTATAAACACTCCAACTCTCCTTTTTATGTAGTTATGTTTGTGATTAACAGTACTAAAGTTCACTACAGTTAGCTCAATTCTACATATATTATATACCTGACTCGCTAACCTTTTGAAAAACTGTTCACACACAGAAGAGCAGTTTAACACTGAAATAGAAATTGTTTATTGTTTCGTAATGGTTATTGCTAAGTGTAAGATTTGTGGAGTCTCTTGCTAATCTAAAGGCTAAATTGTGGTAAACTGTCTCTAGCTAATATAGCGTTGTCCTGCTTGATTTAGCAGTGTTAGCATGCTCTTACATAACAATGTAACAAGAAAATAAGTTAGCTATAATGCTAAAAGTAACAGATATTGCTCAGCTTCACAGTTGCTAGCCTGATATTTTGTCTGCTAACAAAATGTTAATCTGATTTTTTAAAATTTTTATTTGGATTTTTTTTTTCCAGTCATGTCTGTGGTTGATTTGGGGTCAGGATAGACAATTCTGGGTAAAAGTTGGTTTTGAAGGATGAAGATTGTGGAATAGACTCAAGTACAAAAGAAAATGGAAAGGAAGAAGGACTTAAGGCTGCAGATTAGCCTGGAGCAGTTCTGTTGTGCCAGCTCCTTCTCAGGAATGCAGACTGTTTTGTCGTTTTGTTGTTGTAAAATGGTGCAGCCAGACCGCAGACACAACACCGCCACGCCAGGCATGATGTTATCATACTGAGTGTGTGTGCCTCACACTCATACACACACACACACACACACACACACACACACACACTCATTCATCAGGCATGCATGGGCTAGGTCATGCTCCTAGACAACACCCCCTGGCTTTTCATTTTCCGAGTTCAAAGGTCATGGATACTCCCATCTTTTGTCTCAGTCATTGTTTAGCATAGTGCTGGCTCAGTCCCAAATGCTGAGTCTGGTTAGCATTAGCGTTCATCTCACCAGAATGTCGGCCATTTTAAGAAAAAGACCAGAACATGCAGAATCTGGTTGTAACAAGACTACTCAGTGTTGTTCTCAGATGGGTTACCCATAATGCACTGCAAACATAACATGGCAAGCCTAGTGTGTGTGAGCGTGTGTCTGTGTTTCTGTGTTGTGTTCTGTAGGTTTTTTTTGGGGGGGGGTTAAAGGTCACTTGTCATTTTGACCCTCATTATGAAATTCAGATTCATCAGTGAGACAGTTGTGCGCAGATACAGCCGTCTGTCTGTCTGTCTGTCTGTCTGTCTCACTGACAGCAGCTGCAGGCAATCAGACAGACAGATAAAGACAGAGAGACGAACAGAGAGAGAGAAAGAGACTAAAACAAAAGCAAAAAGAAAAGACAAAGGACGGAAAAACACTAACAGGATGAGAGAAAATAAATGCCAGGATCAAAYCAGGACCCAGAGAGAGAGAGAGCGAGAGAGAGAGAGAGTAAACTAGTAAAAATAAAAAGGCATAAAGAAGTAGGAGAGATGGATACAAAAACAGAGAGAATGTTTTAAATATGTCTTAAAAGATTAAGAGAAACCAGATAGAGTCAGACAAAAAAAGAAAAATTATACACATAGACAGACAGTCCACAGATATGGGTAGAAAATAAAATGGATAATGAGATGGGCAGCAGAATAAAAATAAAGCAGAATGAAATGACTGAAAGAGACCTATCAGTCAGGATGGGATGAAGTCAACAGAAAGTAAAAGAAAGAAAGAAAACATACTGAAGGAAGACAACCTGCTGAAGAAAGAACAAAGAAAGGCAGGTGTAAAGAAAAAAGATGATGACATGCAGAAAGAACAGATAGATGATTGACAGATAGTTGGAGAGACAGAAAGAGGAAAAAGAGCATGAGGAAGAAAGAAAACATTATTAATGAAAAGGGGCAAAAATGAAACAGAATAGCAGACAGAACAAAGACAGCTGGAAATGGATAGATAGATAGATAGATAGATAGATAGATAGATAGATAGATAGATAGATAGATAGATAGATAGATAGATAGACAGACAGACAGACAGACAGACAGACAGACAGACAGACAGACAGACAGACGAAAGATGGACCAGCTAGGATCTTAGAGAAAGGGAAAGAAGGAAGCAAGGAGGGAAGTAGAATCACATCAAGAGAGAGAAACAGACAGGGAAAGAAGTGAAAAAGAAAAGACAGATGGCTAGACAAACAAGTAAAGAAAATCTAGTGGGTGAAACTTGGCAAAATGACCAAACTGGTTTTGGGAATTTAAAAATTCAACAAAAGGAAAGGCAGAGGACAGAGAAGTAGATGGACCAATTGGAATATTGTGTGTTTGTCGTGTTGGGAATGTTCACATCTGTTCACATCTGTTCCCAGTCGGTGACTTTCCTGTTTCTGATTGTTTTTTCCATCTTTTTCCAAGAAGGAATTAA
Source organism: Clarias batrachus (assembly GCA_003987875.1). NCBI lineage: Eukaryota > Metazoa > Chordata > Actinopteri > Siluriformes > Clariidae > Clarias > Clarias batrachus. The sequence goes on along the minus strand of QMIH01000770.1, from coordinate 194,627 downwards.
AACATCAGCAAAACAGTGACAGTTTGCAGAGTTGGAATAATCCTGTGTTTACTCGAGAAGATCGAACACATGATGCAGTCATAAGAATACAGTTGCTAGGCAACTGTGTGAAAGCAGTAGTAAACTAGCTAATGACTGAAGTGAGCTACTTAGCTAGCTCTCTCATGATGAAGTCTTTTATTGCAGGCAATATGAAGATGCAAAGAGACAGAAAAGAAGACAAAATTGTAGAGAACATCAACATTTACCTCAGATATGTTGGTACATTACTAATGAAATTCAGAAGAGCTAAAATTACAGTGTAATTACACGTACAAGCAGCGCTAGCTTGTGTAAAGTCAGAGAAACACGATAAATGTAGGGATGGCCACGCTGTTCATGCAAGGTCCACGTGAAATACATGATTTCTGGATAAAAACATACATTGATTGTGTGTATGTGTTCCACCTGACAGACGTAGTGTATCAGAGTTCTTTAGTTCCTTTATAAAAGGAAATAAACTCCTGTTTCAGGAGTAAAGATGAGTCAGCGGAAGAGCGGTAAAGAAAGGAACAGATGGACGGAGTGATTCATCAGGAGGAGAGATGAGCGGAACGCAGGAGGAAATGAGAGAAAGACAGAGAAAATGTTAAAACCTGGATTTAGAAAAGGAAGGTAGGGAGGATGAATGAAACTGAGAAAGTGGAACCAGTCAAAAAGCTAAATGGAGAAGAAAAGGGAAAAAAGAAAGAAAGGAAGAAAGAAATGACCAAGACATAGTGCTCAACAAAGAGAAAAATAGACAGACAGAAAAAGAAATGTGTGACAGGAAATGAAAAAAAAAGACAACACAGCTGATAGGAAAGAAAGTCTAAAGTAGAGAGAAAAAGAAAGACAGACTAATAGATGAATAGTGAAAGAAAGAATTAATGATTGGATGAAAAAATGTTTAAGCAGTATGACCATAAGTGAGAAACATGAAAGAGTAAAAAGAGAAAATAAAGATACAGACACAAAAATAAAGACAATAAATTGAAAGGTGTAAGAAACGATAGAGTGAGAGAGAAAGACAAGTAAAGAAAGAGAATACTTTTAATCACAATGCATTCTGGGTAAAATTGTGTTGATAATGAAGTGATGTAACTCTTGAGATGGATGGTGATGGATGGGAAGTGGACAAGGGGGCTGAGGCCTGCAGGAAGACAAGAAGGCGAAGGAGAGACAGACAGACAGACAGGCATTTAAGACAATACGGTTCGCATTAGCGATGGGAGGATAGGGGGTGTTTGGGAGCAGGTGGTGTCTGAGCCGTGGCTTATCCTCCTCAAAATTACACCGAGGTTAAATAATTCAGGGAAAAAAGCGGGCTGTCTAGACACGTCTGACTGAGACGGGGGTGGAACACAGACGAGGAGGAGTGAGAAGATTCGGAATAAATTATACTGCTGTGCAATCCAAATAAAGACCAACCTGAGAGAAAAACACCACTAAAGTAGTGTACACTACAGCACGGCTTAAAGTACTCTACTTCCCTACAGTGCTCCATCCTATTTCTCTCTCTCTCTCTCTCTCTCTCTCTCTCTCTCTCCCTGACTTTAAGGGATCTGATCTCATTTGTTCCGTTCCGCTCAGTTTACTCACCTCTTTCTCTGTCTCTCTCTCTCTTACTCTCTCTCACTCTTTCTCTCACTCTGTTTCTCCTGCACCTTGAGTGTGAATGGAAAATGTCTGTCACGCCAGAAAAAGGGTTCACCACAAGCTGTTTTCTTTTCCATTTCGCCTTCTTAGGAAAAAAAGAAAAAAAGAAGAAATGAGAAAGAGAGAGGGGAAAAATCCCAGGAAGAGAGAAAAAAAAGATCCAGAAACATTATTAGTTGTTACATAGAGACAGACGAGACTGTGGTACAAAACATATATTAAAAAACATRTATACGTGATATATTTAAATTTTCTTTCCTTTTTTGCTCATTTACTGTGAAAGTATAATGTTTAGGATGGATTTATGATTTAGAATGAAAGAAAATATGTTTTCTTTCTTTACATATAGATGGCACATAACAGAACAACTACCTGCTAATAATGGCAGCACAGGGTCTTAGAGGTTAGCACTGACACCTTGCACCTCCAGTGTCCGGGTTCAGTTCCCACCCTAGGGTCTGTGTGCATGTAATTTGCATGTATGTTGACTGGAGGTCCTACCACAGTCATCAAAAAGGAAATAAATATAACGGTCACCATTGGCCCTTACCGTCTCTAGCTGTATTAAAGGGGTTCCKAGACGGATGGAGGCTAAAATTGTACTTTGCTAGTTTTTCCTAGCTATATGTGATAGACCAGTACAAGCTATGCTTAGCTACTGAAAGTAAAATACTAATAATAAAAAAAAACATAGACAAGACTTTGGCTGAGAAATAAGAAACGAGTCATTAACAGTAATTAGTATTAAACATAACACTATGTTAATTACACTTAACACTTTACACTTAATAACAACAGTGTACCTAATTTTATGTCCCAGAACTAGCTAATAACAATGCTATTAATAGTTAAGTGTTGTCCTASGTGTTTGTCGAGCAGTTACAGTGCTAACTGCCTAGCAAGTTAAATTAAAATATGTTGTTAAGTGGCTAATGTTATTTGGATATCAGGTTTCAGATCTCGTTCTCGTTCTCGTTCTGACTAGCAGCTTTGCTAACAAGGTACCATAATAAAGTATCAAGCAGTGTGCAGGTGCAGGAGTCAGTTTAAATGAAACAGGTCCAGTTTAAATGAAACTTTTAATGAGTTTATTTAAATATGATGTGTTTTTAGTTCAGAGTTAACCATTATAATAGCAATTTTGAAAAAGGAAATTGTGTCCTTCTGGGAAGTTCACTCAAGCTAATAAAGCAGCACATTGCTCCCTGGGAAGCTGCACAGAAATCGGGAAAGTGAACAAGGAGACTTAAATACAACAGGATGTGATATGATGGATTGTTTTTCCCATGATGCCTTGCTGATGTTTAAATCAGAATACATTTTCTTCCTTTCCTTCCTTCTTTCTACTGAGTACCAGTACATCCTACATGCCCGAGAAGCCGGAGTGGGCGGTGTGTGTGTGCGTATGTGTGTGTGTGTGTGTGTGTGTGTGTGTGTGTGTGTGGGCATGATGATGGAGTGTGTGTGGTTAGCATGTTTGTGCGTGGGGTTTGTCGTGACAGACGATTCTCTGTATTTAATGGCCATATTAAAGGATTCATTTCGGCTCAGAGAGAGAAGAAGGGAGAATGGAAGATGGAGAGACAGAGAGAGAGATAGAGAGAGAGCGGTGGAATAGAGAGATAGGATCAGGGCGAAGAAAGGAGAAGTGTGCAAGATTAAAAGAAACTGWGGGAGAAGAGAAAAACGAGAAAATGGAAGAGAATAAAAAAGAGACGGTGAAAATACCTGAGAGTGAATCCAATGAAGTGAAGTGAAAAAAAACTCAAATACACCAATGGAAAGAAAGAGGAAAAAAAGAAAAAGAGCCAAGCGATCAAATGAATAGGGTTAAAGACATAAATACAGGACAAATGGAAAGACTCAGAGATTGGAAAAAGAAGAAATTAGCTCAAAACAATCCAATAGATGATTTAGGGAGTAAAATAATAGAAAGAAATCAGAAAAAAAGAAAAGAGATGGGGAGCATAAAGGGATAGACAGTAAAAGAAAGAGAGAGAAAGAAAGAAAGAAAGAGTGAAAAAGAAAAAAGAATATGAAGCAAAAGAGGAAAAGAAAAGGTGTAAAAGTAAATCAGAAAGAAGGATGAAAAATAAATAAAAATACAGTAGAACAAAAAAGAAGGAGAAAGTGAGAGATGAAGGGATAGACAGAAAATGGAGGAATATTTTAAGTCCTGTTGAAAATGTAAATCTTTATTTCTAATTGAAGGGTAAATTATTAGTCTTTTCTATTGCTTACAAATCAGAAAACACTATGTAGTCACATGACCTGATTTTTGTTCAGTATGGAGTATTGGCACGATCAGCTGCCCCGATTGTTTTAATCATCACTTTTGTATTGAATTAAGGGTTTAATAAAATATTAAAAGTTTGTAAATGATTCAATCCTATATCCAATCATAATTTTAACAACAACATTTTAAAGATGTGTGACGTCAAATAATGTAAAACTAACTAAGTGTGCTAATACTTTTGTATGGTATGAGAAACTGACTGTATGGATGCAGTGAGAAATATGCATTGCTTTTTCCCATTTTCCCAACCATTTAACAAATGAAATGAATTGTGTAAGGTTTGTGTTTTGTGTTATACTGTGTGTGTGTGTGTGTGTGTGTGTGCGTGTGCGTGTGTGTGTTTCGGGTGAGCCCAGCTGTTTTCCTCCTGTTATAAATTTCAGGAAACAGGAAAAGATATGAAATGAGATCAAAGAGTGAGTCAGTGTGAAAGTGATGGTGGGAGTGAGTAAAGGAGTGAAAGAGGAAGCAAGTGAGGTAGTCTGTAAGTCAAAGAGTGAGGGAGTGAAGAGGTACGTGAAGGAGTGAGTGAGTGAAGGAACAAAAACAATTAGTGAATGAAGGAGTGAGAGAATGGATGTAGTTGTGAGGTAGTGAAAGATGGAGTGAGAGAATGACTGGAGGGGTGAGGGAGTGAAAACCTGAATGAAAGGCTGAATGAGAAAGTGAATGAGAAAATGAAGCAATGAAGAAGTGCGCACTTCTTTATATAGACTTACGTAACACCTCTCAGTGTGTGTGTCTGGCGCTTGGCTCAGGGTGACGACAGCTCGATGCTGTGTTTTACTCTTACACTGTATGTGTGTGTGTGTGTGTGTGTTTGTGGTTGTGTGTGTGTGTGTGTGTGAGCCCTAAAGCTAAGCAGATTGAACCATCTGATCTGAACAAGTGTGTATGTGACTGGGTACTGTATGTGTGTATATATATATATATATATATATATTTTTTTTTTTTTTTTCCATGTTCTGTTCTGTACCTCTCAGCCAAAATAAAAATCTACCATTCCAGACACACAGAACTATCCCAAGCCTCTATTTTTATTCTTAATTTCTTTTTTTCAGTTCCTTATTTTTCTACTGGCTTTTAGCATGTCAAGCAATCTTCATTTCCTTCGCTTTTTTCTGTATATGATCTGGAATGTTCTACTGTTGACAAATGTATTATTATTAATAATAAATAAATAAATAAATAAGTCTGTCTGTGGAATTAGCCTAGACACTGTTAGACACTGCTGCTGCTCTTAGCATATTAGCAAAATGCTCAGCCCTTCAACAGGCAGGAGTTAGCATGCTCCTCTTCCTCTTTCTTTCTTTTTTCTTTCTTTATGTTGGAATAATCCCCCTCCTCTTTCCCTTTCCCCTCTACCTTGCTTTCCTTCCTTTATTATTCTTCTTCCTATATTTGATCTGCTATTTTGTTCTGCAGTTGTGAAAAGATAGTTCAGATTATCTATCTATCTATTTATCTATCTATTATTTTCCAACTACCTTTTTCTTCTTTTTGCACCTATTTATTCATTTTTATTTTTTATGTCTTCCTCGTGTTCTTTTTCCTGCTTTGATCTCTCTATCTGTCAACTATCTAATTATTTTTTTCTGTAGGTCTTTATCATTTTTTCTTGCTACCTGTCTGACTGTTGAACCTGACCTGTCTGAAATTGTCTGAACCTCTTTTTCTTTCAATTTTCTTCATCTTTTTCTTCATCTTCTGATCTCTTTTCTGTATATCTTTTCTTTTTTCTAACTTTTTTCTGACTTTTTATTTTAATAATTATATTCTGCTGTCCATCTCCCTATCTATCTATCTATCTATCTATCTATCTATCTATCTATCTATCTATCTATCTATCTATCTATCTATCTATCTATCTATCTATCTATCTATCGCTTTGTTCACATGACTGTCAAACCTGCTTTACTTCTGTGTCTGGGGTTGATGAGGAGTTTTGAGTTTTCTGTAGCTCAGATGAGACTCTCTTTTTCTGATAGCTCACTGCTGGTGGCCATAACAAACACACACACACACACACACACACNTTTCTAACTTTTTTCTGACTTTTTATTTTAATAATTATATTCTGCTGTCCATCTCCCTATCTATCTATCTATCTATCTATCTATCTATCTATCATAAACAGTCATACCTCTACCATCTCTCTCTTTCCTTCTCTCTCTCTAACGAAGCCGTTAAGACACAGCAAAACCACGTTAACTCCTACGTGTGCAAAAACTTCAAGTTACCCCTTTAACTCTACATAGCACTAACACTAGGGTCTCCTTCCACTGATGTTACTCAAACACATTTCTTTCTGAGTGCACAGGATATTAAAATGTATATTTCTGTCATGACATGACTATATATATATATATATATATAGACAGCAGAATCTTTAAAGCAGTGGACTTTATAGTGAATAGGGTGTGATTTTGGAGTGTTCCTCTTCATTGCCCCCTAGTGGGAGGAATGAGGAGCACAGTACAGAATGTTCTGTCTTCAAGCTGGTTTATGAGAATTACATGTACATATTCACATTATTGTTTAAATGTGAAAGGATGATCAAATAAAAAATATTTAAACATATCTCTCTCTCTCTCTTAGCTGAACTGGAGTTTGTTCAGATAATAATCATAATTGTGGTGATGACCGTCATGGTGGTCGTGATCATCTGTCTGCTCAACCACTACAGACTTTCAGCCTTCTTCAGCCGCCACCGCCGGGGCGGAGCCTTGCAGCCAGTAAGTGTGTGTGCACTAAGTGGGTGGGTGGCTGGGTGAGTTCACGTTCTGGTCTTTGTCCTCCACAGTTATGAATGTGGGTGTGTGTTTCCTGCATATTTGTCCTGTGTGCATATTTGTACTGTGTGTGCGAGTGTGCGTGTATGTGTATGTGTGTGTGTGTGTGTGTGTGTGTGCGTGCGTGCAGGAAGTTGGTGTGGGCTGCACATTCTGTTTGATGTCCATGACATATCTGACACAGCTCCAACATGTGCATGCCTGTTTTCAAGTCTGTGGTGTGTGTGTGTGTGTGTGTGTGTGGAGGCACTGTTAGACTGCTCATAGTGACAGAGTTAAACAGAGACGGGGGGGCATAAAGCGAGGAGAAGAGAATTGCAGAAGTTTTTAGTGCAGTAAAGTCTCATTTTGTGTGTGTGTGTGTGTGTGTGTGTGTTCCTCTTAGAGCGGATGTTCGTGGCCCACGGACAGCCTGGTGACACAACAAGGAGCAACAGAGGTATGAGAAGAAACATTTCATTTGAATCTAAATCTAATCATTTTGTTAGTGTTTGATATGATGAATGCTGATGTTTGTTATGTTTTATGGTAGAGATTATTGAGTTTTTGGTGTTTGGAAATGAATAATTTCATAGCAAAATGCGTGAAGCTTTGTGTTGGGGTTTAGTGCTGAGAAAATGTGGCATTTGTTTTTGGCTGATGGAGAAATATGTTTTTAATTCAAAGTGGTGTTTGATGGAGAAGTTTGGTGTTTAATGGAGAATGTGGGTATTTGCTAGACCATGTTAGTGTGTGATGAATAATGTTCGTCTGTGATGTTGAAGAATGTTGGTGTTTGATGGTGAATGTATTTGTTGTTTGATAGAGCATGTTAGTGTGTGATGAAGAATGCTGGTGTTTGATGGAGAATTCTGGTGTTTTGTGCTGAATGTCAGTGTGTAATTGAGAAGGTTGGTGTTTAATGGTCAGTGTTGGTATTTGGTAAAGAATGTTGGTGCGTAAAAGTTGAATGCTGGTGTCTAATAAAGATTCATGTCTCTTGGTGACAAATGATTGAGTATTTGCTGAACGTTGGTGTTTTCAGAGAAAGTTAGTTTTTGATAGAAGACATTGGTGGCACTTTTGGCAAACAAACATTTGGCGAATGTTTGTGTTTAATGGTGAAGTGTTTGATGTAGAATGTCGGTGTGAGAAGGAGAATGTTGGTGTTTAATGAGGAATGTGTTTGATGGAGAATGTTTGTGTTTAATGAGGAATGTGGGTATTTGCTGAAGAATGTTGGTGTATGAAGGTGAATGTTAGTTTTTGATGGAGAATGTTGAGGTGTAATAGACAACTAGTGTGTGATGAAGTATGTTTGATTGGGAATGTTGGTGTGTGATGAAGAATGTTTGTTATTGATGGAGAATGTTGGTGTTTGATGCAGAATGTTGGTGTTTGATGCAGAATGTTGGTGTTTGATGGAGTATGTTTGTTTTTGATGGACAATGTTGGTGGTTGATCCAGAATGTTGGTGTTTGATGGAATATGTTTGTTTTTGATGGAGAATGTTGGTGTTTGATGAGGAATGTGGGTATTTGCTAGAGAATGTTGGTGTGTGAAGGTGAATGTTAGTGTTGGTAGAGAATGTTGAGGTGTAATAGACAACATTAGTGTGTGATGAAGGATGTTGGTGTTTGATAGGGAATGTTGGTGTTTGATGCAGAATGTTGGTGTTTGATGGAATATGTTTGTTTTTGATGGACAGTGTTGGTGTGTGATGCAGAATGTTGGTGTGTGATGGAGAATGTTGGTGTTTGATGCAGAATGTTGGTGTGTGATGAAGAATGTTGGTGTTTGATGCAGAATATTGGTGTTTGATGGAGAATTTTGTTTTTTTGTGCTGAATTTTAGTGTGTAATTGAGAAGGTTGGTGTTTAGTGGTCAGTCTTGGTGTTTGGTAAAAGAGTTGAATGCTGGTCAGTCTTGGTGTTTGGTAAAAGAGTTGAATGCTGGTGTTTAATAAAGATTCATGTTTCTTGGTGACAAATGATTATTTGCTGAACGTTGGTGTTTTCAGAGAAAGTTAGTTTTTGATGGCAACGTTGGTGTTAGGTGGAGAATGCTATTGTTTGCTAAGTGGTGCTGTAGTGATGAGCAATAGCATGATGTGATGTACATGATGTATTAGTATTAAATGGTCTGTGTTTGTTAACTTTAACAGATGAACTTAGGACTCTGTTGTTTTGAGATAAGTCTGGGGGGCGGGGGGATATTAATATTTATGGCTGAATGTTGCATTTGGTGTTTGCTATGTTTTGTTAGTATTTTATTCCTGGAAATATTGGAATACTATTCAGTGGTGTTGGACGAAGAGTGGTGTTGAATATGTTTTTTCTCTCTCTTTCATTTAGGTGATGTTTGGGCCACGTAATTTCGATCGCTTCGTACCACCTTCGTTTATTCAGAGGGAGCAGTCGAGCCGTTTCCAACCCACCTATCCACAAATGCAAACGCAAATCGAGCTCCCACCCACCATCTGCCTGTCAGACGGCGAGGAGCCACCGCCCTATAAAGGCCCTTGCACTCTCGCCCTGAGAAGCCCCGAGCAGCAACTCGAGCTGAGCCGCGCCTCTGTGCGAGCTCCGCCCAATCGCACTGTCTTTGATAGCGACATTATGGATGTTTACGGGCCCAGGCCGCCCAGCACACACTCGGGCAAGAGTGCCTCATACTCACGCATTCAGGGGCAAGGACCACCACCCACGTACAGCGATGTGATTGGTCGATCTTACCCTAACTTCACCTCCTCCTCCTCATCCTCCTGTTTCTTGCACCAGCACAGCAATAACGCACCGCCGTCCAATCAAAGGAAGGCGAAGGATGGAAGACGCGACAAACCGACTTGACTGACAAGCACAGAGTGGGAGGGGCTGTGCTTTTTGGACCGTATTCATAAATATGCGAAAGGGGGTGTGGCTTTCCTCCAAGCACTCACTCCCTTGCACAATTTAGTAATCCAGAAAAATCAAGGAACCAAGCTTAAGTGAATATCACTTTTTGTATACTTTTTTATTTTAATTATTTTGCTAAAACTTGTGGGCCTCATGTGGATGTTCCGGCTTGTTGGCAAATTCTTCGTTCCTGTTTTTTGTATGCTTTCTTTTGTTTAAGATAATCAACTTTTTATTTGCAGATTGCTCAAGAACTGCGCAGGATATAGGATTTTTTTTTTAATAGTTCAACTTTTTTTGTTCATGAACAAAAGTCCTTAACCAATCAAAATCCAAATTTGAGTGCCATGGTTCGTGTAAATCTCATCATCAAAATGCAGAGAAAAAAATCAACATTGCACTAACTTTGTATTTTTTGGTCCATATTCTGATTTTTGAGCATATTTTAGTATCCACTTCACTTTTATTTCTTAAAACAAGGAACTTCTGATCCAGCCTAAAAAAAAGTCCACTACTAACACACAAGATGGCACTTAAAAAGGGGGTGTTGTTTAAATTCTGTTCTTTTTTTTCTCATTAAATGTCATTTGTCATCCTTTCAAAATAGCACTTTAAAACTCGCTCGCTTCAGCATGGTCCAAAATGCAAAGGTATCATGGGAAACGTAGTCTTATGCACATCCGCAATGCCACGCATGCCTTGGTGGCTAGCTGAGCTTCTACGCTTCTTTCTTTATACACACGTCCATTCTTTTCTTAGAACAGCCTTGAGAACCGAGAACCGCTTCCACAAGCACTCGTTTGGGGAAAAAAAAGCCAAATTTTATATTGATGAAGTATTCCATCAATAGCAAACTTTGTTTAATTTTGTTCCCGTTATACATAAATGTCAGGTAACTTATCTTAGATCAAGTTTTAGCATAATATTCAATAAAGTATTCAAAACACTTAAGTAGTTTAGACTGTAAAATTACAAAACTAATGTTCCTGTCATGTGCTTAAAAAAATTGTGATTTCAACTAATATAAAAATAAACATTATGAAAATGTTAGCCTCCATTTAAACAACTAAAAATATTGCAGAAATTTTGCGTACAACTTTCTTCCTAGGCACCAACCTTCTCAAAATGTTTTGCTAAGCTTAATTTGATCCAACACATTTTTAAAGAAATCTTGTCCAGTGGCACAAACATATCCACAAGATGAGCATGCTAGCTAGCTATCACAATAAAATGCTTATAAGAAAGTCTTGTTCATCAGTTAGCTGAAGATGCAAATCTGCTCATGTGACATCACCACAAGGTTTTATGTTCATTTCAACTTGAAATCATGCCTAGGTTAAATTGCTTTTTTTAATTAAACACTATAGTATTTTTGCTACATTAGCTCGTACAATTACAGCACTGCTTTTACTAGTCAGCATAGATGTTACCTTTCATGTTAGTAGCTAGATAAGTTGATAGCTAGATAACGAGACAACTAATGTTTGGCTAACTACTATATTTTGAAAATAAAACCAGAAGCCAGCTGGCATGAACAATCTGAGCAAAATAGCTAATAAATGAAAATCTTTCTGATATATTTACTTTAGTAAATTTGTAACTAAAATCTTACAATTGAGAAATTTTCATACTACAAAAGCATCATCCTAAACACAGTTTTTTTATGGCATGAAGTTGTTAAAGTTGTCAAGTCAAACAATGTTGTTTTGACTCAGTGGACGTGAAAAAAAGGGCGTGTTCAAAAATCACAAAAACAGCCATTGTTCTACACTCAGCATGAGTCCATTGGCTCTCGCTTGCTGTTACACTCATCCTCATCCTCATTGTGTATGTGTGTATATTTGTGTGTGTGGGGTCCTGTTGCTGCTATGCTAACGTTACTGCTAATGCAAACGCTAATGCTGCTCTCTGTTGTCTCTTGTTCACACGTATTTCATTTTTACATGTCTTTTTTTGTAATATTTAATCTTTATTTCTTTATTCTCACATGGTTTACTGTTACATCCACAGTTCCAAACCTCAGAGTGTTGATGATATTTTGACATTTGTTGCATGTTTCTCTGAGCAGATTCGGTGCCTAAAAGTTGTGGTAAAGCAGAAATAGGAACCTTTTTCACTTTGCACTCCGAACCCCAAACACCACCCCCACCCCCCAAGAAAAAAAGAAATCCTCCCCACCTTCGTTGTGCCTCACTTCCTACGGTGCTTTTTTCACAAGTCCGACTTTGTTTATTCGTACTGTGCTGTATAAATATATAACTTGAAAATATTATGCACATATCCTACCCAATGGGTAGATGAAAAAAACCACAAGAGAACAAATGTTAATACTGTAATATAATGTAAAGAAGATATTACGATGAGAAATTTAACACGGCGGCATCGGGTTTTTTTGTGAATGCCCTACAATTGTGCTTTTTGTCTTTTGTAAAAAAAAAAAAAAAATCAATATATATATAAAAATGAAACAAAATAAAAAGAGGTAATAAAATAATACTACAGTATAGTCAAAACTTAAGTTGCAAAAAGTACTTCTTATATTTTTTCCTATATCTGCTATGTGATGATTATGAGGCGATCGCATACAGGACAGAACTCGCTGCTGCTTTTATAACTTCCAGAGAAATGATCATTATTAATGCCAGCGCTTGCCATTTATTTATTTGACTTTTTTTTATTCTTATAATTATTATTATTTAGTGAGTGATAGATGTTCAGACTTTTAAAAATAACACAGAACAGAAGAGCTGTATCTTATTTCACCAAACAGACACGAAKGGAAAGTTAACAAATAAAGATTTTGGATCATATCCAGTTTGTTTGTTCCTCCTTCTTTTTTTTTTAAACAGGAAATCAAATAATTTACTAAAAAAAGGTGGACGATGGTATGGAATGTTTTCCGGATCAATTTGCAGTATGATATACATAAAGTGTAGTTAATTTACAGAATTGATCAAATTACAGTTTTATACATTCATTGTACAGTAAATTTACAGTCTAAATTGTAAAGTGTGCGAAATTCACAATATGAATCTAGAGTGTAATAAATTTAAAACATGCAAAATCTACAGTACAGATTTAATGTAGGATAAATGTATAGTATGAAACAACTATACATTTACAACTCTGAATGTCAAGTGTAAAGTATTTAGTATGATGATTTTACAGTATGAAAAATGTAAAGCATGATCAATTTATAGCAAGTTTACATTCTGAGAAATTTGCAGTATGGATATAGAGAATTTAAGGAAGATTACATTTAATGTCCACAATTTTACAGGAGGGATTTTGCTGTATCGTTACTACAAGTGTAAAATTTTAAACCTTAGTATGGACCTAAAAATTATACATTTACAGTACATTATGAGTAATTTACATTTCATAAAATTTACAGTATGAAAAATGTAAAGTATGGTCAATTCATTGCTTAAATTTAACAACATGTTAGATTTATATGATGTAATATGAAAAAAAGTATAGTGTAAATTTATACAATTGTAAATTTACATGATTAAAAATGCTAAATTTACAGAATGAGTTTATAGCATTTAAA
>QMIH01000770.1:126919-178211 GCA_003987875.1 Clarias batrachus | reverse complement strand
AATGTATGTTGTTTAATGACTGTGTGTGTGTGTGTGTGTGTGTGTGTGTAGACTAGCCTCCGGGCATAACAGTAACACTCACAAATTCAACCAGACAACCAGATACCCTCGGAGGGAGAAGTAAATGTATGTTGTTTAATGACTGTGTGTGTGTGTGTGTGTGTGTGTGTGTGTGTGTGTGTGTGTGTGTGAATGAAATATGTAAATCTTTGACTATAAACTGGTGTAAGCCAAATGTTAGTACATTTTGTGCGCAGAGCCTGATACAAGACCATTTGGGCCGCTATAACACACTGTGTCACGTGCCAGACCGGGGGACTCGGAGCGAGCCGGACTCCCTCTCCAGACACAGTCATCATTTCATTTACACACACCTTCTGCGACCGACACACAGATGTAATATCCATAGAACTTAAAAGGCAACCACAGCCTGCACTTCACCGTATCCTCACCGTATCTTATGTTAAGAAACAAACATTATATGAAACATTTGACTTCAAAACAAGCAGTCCTTTTTGTGATTTTTGGATAAACGTATTGTTATCAAATTTAAATGATTTTGCAAAGCGCTAAAGCTCCACTTCATGAAGTTCTATCAAAAATCAGCTAGCAGATGTGTTTGTCTCAGTGGGATTATGCAAATTTGTATCATTAATATATTGAGTAAGATTTACTTTAATAAAAAGCTCATGCTTTGGTTGTATGTTTGTCACTGGCAAGGAACTGGAACAAGAAAAACCTTTTTAACACTGTAATATAGAAGTCCATGACTGCTGGGGAAACTGTAACAGCYCAAACAGACTAACTAACTTTTTCTTCATGGAAACACTTACTTTGTTAATTGTATTTTGCCCAAAGCTTCTTTTTGTAAGGGATATCTAGCTATTTTCAAGAAAAAACATTAAAAAACTAATTAGAAATTGTAAAAAACTGAAATCATTTAAAATAATTTTTAAATCATTAAAAATATATTATTCTTTATATCTTGAGATATTTTTATTTTACACAAATGAATTAAAAAAAAAATCAAATTCAAGAAAAAAAAATCCAAAACTATATATATGTAAAAAAATGATTAATAAAAAAAATAATTTAAAAAATCAAAAATTAAGATTATTGAATTATATAAATTTACAATTTTATAATTTTAATTATTTTTTTACATATTGTACAGTTTTAAATGTAAAATCCATAATGTACTATTTTATTTCCCAACTTACAATTTAAATTGTATGATTATTGCAAAATTATATCATTCATTTAAGTGTATTTATTCTTAGTGTAATTATAGTTATCCTGTGTAATTCTTATGGTCATTTTTATGAACAGGGATATAAGCATTTCACTGCATATCATAGTGCATGTGTTCTGTATGTGTCAAATGAAAATTTAATTTAAATTGTTTTTAAATGCTGCAACTTTATTCTTGAAATCATACTAGTATAATCTTACAGCATTATGACTTTTTTTTGGGGGGGGGGGGATTATTGTATGTGTATTTTTATCAGTGGCCCTAATAGTATGATGTTGTAACAAAATGTATTTTGACAAAAATCAGGTGTCGAAATGCTATGGTCCTTATCTCATACACACCCCACACATACGTGATGGGCCATTCATGAACGATGCGTTCTTTTTGAACGAGTCTTTAACGTGACTCAGAAGAACGAGTAGTCTCAGAGAGTGATTTGTTCATTTTCTACTGGGCGGCCAAAGCATCGCAAAACCTCCGTAGGTTATGTACAGGAAACAGAAATGAGTCGTTACCTTTAAGTCTATAGCGTCTGTGAGAGTCACGTGACAAAAGGACGAACGATTCAGACCAGAAGATATGAGAGGTGAGCCGCTCATTCTGTTTATAATAATATTATAAACATTAGCTGCATTGTAATATTTTCTTTACTGGAACCGTAGCCAAAATTTGTATGTAGATGTGCTGGAGGTCTGTGTATTGAAAATGTAACATTTTGTTTTATTTCTGATCAAAAGAATGAAATTAACTAAATGACTCAAAAAAAGATTTGTTCATTTTGATGAATGAGATTCAAAGAACCGAGTCTCTAAAATGATTCAAACTTCCCATCACTACCATGCACTTCATCGTATTAAAGATATCAAGTGTGTTTTAGTTTGTGAAGGAGAAAGAAAAAGAAAATTAAGTTTATATCAACTAAAAATGTGTTAATATATTACAAAAATCAGATAAACTTCCTACATTTCCCTTCCAAGTGTAGCGYGTGTAGTGTATCAGGACTTTGTTCATTAGGGGTATAAATTAAAAGAAAGCTTCTTAATGAAGCAGGGACACAGACACAGACATACACAGCGCACGGTCACAGGGAACATGAAGGTCTTTTGAAACTTTTAGACGTTGAACATACCAGTACGTAAGAGGTCATACAATCTTTCTGTGTGAGCATGACTCTCTCTGAGTAGCTCAGCAGCAACAAACACACGTCCCAGAATAGTGTGCATGAAATCGCTGACATTTTACACGTCGACACGTAAATCTACCAGCCCGCGTGTGTTTGGGATCAGACCCACTTTCCGCTGCACAGAGCGTTTTAATCGTCTGCATGCACAAAAAAGAAAGCAAGACTAGCTGTTCAAAAGTTATGGCATCCTAGAATAGAATAAAGGAGATTTTACTTGCATTACTCGCATAAGATTGAACTGTGGTTCTCCCCTATGGTCAGCCCAGATTTAACTAATTAACTAATTACTAGCATTTTTTTTCATTGAAGTGGGTGTGGTAGAGCTGGGAAAACACTAAAGAACCTCTGATTTGGTGCATGCTATGTATAGAGGGCGCTGTTTCAAAGTTGCGTTGTTTTCAGCTCCTTTCAGCTTCTTGGTCATTTTTGCGTTTTATGAAATCTTTGGGCGTGGCTAAATGCTAACCAATTACTGGTAATCAATTGTATCATGAAAGCATTCGGTAATTTTACAGCAGATTCTAACTCTTTAATATAAACGTATGAGTTTATATTAAAATACAGAGCTGTTATTTATGATTATGAAATTAACACGATAAACGAGGCCCAATATTTCTGTGAAAAATCTGTGACAAATCAAAAGGAGGTGAAATAATCGTTTTTGCATAAAAAGGCTCATATGCTAAATCTCTTTTAGTAGTGCTAACAAATCCGTATTGTACTTTCAGATTGTGAACAGTGAGGAGACAGGAAAATACCCTACTCGCTCATTTGTGTGTGTGTGTGTGTGTGTGTGTGTGTGTGTGTGTGTGTGTTTAAGGTCATGGAAGTGTTGACAGAAACGGACTGTGGCATTAACACCTGTGCTACACCACTCTCAGACTCTTTCTCTCTCTCTCCAGTGTTGAAAGTGTCAAGTTGCACTCGACAAATGCTTCACACACGTGTACCGTCTAGACGTGTATGTGTGAGTGTGTGTAGAGGTCAAATACAAGGCATACATTTTTTCACTGTGACAGACACAACCATTTCACTTGGGGAGGTGGGTAGTTCTCTCTCTCTCTCTCTCTCTCTCTCTTTCTCTCTATGTCTCACATTCCTACACATACACACACGCACACACACACACACACACACACACACACACAATCAAAAAGCAGACTAAACATCTTACTTCAATTGCTGGGGTTGAGATAAACCATACTGTTTCTAACGCTAGCACTACACACACACGCAGATGGAAATCAATCATAAACATTTACACGCTAAAAGGTAAGAGTTTACATTTAGAGATCAGACGATGAAAGGGACGTTTCGTCTAAAAATGTAACTGTATACAGATTGCCCTCTTTACTCCAAACACCGTCGATCAGCCGAGACATGTTCAGGTTTGTATATTAAACTTTCTGCTAAGATTAACCCTATTTGGACGGGATGAGTTTTACACAGGAAAAACTGGGGAATGTAATGAGCTTCTGTCCAAATCCAGAAGAATTGTGATAT
The DNA here is from genome assembly GCA_003987875.1 of Clarias batrachus. Lineage (NCBI taxonomy): Eukaryota > Metazoa > Chordata > Actinopteri > Siluriformes > Clariidae > Clarias > Clarias batrachus. Next base: position 174,273 of record QMIH01000770.1, on the reverse strand, counting down.
ATTTTGTCTTTTACAAAATGAATATCAAAATTATGTAATACACTGTCCAATCAACTCTAAGATTATTAAGCTCATTTCTAATGAGAATTTTACCAAATTTCTTTCTGTTGGAAAATATTTTTGTTCCTTTTTAGGAATTTATTTCTTGATAGAAGGATAATTGTCGGCCAATACAAGAAGAACTGTTTATTTACAATTTTTGTAATATTTGTCTAGACATACTGTAAATTTAGTAGTTGTATATCTGGTTCTATGTAAATGTATTTTAAGAAATTATAGACAGGTTTGTCTAGCTTCAAGAACATCTCATTTGCTAAGATATCATTTTTTGCAGTGTATACAGTATATTATGTCTAAACTGATGTCAGTAAAGATGTGTTACATCCCACAGATGTTTTTCTCCTTCTTCTTTTTCTGTCAGCCCTCGCTCTTTTCTATCATCTTGCACCAAAACTAAAACACAGAAGGATTCATTACAGATGAAGGGAAGTAATGCTTCTGAGGGTTTGAGGGAAGTTACGGAGTTCCTAGACCAGCTCCAAGGTCAGGTCTAACCGACTGACTGCTTTACTCCCACCACAATCAGAGAACTATGCAGCTTTATGGGGTTCCTTGATTTCTACCATCTGGGGTTTCAGCGTGTTGGCATCTCCTCCGCCTCTAACCATCCTGCTCAAGAAGGGAATGGAACGTCTGCAACCGACCACCCAAGCTTTTCAGAAAGCTAAAATGAGCTTTTAATTCGGCCGAATGCTAAAACAACCGATCTACAATCAGAGATGGAAGGTAACTATGTCCATTTCCTTCATTAGCATACGTCAGTGCATATTTACCGGCTCCTTATTTGGGTAGTTTTTATAATACGTACTATTTTATACTTTGACTCCACTTCACCCAGCAACAAATACTGGTACTTTTATGCTTCACTACAATTCCGCATTGTGAATGCGGAATGCGGAATCCTTATTTCTTTGTATAAGGAGTGGGTAATACTTTAATCAGTAATATCGCCCCCTACTGAATATTATGTGCAACTGGCTAAACTTTTCATGCTGTGCTAGTCCTGTATGAAACGCTTAGCAGGTGTTTCAAATCAGAAGTGTACATGGACGCAGAGAGCGAAGAAACAGCATGGGCACAGAGAAAAGAGTTAGCTACTGTAAGCTAATACACACCCAATAAATTTGATACTTAAGTAAATTCAAAGGTGAGTTTGTATTGAAAATAGACTTCTGCTTTTACCTAAGTAATGTTTTTACCTGGGTTGTCTCGATTTTTACTTTAATACAGAATCTGTATACTTTGCATTTGTATACCCCTGCAGAAACCTGTACAGTACCTGACTGACATCTTTAGAAAACTAAGGTTTCGCTACTTTCATCTGTTCAAAGTTCTGCAGGACATCAATAAAGCAACTTACAAACTAGAGTTTCCAACCCACGGTCCCCCACTTAAAGCCAAGAAGATGTCACTCATCTTCTATACCGCTTAATCCTGTATACAGAGTCGCAGGGAGCCTGGAGCCTATCCCAGGAGACTTAGGGCATCAGGTGGGGGACACCCTGGACAGAGTGCAAATCCATCACAGGGCACACACACATACACACACACACATACACTGTGGGCAATTTGGGAACGCCAATTATCCTAATCTACATGTCCTTTGACTGTGGAAGAAAACCAGAACACCCGGAAGAAGCCCACCAAGCATGGGACCTAATAATGTTCAAGCTCTTATAATAGAGAACAAACCAGTCGCGCCAAACGTGGTGAGTGTGTGTGTGATGATTACCCTATCCTAACCTGGAGACTGCAAGCTTCCACCATTGTTAGCTACATGAACCTTGTAGCTCCAGAAGCAAAACTTGTCATTTTGTTCAAAAGGATCCTTTAATATAACCTTCGACATAACATGAACTGCTGTGTGTGTGTTTAATATGTACATGTATTATGTTCACATCCTGGTGTTCTGACTAACACWCCTGGACAAATGGAGATGAGCTAGGACACAAGTGACCTAGAAGTCTAATAAAAGACCTTTGTCACGTATATCATGCTGGCAGATTTACTACACAAACTGTTTGTTAGTTAATGTGTGTGTGTGTGTGTGTGTCCTCCATGTTTCCCCCCCTGATGGGAGTTTAATTGAATAGATCGTAGGCCCTAAGGTAGTGTGTGTGTGTTTCAGAGGAAATAAAAACACCAGAGTGGAAGCTGGAAAGGAAACTACTGCCCTAGATGAGTGTGGACTTATTTTCCTTCCCAAAATGAACCAGCACAGAAGATAAAAATCAAGATAAACAGTTATTACTGTATGTATATTACRGAGATAATGTTCAGATCAGTTTGATCAATCAAAAGTGATGGAAATATCATTTTTGTTACAGATTTAAGGTAAGGATCGGAAATTGTGAATGTAAGTTTTTTAACTTCAATAAATTTAAATGTTTTGTTAAAGTATTAACAATAAATAATATGGTATAGGTGTCTTTGGGATAAAGCTTTAGGGTTAAAGATAATATACATGGGGTTAGGGTAGAGGATGAAGATTTTAGGGTACTGGATGTAGGAGTAAGGGTAGAATATGTACTTGGTTAGGGTTCAGGATGTGTGCACAAGTTAAGTCTTTATTTGTCAMATATACATTACAGCACAGTGAAATTCTTTCTTCGCATATCCCAAAGTAACTGGGGTCAGAGCACAGGGTCAGCTATGATACAGTTCCCCTGGAGCAGATAGGGTTAAAGCCATTGCTCAAGGGCACCACAGTGACAACCTGGTGGAGCTGGGGATCGAACCGTTCGGTCAGTAACTCAGTGCCTTAGCCCTCTGAGCTACCACTGCCCCCAGGTTATAGGACGCAGGGGTTAGGGTCCAGGGTGTAGGTATAAGGGGACAGTGTGTAGGGATACGGGCAAAAGGTGTAGGGATTAGGGAACAGGGTGTAGGAATAAGGGGAGAGAAGTGTTGGAGCATAGGATGTAGGGGTTCAGGTCGAAGATAATGGGGTTAGGGTAGAGGATGTAGGGATAAGCAGACGGTGTAGGGATTAGAGCAAAGGATGTATAGGTTAGAATGAAGGATAGAGGGGTTAGGGTACAGGATGTAGGAATTAGGGAACAAGGTGTAGGATTCAGAGATAAGGGGACAGGATGTAGGTGTTAGAGCAGAGGCTGTAGGGGTTCGGATGGAGGATAGAGGGGTTAGGGTACATGATGTAGAGTTTAGGGTAGAAGGGGTAGGGGTTACAGTACAGAAGGTAGGGACTAGTGTAGAGGATGAAGGGATAAGGAGAATTAGATATAGGGGAATAAGGTTTACAGCACAGGCATTAAATATTAAAAATGATTGATTACAAATATTAGTGCTCGGGAATTAGGGTATAAGGATTAAGAATAAAAACACTTCTGCAACTGAATGAACAAGAGAAATATAGTCAACTCTATTTGGTCAGCACAAAGTATTTTTTAAAACAATCATTTTGGATGGAGGGAGGAAGCGACATCACTCATGCTCTGCGTCCTGATTGGACACGGCGGCAGCGTATCGGCGGTGTATCTGAGCCGGCTGCTCTGTGTGTTCTCCTTCACATGTCTGCTCGAGGAGAGAGGGAGGGGGGAGGAGGTGCCCCAGTCTGGGTGGGGCCAGGTGGGGGAAAAAATATCTAACACACACACAAACAAACACACACACACATACACACACACACCAGATTGCAATGTCATGTTACCAAGAAACTTTCCTGCCCTGATACAAAATGCTGACACTGGAGACTCCTTACATAAACATTACAAGAACATCTAACATAAGGAGATGTTGCTATAGAACCAATAATATTGCATTAATATCATTCATATAACCGGTCACTTGTAGCTGGGAAAGAGCTAATAACTAACTCTAGGGCATTTTTTGTATCTACCTGATGGGGTTTGATTTCTTTAGAAATAAAAAGCATGACAGACTTGTAAAATGTAAAAAGTCACATGATACAAACGGGTGCAAAGACGGAAGATTTAGTGAACACACCCCATGCTGTAATACAGCCTTTATTTTCTGCACACAAACAAACCACCACACCGTTCTGTTATAAACCCATTCCAATCTGTTCATGTGCTTCAGGATGATTCTACAGAACTGACTACAGGGGTCTTGGGATCATTCTGTAGGAGTTAAAAATGRTAGCGTCAGGGTGCAGCAGATGAGGCTCAGGGTTAGGAGGTATAGAGGTATAAACCTCAGCTTTCCACATAATACAACTCAGAAGACGCCGATTCTTTACTTAAACGGACTTTTTCTCCCTTAAATTATATGTTTCACTCATTTTCCAAATGATCCGTGCCCGGCCCGTGACCAGCAGAGCTGAACAAAATGTCGGGGGAAGGGCTCTTCTTATGAGGTCACATTAAGTGGGAAATCTAATTAGCTCATTTGAGCCAATTTCCAATACAAACATTGTGTAGAAAGTGATTTTTGCATAATAGGGGGCCTTATCATAAATTTAATCTGATTTGTGATACGAGTTTAAAAAGTATATAAAGGTTTAAAGTATATTTTTGTCATGTTTCAATGATCACCCATTTCTAATAACTTATAATGGATAAACATTRATTGATGATGAAATTAAGGATTAAGACTGGATGAAACGTTTCAAAAGGGTTAATTTCAAGGTCACCTGGAGGAACAGTGCGCCGCAGCAGAGCTGATACAGGAAATTATTCTCGAAATCTGAACTGCGACAGCTCCTGCAGCAGATCCTCTGATTCAGCTGTAAACTATTTAGCTGAAGGAAGCGCCTCAGACCTGAGAGGTCAGACCATGAGGTCACTTCCTGGTCTGATAAGCGAAACAGAGACACGGCTTTGTTTAAGGACACCTGGACAGGCCAGGAACAGGTCAGGTGACTCAGAGGTTTTAGCTTAAATGTTGAAGCAGTGGGTTTGAAGTTAAGACACGAGGGTAAGGGTTCCATGGTAAGGATCAAATTCAATTCAGAAATACCATGTCTGATTGGCTAAGAGCTGCTGTGAAGTAGGTTTACTTACCTGTAATTATAAAGAACCTAGATTTAGCACCAGAAAGAGCTGAGTGAGGAATGTGAGAAGAGTGCAATGGACAAGCACGATGGGCTCAGTAACTCCCTCTGCTGTTAATCAGGTGTAACAACAGGGCACACTCTTGATCAGAGGTGAAATCAGTCCTTGCTGAAGGAGTTGAAGTTAGGTTACATGCTAACCGAGGGATTTAGAGATGAGGGATTGAAAGGATTTAGAGATTAATGCATCCCAGAAATCAGTGTCTGGAGCAGGGAGAATGATACGCAGATCTCTCAGGATCAATTAAACCCCACGCTCATTACCAATATTTCTAATTTAATCGCTCATTACTAATATTTCTTATTTCTATAGTGCATTTATTTTAAACAGACCAGGAAAAAATGAACAGTCAGTCAAGCTGCATTAACATTAAAGCATTAAATAAATAACGTTTGTAATTTAAGTATTTCATCCTTAAAATTTATTTCATGAATACTTTTTTTATTAGTTGATTAAAGAGATTGAAACCTTTACTTATTCCATTATTTATTTATTTATTTATTTAATTATTTGTTTTGCACATTTTAACTAAATTGTTAAATGTTGGTTGATTACCACAAGTCTTAAGAAAAATTTGAAGAAAAAAACGGAATGAACAAGACAAATTATTGTATTTTTTTGTTTTTACATAAAAACATGATGCTGGACCCCTCCATGAGTGTCAGTGAAACATTAAACAAACACTTTGTAGAGAAGGCACACAGACAGGCAATAWCTGTGTGTAYTTATGGTCCATTATTCACACTCTCAGGAGTCGCCTCTATTGTATTAGTGGGCTGAGGATGAGGAGGTGTGACTGAAGGGGAATGAAGACTTCTGTGTGTGTGTGTGTGTGTGTGTGTGTGTGTGTGTCATGCATCAAACAGCCAATCTCCATTAGCCTGGCATCAGTTGAGTCTTTTTTCTGTTAAAACAAGACAAACACACATACATTAAACATGGCATGACAGGTTAAACACACACACCTCACGAGCCGCTCAGGTTACAGCGAGTCAGCCTCGGCTCATCTCCTTAATTCAGGAGGAGTTTAAGCATGAAGCGTGTTGAGCACGGTATCAGTAGTAGGTTTGTATCTGCGCGAGACACACCAGCGTTCCAGATGAGCCGATGATGCTTATGAATATTTAGGAGCAAAAAACGATGTCTGTAATAATGTGTACAAAATATCTAAAAAAAAAAAAAAAAAATTTGATAACAAAACAGGAACGCCTATTTTTTTTTGCAGTAGAACAGCATTGACCAGTAGGACCAGTGTAGAGCAACTGGGTATAAAAATGCCTTTATAGCTGGAGCTGTGGATCAATAATTGATGATGAGGTTGATCTGTTGGTTGACTGTTTGATTTCTTGTCAAATTTTGCTTGCAAACAGTCTCGCAGACRTTGTTTTGCTCCTAGAAATTCATAAGCTTCACTGGCTCATCTGCACTGTGGTGGTGACACACAACAGAAACAAACCTATTACAGTACAGCTCTGTTCCGAAAGCTCGTTTATAAATCCGACAAACACTGTCTAGATACTCGGATACTAACACAACTGAACGGTCCTCTTTAGAATTGTGCCGATGGTCGAACGATTCATGTTAAAAGAACTAGCAACATCTGCCATTTTCTCACCTCGTTCCATTCCCTCGATCATTTTCACTTTGTTCTCCATCGTWATCGCTTCTTAGCAGTAACAGCTTCATCAGCGCTGCTTTTATGCTTGCTTCCAGACATCCTGGGTTTGTAAAGGGTGCACGCTGTAYGCATGTGACAATGCACACTGGACGTGTGATCTAAATTCCACAATTAAACATGCGCGGATGCCTGTTCGTATCTTTGAAATTTCACAATTCAAATGTTCGTATGTATACTGATATTGTGCTCGACACACTTCACACTTAATTGTTAGCATGCATCACCTTCGGCATACAAACACATACACACACTTCAGAGACGTCATGACGGTTGGGGTTGAAGCCGGGTCATACCTGCCAGSTCCTGGTGCTCCTACACCACTGCTCTGAGCTCCCTGAGGCACGGTGGCGTTCAGACCTGCTGCTGAGATGGAGGAGCCGTTCACCGGGCTCCCGTCACCCCGCAGGATCCCTGTGCACTTCCAGTTATCCATGTAGTTCGCTAAATCAAACGGGAGCGCAGACACAGTCAGTWCTAGTATTCGTTGATAAATAACATCCAGATGTTTAGCTACTGCACTACCCTAGAATACCCTAATTCGGTATTGTATATAATACCCAGGCTAGGTAGCATTGCAGCCAGTGTTAAACGCCATGTAAGTATCTGAACAGGGTTTATGACCTCTGACCTTTCCAGAGTCGGACGCAGCCRTCGTCCCCTGACGAGGCAAGCAGCGTGCTGGTAATGTTCCAGCTTACGCGCCACACCTGGGAGTTGTGACTGTCGAACTGAGCCATCAGCTGCACCTCGAACTTGGTGGAGCCCGAGCTGGTGGAGCTCTCTCTCCTGGGCGGACACAAACAAATACATAACACGTTAAAGGTTAAATTCACACCTTACAGGTTTCTGACACTCTACAATGGTAAAGTTTGTGCSCCTGCATGGGTACTAGCGGACTCTCTCTTTACACTCACCGCAGAGGAACCAGCTTGAAGATGCGCACGTCTTTGGTTGCTATGGCTAGGACGTGGAAGGACCTCCCGAGGTTCGGGGCGAAGGCGATGTCATGGACTGGATCGGTGACGCTCATCAGGGTTTCTGCTTTGGCATACTTCCTGTTAGGAGGAKGAACGACAAAACCGGTGTGATCATGAAGGCTGGAGATGCACAAGACCGAACTCCTCCTGTCTCTCCGTCAGAGGATTCCAATAGCTCTTGATCTAGAAAGAACAACTGCCTCTCACCTTGTGTTTTCGTTGTACTCGTAGATCTGCACTTTGCCGGTGTAGGACACGTTGCTGTCGTCGCTGCCGACTGCGATCATAGGAGAGTGCGCACGCGAGCTGGAACGTCAATGTGTTCCGGTTTCAGAATTTTTAACGATATTCATCACACGCACTGCTTTTTCCAAAATCACACTTTGATGATTGGGAAAAAAAATGGCAAGAGGTGTGTTTACACTATAAACCAACTAACAGCTAACACACACACCTGGAGGGGTTCCAGGAGATGCATGAGCAGGAGAGTTTGCAGGAGATCTCATGCTGGAGGCTCCACTGGCTCAGGTTCATCACGTCTGGAGCTTCATATATGCGCACCACACCGTCGGCCGAGCAGGTGGCCAGGACCAGACCCATGTGCTTCGGGGCGAACTTAACGTCCGTCACAGACGTTCTGCTGTCCACTAGCGTCGTCCTCTTTATCTACACACACGCAATATAATCACAATCACGTACTTTAATACTGTGTGGGTGTGTGTGGGTGTTTGTGGGTGTGTGCGTGCGTGCGTGTAAATGACTCCGGCTGACCCAGTGACTGAGGCCACGCTGTTTATCGTTCGACTCGCCAACGATCTCCTCCCACACGGCGGCGGTGCGGTCAAACGAACAGGACGCGAGAACCTGGCCGAACTCCGGGTGAGCCCACGTCACGCGCCACACTGATCCACTGTGAGTCTGAAATGATCACACACACATACAGTACAACATTAAGACATCCGTATCACATAAACGATCATCCCTGCCACGTTCAGCTGATGTAATAAGGCAGGAGAACCCATAGCTAACCTTCCAGCTCGCCGTGCAGTGCCACTCGCCGTTCTCGCTCTTGTCCCAAACCTGACGACAAAACAAGCACATGGTATGTTAAACACCAACAGTAATGCCACATGTTTACTCAAACTGGTTTACAGAATATAACATAGTAAGACAGCCATGTTAGTAAAAGACACGGTCACTGTGAATGTGTAAACCTCGACCTTGATGACTAAACCCACTATAGCTCTACGTAAGTAACTAAATACTAAAAATACGTAATAACGAGGTGCTGCTCTTTGCTGTGACTAAGTACATTAAGTCCCACGGCTTACAAACAAGTTCAAGTCCAGAAGCACGTTCCCAAGTCTGATTTTTCATATATCCTACAAAGTGCGTCTTATACACCTTTGAAACAAATATCGCAAAAAAACAACAAAAAAAATAATAAAAATCACAAAAAAAAAACTCACGTTTAGTGGTTTAGTTCTGCATTATACTCTAGCGAGACTGCGCCTTTAAATCGCGAGGAGAATCCCGGTGATGCAGCGGTGTCATCTGACCATGTTTAAATGCAGCCCGGGAAGACGTCAGGGGAGGGGCAACGCTACATGGTGTCTGGACTTTGTCTCAGAGCTGTACTGGACTGTGAACTCCTTGAGGATTTTCCGAAATTAAGATTATTCWCCATCAGGACAACTTTACAGGACAGTCATTTTCTATCATCGTGCTCCCGGACTGATTGATTGCAACCAGTKAGGACGACTATGAACATTTTATACATTCACTTTCACATTAAAAAATATTATACAGCATTGTAAACATTGGTATCTGGTGCACTGCAGTGTCTRTTTCTTCTACATTTGAGCTACTTCGTGATGGATCGAAGGTCCGTAGTCTGTTCGTGTCTGCGGGAAATTCATAACTCGAATGTTTGTAAGTCGAGGACTACTTAAATACCGKGACAAATCCTAGTCACGTGACCGATCGCGAGGACCCTTATCACGTGATGAACCGAAGTCGCATGATTTAATTGCTTAAATATTAAAACGAGCTATAGTCCTAAACTGTAGATTGAGTTTTTAATTAAATGTATATATTTTTGTGAGCAGAATCATAAAATAGAGACGAATATGCCAAATGAAGCCCGTCAACGCGCTTGCAAGAGAACTCCCTGCGAGTTGAGATAACGGTGATTTAAAATCATTCAATAATAAATAATTAACATTAGAGCTGTAATTTATTATGCAGTGTAACTCTTACTCTTTATTATACCTCATATAAACGCTGTACCGACTGTAATATACAGAATAATAAAGGCTTTAATACCTTGACGCTCTGGTCGCTGGAGCAGGTTGCCATCCTGCGGCCGTGGAAGTCATAAGAAACATCATGAATCAGATCTTTATGATCAGCCGCTATGCTTTTCGCCACGAACATYCTTGATTTTTAATCCTATAAATCCACTAAAATTAGCTTAGCCTCGAAGCTAATTCAGGCAAACTGGAGAAAAACAGCATAAAAGTCAGGGATATTTGAGGTAACTTCCAAGGGGCGCGTGAATTCAACTGAACTTAAGGCGCCATTTTGCATTCCTGCGGTTTAATCCAGAACAACCCTCCCTTAAAAAGGTAGTGCACTATGTAGGGGTGTAAGAGCCTGCTCTGTACACCCAGGGTAGTGTCGTGTAGTGTACAAGTGAAGGGAGCGTGAGTTAGAGTTCACATTGTTTCAGTGGCACTCAAATTAGAAACATTAAAGTGCTCCCTATTGCCACCTATTGGTGTGGCGGCACAATACCAGGATGCCAGTTTGAGAATTAGTACCACTAGAKGCGCTTGCGACATGGAATACACCTTATAAATGAGTAATAATGCTGTTTACACTACTACTGTTAAAAATAATAAKAAGAAGAATTACGTATTAAATTATATTTAAATATTACACATTTATTCTGTCAGATGCAGTAATTCGATTCCTTTTTTTTTCAAACAAAAGAAACAAATGTATATAAATAAACCAAATAATTACCTGTTCTGTAAATAGAAAAACTAACTAAACATCACTAATTTTTAATACATTTTTGTGTCTGGAATCAGCGGACCTCATAAGCGTTAGATAAAAAAATCAAATAAATCATGTTTAGCTGTAAATTATTTAATTTTTTAACGCTGTTTAATTTTATGTTATTTATAATTACTAACATTGCAGTTTGTTATTGCCCTTTGTAAGTAGCCCGAAGTACCGCTTCTGCTATTGCGCATGCGCGGTCTCTTGTTGTACCACACTTGCGCATGTGCAATGAAGATCATCACGCGCTGATCTACAAGTCATTTTATCCAGGAAGTGGATCGCGTTTATCGTGTATGGATTTGCGCTAAAGTCTGCGTTAGTCAAAACTCCAACGCCGTCGCTTTTTTTTCACCACAGATGTCAACTTGGATACGGCTTGTTTTCCACCAACTCCCCATGGCTGTAACAACGAGTCCGCGCTTTATAGAGTAATGTTTATTTTTTATTAAAATCCGATCGAGTTATCTGACAGACGTCCTCCGAAAGGAAGAGAAAATGGAGCGCGACTTTAAGGACATGGACTCAGAAGGCCGGTGGCAGAATCTCTACCTGGTGAGTTAGCCGGCTAGGCTAGCTAGTTAGCCTGCTGTAAAGCTGTTTGCTAATGCGTCCTAAAGCTTCGCTGTTTTGTACTGAGTTGGTTTTAAAGCCTTTTTAACCCTGATGTGTTGTATTAAACGACTCGCAGCTTAGCCACGGCTTCACTTCTCTCCTTAACCTGACAGTTAGAGCTTTGGAACGGTGTCGAAGTGTATAGCGGGGGTCTGCGCATGCGCAAAGACTAATGAGTCCCTGTTTGAAAAGGAGTCGATTCCATGAGCCGACTCTTTGTTAAACTTTGAACCCGAATTGTCTTTAAAGTAAAACAAAAAAACGATGCTTTAATGCAATTAAGTTAATTCGTAGTTTAGTCTCGCAGAGCCTATTTTAAGGCTAGATGGTTATGAATCTTTTTAATGAAGCGCATTGTTATGTGTTCAATAACAAATGAACACACACCTTGCTTTTTACTTTGCACGTTTGAATATTACTTACATAAATTACAAAATACAAAAACTGTTAATGGCAATAAAGTAAATTAATGAAGAAGGATTGTCCTTCTTCAGCTGCAGAATAAACATCACTGGGCAAAACATTGCGAATTATTACCAGGGATTCAAATGAGTCGTTTGGGATTCGACTCCCGCTGCTGAGATGATTCGAGTGGTCTGACTCATTAAAAAGATTCGGAATACGCGTGACTCTCAAATCCTGCTCTAAAAAGTCAGTTCATCATCTCCAGCACTGATGATGATTATGATGATAATGGATATTATAGATACACACAGACACTGAAATGAATCTAAAACAGCTTTTAAAAAAATGAAAAGAAACCAAGCTAAAATTATCATTCAACATGAAAGTTTAGTGTGCAGTTTTAGTTCCTTAAAGCTGTGAGTGTGTGTGCGTGGTGAACTCATTATCCCTAGTTCCTGCATTGCTGAATCAGTGGAGAAACTAAAAACAAAAGGGACACTTGTTGGTACACGCCGCTTCCTGGAAGTGCTGTTAGAAATTTCTGGGAAAGGCGTCCCTCTGAGATTCAGTGTGGGACGCGGTGCTGACTATCAGGACTCTCTCTCTGTCCCTCCCTCCCTCCTTCTCTCTCTCTCTCTCTCCTCTGCATGTCACTTGTTCTTGAACACTATTATAATTACAGTTACTGTTATTGCTGCTCTAGAGTATTTGAAATGACTCACAGCTCACAGGAGCACCCGGTTAAAGGCAACGGACGAGTGTAACAATGTACCAAACCATGATGATGATGATGATCAAGGTGTGTAAAATTAACCTATTCCTCTGTTCCCTGAAGGAAATCCGTAACCAGTCTCAGGAATGTCCTTATAAAGTGGCAAAGTATCCCGAGAACCGCAACCGCAACAGATACAGGGATGTTAGCCCATGTGAGTGCACACACACACACACACACACTCTCTCTCTCACACGGTCATACACTGTTGCTCACATCCATCATGTCTGGTTTTATAAAACAGCATGTTCTGAGACGTTGTTTCTATCCACTCACTGCTACATTCTCGTGGTTTTAGTCGATCACAGCCGAGTCAAGCTCGGGAACTCTGACAATGACTACATCAACGCCAGCCTGGTGCCTGTAGAGGAAGCGCAAAGAAGCTACATACTGACTCAGGTTACTGCGCACGCGCACACACACACACACACACACACACACACACACACACACACAGATGGATAGATAGATAGATAGATAGATAGATAGATAGATAGATAGATAGATAGATAGATAGATAGATAGATAGATATTATATTGATCCTGAATGAAATTCCAGACACACACACACACACACACATCCAAGGACATCCAATTTGAGGAGTTATGGCTGTTGTTGAAGGTTTGCATTCTAAAAATATTTTCTTTTAAATATAAGTTTTTTATTTTAGTAAAATATAAGAAATAATCTACAGAATTCATTCCAGAAATTCTAAATAATAATAAGTGAATAATGTGTGTGTGACCGAATGTGTGAGCGCGCGCACGAGAGAGAGAGCGCATCTGTGTGTGAGAGCGTGAGAGTAAGCGCACACGAGTTCCTGAATGTGTGTGTGCGCGTGAGTCTGCCTGCATGTGTGTTTGTCTGTGTGTGTGTGTAAGGTGAACCTGTAGGAGGTGTTAGGCGCCGGTCAGACCACAGATTTGCATGGTGCTGTTTGTGCTTCATGCAGATTTCTCTCTTCAGGTCAGGTTCAGTCCCAGGGTGTCTGAATGTTTACTCTCTCTCTCTCTCTCTCTCTCTCTCTCTCTCTCTCTCTCTCTGAGAGACGGTGTAGGTCAAACTCTTTTCATTGCACATCTACTGAAATGTGTTATGCGTAATACATACAATTGTCCACTAGGGATCAATAGTGCACTAAGATCACTAACACTCAAAACCAGAACACACAAACTGTGAAGAGCTCCAGGTTGAAAACATAACCCATTTCTAAACCACGTGTGTATGGAAATATGCATGAGTTTGACACGTCACCGTGATAACATGTGGGAGACCTGACAGCAGTGCTGACTCTGCATTAGATGGACAGGAAATAGATTTAGGAAATGGACAGGAGACATGTGGGGGGGATTTCTATATATGTGATGTAATGATGAAGACGTGTGTGTTTGCTCTTCAGGGCCCTCTCAGAAACACTTGCGGTCATTTCTGGTTGATGATCTGGGAACAGAAAACCAAAGCCGTCATCATGCTGAACAGAGTGATCGAGAAAGGCTCGGTAAGTCTCGCGCGCACACACTAACTAACACGCACACACAAACACCTTTCTGGAATAATCTGTAAATTCTATAGCAATGAGTAAAGCAAACCTCTACTCAGAATAGCTAAAACGGTTTAGCCGTTGGTGGTGGTGTTGATTGGTTGCCATGGCGATAAGGGGCCTTTTTTTTGTTGTTGTTGTTCTTCTTGTTTTTTTCATATGGTATGCTTCCTGCGTTCTCAGCTACAGCAGGAAATAAGATGGGTGTAGGAGGTGAAGAGTTCAGGTTTCTGGTCTAACTTACCTTTGCTTTGTGCCAGATTTATGTCGATGAGACGTTCTGAACCTCACACACAAACAAACACATGTGAGCTCGCACACATGCACACACTAGTTAGTCAGAGTTAGTTATTACATATAGTAAAATATTATCAACACTTGTGCTCTGTGTGTGTAGAGTGTGTATATAGACTTTACTACACGCTGGTGTTTATGAGATTCATTCTGCACACAATAAACATACACACACAGACACAGGCTCTGAGCAAGTGTGAAAGGTGTGGGTAATAAATCTACCTATCTAGCGGAAGTCATGAGCACGGTTGTGTTTTCACACCTCTCACACTCTACACCTCACCGTTAAGGTGTTAAAGCCCTGCGCCTTTCCCTCTGCTCGTCTCCGACTCTGGACATTTTCACATCAGAGCCCAGGGTTCGTTTCCGAGTACACTTCACCGGCCGATGTCTGGTTAATTGAGAACAGCGTGAACACAGGTGGCGGCTCGCAAACCTAATAAGTTGCACACTATCGGAGGGTGAAACTACACAAGTAAACCCGTGTGTCTGTCACCTAAAAGAGATAGATGGGATAGAATAGAAAGAAATATTTCACTACAGAATACAATTGAACTAATCATTTAATTTTTCAATTAAAAAATAAGATATCAGGTTCAATGTTCAAGTCTACAAATTTGCAGATTTACAAAAATACCATAAAATATCATTAAAATAGAAGTATACAAACTGTATAAATTAAACATAAAAATATAAAAGGGGTAAAAAATATGACGTTTGGGTATGAGAGTATGCTGCTGTCATTAAAAATAATGTGAACGCCGGCCAGCAGGGGAGCGGAGACGAGGGAGCAGTCGTTCCTGTGAATGGTACAAATGAATCGTGACTAATGTGAAAGTGTCCTGTCACCTCCAGCGTCTTCAGAAAGCGAAAGAGAAAGCCCAGTGTGTGGAAAAGCAGATGAATCTCTCTGTGCACGTTCACAAGCTCCTGTTCTGTATATTAATGATTTAGAAAACAGAAAGTAAAAGAAAACTCGTTTAGCGTATGATTTTTTTTTTACATCATATTTATTTCCACAGCTTCCACTCACTTGTCATGCTTTCCTTTAGCTGAAATGATTTATATGTTTGTTTGTTTACATATTTATTTTGAAACAAATATAACCAGCGGTTCTGAATTAGGCAACCGGTTAATCAGGCAGTTAATAGGTTAATTAGTTAATATCTTATTAGATAACAAGATTATTTAATATTTTGTGAGATGTTCAAGCCAAAGCAAGACTTTTGATTGTGTTGGATAACCGAACTCTCTTTTATTTCTCTATATAATTCCGTGCTACACAAGTGCACCTATCCCAGAGTTTCACTAGTTCACTGGTGCTTGGATACCATCAAGTTAGAAAGTTTTCTCAGTACCATGATCCAGGGCCATGGTCAGACTGCCAACAGGAATTAACATCCCAATCATGTGGGAATGACTTGGAGCGAGGTCAGTACTGTATGGTGGATGTGGCAGCAACTCTCAGCCGATGTGCAAAAGTGGTGCTGGTGAATGATTGTGTGTACAGTTCCCACAGACAGACTGAATTTGGTGACGAGTTATCTGTAGCTCTTCAAGGATCAGATGTTCCGTTCGCTGAATGTTTACCGGAACAACTGCAGTGGGCTCTGAGCCACCTCGGCCGGGTGTAATTCGTGGATGTACGTCCGTCTTTAAAACATTTGCAACGCTCAAATGTTTTACAGCAGAGTCTAAGAGTGTCATCGCTGCAATGTGCTTCTGTAAACGTCACTCGCTTTTATGCCTCACCAGCAGTTTCATCCTGGTTTAACTTGAACTCCTCTCAGACATTGGTGTCTTGTATGTTGAAGATCTTAATAATAACCTAACATTTCTCTTTACCACTTTAAAAACCAAAAACAAAAGTTTTCCTATTATTTATTTTATTATATTTTTTATGAGAGATTATACAAGAAATCCTTTTTTTTTTTCTTAAGAAAAGAAATTGAAAGAATTTTTATGTTTTTATGGTAAATGCCTAAATACAGACAACATTAAAATTCAGATTTCTCCTAATGTATTGTTGTTAAAATAGTTTTTTTATTTTTGTTAAATCTTCTGGCAGAGACAACCAGATTTAACTTTAATATCCTGCTGCTTGCTACTTATTCTAGGGGACACATTAACAGATATTTTACACACACACACACACAAGGATGATGTTGGATTTGTTTCTTGCTGAATAACAGTTGGTGTTGTGTGACCCGGCAGGAGAAGTGCGCACAGTACTGGCCCACGACGGAGGAACAGGAGATGACGTTTCGGGACACACGCTTTGTGGTGAAGCTGCTATCGGAGGACGTCAAATCTTACTACACCACACGCTTACTGGAGCTGCAGAACGCCAACGTGAGCTTCTCAGACAGTCCTCCGGTCAGTGTTTGATAATTAATATCAATTAATGTGTGTTAATGTGTGAGTGTGTGTGAACTTTTCAGACAGGAGATAAGAGAGAAATCTACCACTTTCATTACACCACATGGCCTGACTTTGGTGTCCCGGATTCCCCAGCGTCCTTCCTCAACTTCCTGTTTAAGGTCCGTGAGTCGGGATCGTTGGGAGCGGAGCACGGGCCGGCGGTGGTGCACTGCAGCGCGGGAATCGGACGATCCGGAACTTTCTCTCTCGTCGACACCTGTCTCGTACTAGTGAGAAACGTGCATGTGTGTGTGAGATTGTGGGTTTGTGCATGTGTGTGTTGTTATTATTGTTATTATAAACAGGACTGTCTTGTCCCCATAGATGGACAAGAGGAAAGATCCGTCCTCGGTGGACATTAAGAAGGTGCTTCTGGACATGAGGAGGTACAGGATGGGTCTGATCCAGACTCCGGACCAGCTCCGCTTCTCCTACATGGCTGTGCTGGAGGGGGCCAAGTGCATCATGGGAGATTCATCAGTACAGGTAGAGCAGAAATAGATCACCACAGATGGACAGACATGGAAGGCTAACATAGGACAGGGAAAAGTACAGACTGGCATAAAATTGCAGAGGGACATGTACGGTAGATGGACAAAGCTGCAGGAAGGCAGACAGACAGGRAAGACAAACTGGATTGCAGACAGACAGGTGGAAATGTGCGCAGGAAGATAAAATTTTGGAAAAAGGGTAGGTGGACAGAAATATATAAAAAATAGAAATATATACAAGTACAGGAAGACAGTCAGACAAAGAAGCACAGGCAGACATTCAGTGACAGAAGGAAAGACGGACATCAGTGAGACAGAAGGAAAGACCGGTAGACAGACAGACAGAAGGGAAGACAGACTAGACAGACAGGGAGATAGAATAGACAGACAGGGAGACAGAAGGAAATACAGACAGGAAGACAAAATGGATAGACAGCGAGACAGGAGGAGAGACAGACGGACGGACAGTGAGACAGGAGGAGAGACGGATGGACAGCAAGACAAGAGGAAAGAGAACAGATGGAGAGCGAGACAGTGAGACAGAAGCGTGGTCAGACAGAAGGGTTGACAGTTAGACAGGTGGATTAACGGATTAATTTGAGGGATGCATGGACAAGCAAAGAAATATAGAATGACAGCTGGATAGATTACCACTGGTGTTCATTTGTATGTGTGTGTGTGTGTGTTTCAGAAACAGTGGAAGGAGCTCTCCAGAGAGGATCAGATGTGTGTCCCCGAGTCTCCATCACCACCCAAGTGTCTCTCAGAGCGCTACAACGGCACCCGGAAGCCCCGAGCGGACGACGCAGGGGAGACGGAGGGAGAGAGGAAAACGACAAAAGATGAACGAGAAGCGGATGGAGACACGTGCACGGCGAAGTAAGCGGCTGTCCTTCTGTTCACATCGTCTCCTACGGTGTACATGTTTTTTTTTTGCTTCTACCCCGTCAGCATGACGTGTCTAACACCTGTCCACTTCCTGTTTTCCAGCGCACGCAAGAGACAGAGGGATGAGAAGATCTCCACGTCCACACAGAAAACTCCTCAGAAGCAGCCGAAGCCAAGGACAAATGAGACGGAGAAAAAGAGAAAAAGGTGATGCAATATATACTTCTTTCTGCCTTACTTCCTTCACCAAAACACACATCAAGAGAGCACTGTATATGTTAGTTTATTTAAACGTGAGTTCATTAATTACAGAGGTTAATTATCGGTTTTGATTGTATACATTGTAAATCCATCATCGCCCCCTACTGGGCGTGTTACGAACTGCCATAATGAATTTGCTTAAAATGATTCATTTCGACACAATGCTGCACATGACATAACGAGTGTGTGAAATGCTGTTCAAGACTGTTCATTTATTCTGCTACTGTTTGTATAAACATGAATCTTCCTGATTATCTGACAGGTTCACCTTAAATATAAACACCTGAGTGACAACAAAAAGTCATAGGGGTTTGAAAGTAGTTTAGCTCAATACTTTTTGTCAGCTGGGAAACATCTGGTGTAAATACAGGGAATAGGTTAAAGACCTTGTTTCTATGGAACTGCTACTCTGATCTGTTTTGTTGATACTGAGTTTTCTACGTTAGTCATCAACTAGTCTTTCATTTCACGGTGGAAGGAAGTGAGGGACTGGATTGATGTGAATGTAAAGCAAAAGTCAGTGCCTTTTTAATTGGCGTGGTTTAATCCAGCAGCAGTAGTGTGATGTGTCATGTATGTGGTCTGGAGACTCGTGTATACTTTAGCTTCTCACTCTAGTTCAGTTCAGCAGGTACATATCATTATGAGTCAGGTGTAAACTGGAAACATTCTGCTGAAGCGTTTACAGGTTTCCATAACTCCTGCTCTTTCACGCTGTTACGGGACTGACCATGTTGCGCCTCTTTCAAACAGCCTGGGCTGCATCTGCTGTACGTGACAAAGCGAACCCTGACCCCCTCCCTTCTCCCACCCGAAGCCGAGGCAGCGCCGCCAGCCTGTGCTCTCCCGGGCCTCCGTGCACACACATACACAACTCCCCCAGGCTGGACGTGAGGAAATAGAACACGTTGTTTTGTGCTGCTCGATGCTAATTCCCTTCACGCTAATCTTGGCTTTGAGCTTGGTGAGATGCAGCATGGTGTGAGGTTGAAAAGCAACTCCAGCACACACACATGCTTTATGTCTCAGTGTTTTTTCTTGTGTTTTTTTTTGTGCTAGAACACACTCCATGTTGTTCTAGAGGGATGTGTTCTGGTCATGTTCAAAAGAARTGAGGTTGGGGTCGTGGTCATCACAGATCTGGGGGCTTAGTGTCATTTATATGGTGCGTGTGTGTAGAGTTCAGTGAGTGTGCGCTTTTAGTATGCGACGCTAAAATCACAAATCTGATGTAAAATCACACACACACACACAATGTTAAGTCCGTCAGATGAACAGCGTCATCTGAATCGATGAATTCAGAATTCAGGAATTGATGAACACAAGTCTGTCAGGACAACGTGTGAGGGAAATAAGCCCCGCCCCTTGCAGATGGACACGCCTCATTTCCGATAGTGACTTTGTAGCTCACCTGCAGTTGTGTGATGTTATAAAATAATGGTGTGAAACATGGAGTTGCTCTTTAACATTTTTTAGTTATTGATCAGCTTGCTCTGAACACAAAATAATAAAAAAGATCTCTCTGTTAGAGACAGAGAGCACAGGGTAGTGTGTGTATGCGGAGTGTGTTACGTGTCTAATCTAATGTGTGACGCTGCACTTTCACTACTGACCCTCTCCAAGGATGATCGCATGCGTGCGTTACTAGCTTAAATAATCATTTTTTTTTATTATTATTTGTTTGTTTAATTTTGAAATTTTGAACCATCATGAGGTGATTGGTACACACATGGCTGGTGAACACATGACATCACACCAGCTGTTTCAGATCTTAATATAAGTGGAACATTTATGTTAAGCTCTGAAATATAAGTTGTTCCTTAATAAGTAAATAAAATGCTGTACTGAATATCAGCTTGATATTAATTATTCATGATATTCAGCTCAACCTCGAGTGCGATACTGCGTTTAATGCAATTTTTAGTTCCACAATTTTCCAGATTCATTCTCAACAGATTATGAATTCTTTATTTAAATCGTTATTTTGCTCCACAACACACATCCTTCCGCACTTGTCCGACGGTGGACCGACAGTTAGTGAGCGCCAATGAGAGTAATTAACAGGGATGAGAGTAATTTCAAGTTCTTATAGATACCCAAAAGGTGAGAAGAATAAACTGTGGAATTGGTGGACAGTCCTGATAGTCCTTACAAGATTTTACTTTCTGCTTTAGAGTACAGTGGACTCTCGGCATACAGATTTAATCCGTTCTGGAAGCAAGTCCTTAAGTCGAAATTCTGTCTTGCAAACCGCATTTTCCCATAGGACATAAAGTTAATGCAGATAATCTGTTGTGGCCGAACAAAAATATTATAATTCTTACCAATTTCTTTCCCTTTCTGAATCATGACGCAAGGAGGGAAGGCACACACCCTATTGTTTATACACATATGACCGGTTGCTATTCACCCCCCACCAAGCACTGAATATTCCTTCTGTCTCTTTGCGGTTACAACCATCAAAATTGGATTACTCACCATTGGGACAGTAAACAGCATCATAGCATAGCTCCCATACTGACTCATAAATCCGGGGAGGCCGATACAACACTCCCACACTTCTGCACGCATACACACACACATCATGCAGGACTATACAATCCATTTATATACACTCGAAAAATTTATACGCTAGTAAATAGCCATATTTTTTGCACTGCAGTCTCTGGTTTGGGTTTGGCATATTGTTTTGTTTTTGGCTAATGGAAGTGGTGTGCAAATCTGAAAGTACGCGCGCCCGCATGACGAAAACGCTTTGCATGGCGAGCAAAATCCAGCCAAAATCCTTGTTCGTAATTAAAAAATTCAGTTCCGTTAACTTGCGGGTTGCCGGCGTCGAATCCCAAATAGAGTTAAATGGAAGACTACTATGCTATGTAGGATGTACAGTCCCTTGTTCCACACACCAAGTGCAAGGGCACCACAAGGGTTAGGAGAAAAAAGGGGATTCAGCCTTGTGTTCGAAGCTAGTGAGCTTTGTAGCTCGCGTTAGACATAAATAAAACAACACCAAGGTGATTCAGAACGACTTGATTACTAAAAGGAGATTACGTGTTTAAGATGACATAACATTATCATATGACTGTGACTGGTTGTGAATGTGGGTTTTGGCAGTCAGCGGCTCTCTCCTCAGTTTTGCGGACAGTACAGACCTACTTTCAACCATACTGCGACCGACAGTTCGTGTAATTTAGTTACCGTTAGAATACCAGTCGCTGTTCGGGTGAGACGTACAGTTAATCGTCCCAGCGCTGTTACTGTCTATTACAAGGAACGCCTCGTGTAACGCCTCTCGTCCAATCAGATTGCTCATTCAGAGCTGACTGTTGTATAGTAAAAGGATGATATTTTCCTGGGCTCATTCTATCAGACACAAACACACAGGAAGGAATGTGAGGGAAGGAAGCAGGTAGAAGCTCTCACGTGGTGAGTTTGTGACTTACGAATGAATGAAAGAGGAGGTTTTACATGAAGCCCGTGATGCTTACTGAGCGGAATGTGAAAGTGCTTATGAATCATAAGGTATAAATGTAAAACATATCAGTTATTGATCCAGAGTGTGTGTGTGTATTAAAAATAAATCAATAAAACAGGGGTCAGATTGCTGGAGTGTAGAGAGAATAAAGCACTTGAGGTTCAGGAAAATTACCATTTTTGTGTGTGTTTTTGTTTCATTAATATCTCTTATTCATCACTTATTCTGGTTGTCGTCAGTTGTTTGGAAGCACAATGTTCATTTTTGCTCATAATAGCACTCGGTGAGCGAGCGAGCAAGAGCATTACTGAAGTACAGTATAAGGTGGACTTTATGGGTGTGGTTATAAAAATGATTGACAGGAGCGAGCACTCTGGCTCACGCAGTTTCCTGAACACCTTTTTTTCAGCCATATCTTACACACTTTAAAAAAGTAAAATGCTTTGCTCATGTTGCACATCTTCTTTTTTTTTTTTCAACAGTGTGTGTGTGTGTGTTTTTTTTAATTAGAATGTGTTCAGTGTAGCTGATTCTAGGTCTAAGAGCCAAGTTTGCTGTGTGCTTCTTGTAACTATGAGGCTAATGTTGCTAACAAGTACTGGAAGTGTGTCTCCTCCAGATTAGCACGGTTTCTATAAACAGATTAAATTCCCAAAACTGAATTCCTTCTCCACTCCAGCGTCACACACTCTGACAGGGAATGTGGCGTGAAGGCGGAACGCTGCCCCGCTATTCGCTTCCATTATCTGATGGTCACAGTAGCCTCATAACAGCAAAAAAAAAAACGCATCCTGTTGAGAATAAAACTAATGCTTTGATACGGTTTCTGTTTCCAGAGCAAGAACGACCAGCGACACCTAACAACGCCTCGGCAACCGCAGCAGGAATCTCCAGCCCATAATACTCCTCTACACTGTTTACAGCATAGACTCTGAGGAGCGTGTGTGTCCTCATACCAACACAAACACACACACACACAGACACCAGCAGTGCAGCGCTGGCTTCGATTTTAGTCTCAGTATCTGTAATCTATGACATTTTGTTGTTCCATTATTTTTAATATTATTATTTTGCAGAAGCTGATGTTAGAGTTCTATGCATCACTGATTTATATCTTCTGATTTTTTTTTTTTTTTAATCTGACCGCCATGTTATTTCTGAAATACTCTATTTTTTATATCAGAGACGACTTTGAAGTCGCATCCAAGACCTGCTTCGCTTTTAAATAAAAAGGTACAAGTATTTTTGATAAGACGACACGTTCCATCAGGAGGAAGAACGGCAAAAGTGGGGGAGAAAAAGTCTTAAGTTTTCTTTGTAGTGAAAGGACAGAATGCTGCATTGTCTAGTTTGTGGATTTGTTTTTTGCGATCATATGTTCTATTAAATCTCCATTTTTGTAAAGAATCAAATGTCTGCGTCACTCATTAGGGTGTTTTTGGAAGCACAGAGCGTGTTTCTGCTCACAATACCACAGTGTGTTTAATCAGACCGAAACAGGAGCAGAGTCCTGGTTATTCATGGTTATAAAATGATTGACAGGTGATCAGTGTAAACACGAAAGAGCGCCCGGCTCAAGGACTTCGTGAAAGACGTAGAGAGACTCGAGCTCAAGCTGAAGCACAGAGAAGCTCGCTCCTCAGACGTAACTCAGGCTGTGCTGAAGGAACGGGTAAAGATGAAGAGACAGCTGGAGGAGCATGAAATGTTCCTGATGATCCAAAAGTAAACAGGAAATGGGATGATGATGATGATGATCCAGTTGAGCAGAGAGAGAAAGATCGGGCAACAGAAGTCATTAGAGCTGATGTGAAGGAAATGGATGAGAAAGGAAAAGCTTTTGGAGAAGAAAAAGAGGATGGAGCTACAGCTTAAGACTGAGACAAATGGAGAAGAAGGAACATGATTCAAGTTTGAGTGAGGGGTCATTGATAAGTTTATCACAAATAATGTCAGATGGAGGAGTCTGAAAGAATTGTAAAACTGAAGGAGGTTTCATAGTCGACATTGTAACCGCTGGACGGTGAATACCAGAGCTGCTAGATCACCAAACTGGCCTGTACTACTGCTACATCACACCACGATCAGCCAGAACATTAAAACCACCTGACTAATATTGAGAGCGCCCCCTTGTGCCTCTAAAACACTCCGACCCCATTGAGTCTGGACTCCAATAGACCTCTGAAGGTGTGTGTGTGGTATCGGTTACAGAGCTGTCAGCACCAGCAGATCAGACTAAGTTTCTCCAGCACATCCCACAGATGCTCGATCGGATTGAACCTGGAGAATTGGGAGGCGGAGTCAAGACCTCAAACTCTGTGTTCTGTTTATCAACAATGTGTGCAGTGTGTCAGGGTGCATTATCCTGACACTAGGAAATTTTCTCTAGTATGAAGAAAAAAAAAAGCACAGACAAGTTTCAGAGTTTAATCTGAAAACTCAGATTTTCAAAACAGACATTTTACAGAAATAAGCATTCAAAAGAAAATGCGAGTTTGGCAAAAAATTTACAGATATGATTGTATTTAAAGATGTTATTTTTTTCCTGATGTCAAGACAAGGTGTGTGTGTGTGTGTGTGTGTGTGTGTACTAAGAATGAAATCCAGACTGCTTCCTGTGAGCTGATTTATGGGACACTTGTGATGAGTGGTTATGTCTGCCAGCTTCTTGAATGAAATGAATGGTGGTGTTTGAAAAATTGTGAATATCACAGTGTGCGGGTGATGAGCAACACACACACAGACCAGGTTTCCCTGATGTTTCAGCATCCTGTGCCTCATTGGATTTCAGAAGATCATGGGAGGAACACCGCTTCCAAACAGCAGCCTCCAGGAGGACGGGATTCTCCACGGGACAGATCCCTGAGCCTGAGACACCAACCAGAATTCTTCCTCCATAATCATCATCATCATCATCATTACTGTAATCACCATCTCTTATAAACTAACACACAAGCTGAAGTATCAGCTTTAACTATTAAAATTAGCAATAAACAAGAAGCTCATAATTGATTAACGGCAACATACCATACTATTAACACACACACACACACATCACTGACCGGTTTGTCCAGCAGGTGGAGCCAGTCATTTAGGTGATTGACGAGAGTAAATGCATCAGGAACATTGTCTCCCTCAGAGCAGAACAGCAGCAGCGCCGCCATGGACATGTCCTCACTGCAGCTAAATGCCACACACACACATTATTTATTTTTTTAATCACAACTTTGTCAATATTTAATTTTAATTACACACTCAATTACGAGATGGTAAACAGAGAGAGATGGAGGCAAAACAGAGAGCTTGAGACAAAGAGACAGGTAGACAGAGAAAGACTGAGAGACAACAGAATGACAGAGACAAAATACAGACCCAGAGATTAAGAGACAGAGACAGCGATAAAAAAATCAAAGAGAGAGAAAAAAAAATGGGTCTGTGGGTCCGGACCCACAGAGGACAGGATTCTTCAGAGACAGAGCGGCTGCTGAATCTAACCGCACTAGCTAGTTTAGTTTGTCTCTGGATCCAGGTCTCTGTGTCAGGCCGTATGGACACAGAAACAAAGGTAAAGAGAGACATATGGACCTGCACCTAAATAAACAGATGGACAGACCGAGAGCGTTGAGAGAGACAGACACAAAGGTAGATAGAGAGATAAAGTGCTGYGTCTCCGCTCGCGGTTCTCAGTACCAGTCGTTATAGAGCGCTTTGGTCACGCCCCCTCCAGGGACGTAGAGACGCCGTGTGTCTGAGTCTGTAACTCCTGGGAAAGCGCTCACTCGCTCCATCTCTCTCCATCCCAGCCTCTGTAGTGTCCCCTCCGTCCCCTCAGTGTCCCCCTGCAGAGCCGGAGTGAGCAGGTATCTCAGAGGGGAGCTGTGTGACCACGGCAACCAGGGGAGAAAAAAACCCACATCATTAAAGGCAGTTCGCAATCACTTATTCAACTCTTTTTACTTAAGGATGAATATTTAAAGGTATTTGTAGAATATGAGTCTGTCCACACACACACACACACACACAGACATTACTGATTAACACATCTGATTAAACCAGACACCAATCTGTACCTGAGGAGCTGCTGGTCGTCTCGCTGGTGGGCGTGGCAGCTGGACAGCAGCACCGTCCTGGCGAAGCCACTGGACTTAATCCAGGAGACCAGCGTCTTACGGAAAGATTTCATCTTGTTCTGCAACATAAAGGTTAAAATAAACCACGTTTTAGAGACGGAGATATTATAGCAGCTATAAAAGTCATGCATTCATCTGTGAGTGAGCTGTTACCATGGAAACGATAAGGAGTTATCAGACTGACCTGTAGAACAGGTGTTCGAATCTGCAGCACTGCCAGCCGGACATCACTGCGGCAGTAAACTACAATGGAGCAGAACGTTCGTGAACATCGYTTAATATTTAACGTTAAGCAAGAGACCTACCATCTCTCACCATCAAACACACACACACACACACACGTGACAGATGTGTGTGTTACACTGTGCACTGTGTGTGATCTGACCTTCAGCGTTAGTGCTGAGCAGAGTCGCGTCCTCCTCACCACGGCTGTATGGGTTGTTCCCCGCCATGGGGATCAGACAGTCGGAATGGAAGTGTCCAACTCTCGCCATGTCCAGTGTGGAGATGATCAGATCTGCAGCCAGCTGTCCCACATTCCCCACAGACACCGCCGGCTAGAAAACCGTCACACAACCATCAGTCACTGCACCATTATAAGCATTACACCACCATTAGTCACACCATCACTACCATTACATCACCCTCAGTCACACCATTAACCCCATTACCACCATTACTCCACCATCAGTCACTGCACCATCACCACCATCACATCACCATTACTGGGCTAAATATCTTAGACTGTTAAACAACATTACATACTGATAGTGGACTAAACACCACTCAATCACCAGTAGACCACCATTATGCAACAATACACTGGGCTGTGCATCATTACATACCGTTACACACACACTACACTACACTACACTACATACACACACACACGCGCGCGCGCGCGTTACACAGCGTCATGTCTGTCTGTGTGTGTGTGAAACCAGCGCAGTTGAAACTCACCGTGATTAATGTAAAGCCTTTAAAACACGGAGCTCGCTCTCCCGACGGCACGAACATGGCGGTTTTTCTCTCTCACTTTTTACTGCTCAGTAACAAACCGAGGCTGAAACACAGAACCTATTGCAGCTCGCGCGTTTTAGTTTCACATTTAAACCCGGAAGCACTGATTCTCACAAGACTCACAGAAGGACCCTTACCGGTGTGGGCCGTTCGTCTGCCTGCCTGATTAAAAATATTAATAAAACAATACATTTATATATATTCCATAATAAATGTACATATTATAATAGGTTATGCACAAACATTGGTCTATATTTTTTTTACTTAAGGATTGTGGATAAATGTGTGCAAATTCTAATGTTACAGTTCGATTTCAAATTTAGGACCGACAGAGAGCGCTGTTCTCCGGGAACGCGAACAAAATTACAAAAGAAAAGTATCCGCTTCATATCAAATAATTTTCATTTAAATAACGAGTTAAAAATAAAATTTATTAGAGCAACATATAAAGGAACGAATTAAGCATTAAGCAACTTCCAGCATGTCACACTCAGTCATTTAACCCGGCATGTGTTTTTTTTTTTACTTTGTTTACTTTTTTGTTTGCTTGTATGTTTGTTTGTTTGTTTGTGAAACCTAAAGTGCCACAGATTACTGTTTATGCGTATTTGTTTGTGTATTTTTTTGTCTGTGTGCCTTGTTTTGCTTAGGTAAATATCTGCTTAGGTGTTCAGTTACGTGTTAAGTTGTGATTGTTTAGGAACTAACTGTTCATGTAGGCAAGTATGTGTATGTTTGTTTACATGTTTATTTGTTTAGGTATGTGATTGTTTGTTTACATGTTTATAGATAGATTTTGTTTGTTTGTTTGTTTATTTGTTTGTGTGATTTTGTAAGTACGCATYWGTGTCATCATTTGGTTATTTGCTCATTTGTGTTTGTTTAGTTGTTTCACTGTTTATGTTTGTATGAACATGTGTGCTTGTTTGTTTGTTTGTTTTGTATACCTGATACTGTTGGTGTGTTTTCTAAAGCTATGCCTCCTGTGTGTGTGTGTGTGTGTGTGTGTGTGTGTGTGTGTGTGTGTGTGTGTGTGTGTGTGTGTGTGTGTGTGTGTGTTGGATAAGCTCTTTGAAGGTTTGTATTTTATATATATGTTTTTTCTTTTTTTTTACTCATCCCCTCTTTGAAGACACACAAAAGAAAAAAATGTTCCAAGCTGTGAGTCATCCAGTGCAGTTATTGTTATTTCAGAGCGTGTACGCCCACACACACACACACACACACACACACACACACACACATGTACACATTCTCCACTAATTCTGTAAAGTGTGCTGAAATGTTTCATGTGTCTGCTGCTTTCTGACCCTGATGTCATGAAAGAAGAGACTCTTTAAAATGTTGTTCTGCGGATTCTGTTTGTGTTGTATTTGTGTGTGTGTCAGGGATAAGACAGTGGGTAAAAAGCTAATGTATGTGGATAGTTTTGTTGACTATTTACTCTCTGTCTGATCTGTTGTTTCTATTTTTCTGGCATTCTGGGATCTGAGCCGTCATACGCAACACACAGCCTTGTCTAGTGTCTGCATGTTTGTTTATTTTTGGGTAGAGCATGTCCAGACTCGCTCTCATCATCATCCCCGATACGTGGTGTGTGTGTCTGTGTGTGTGTGAGAGAGAGAGATATTTCCTGTAAAGATCTGGAAGGTTTTCTGGAAACCTTTCACATACATCAACTCACAGACATCCCTGACCGGGAGAGCAAGATAGCATAAATAAGTGCACTCTCAGAGGGCGGGGCAGGCTGATGCATGTAGAAGCAGGTGGATAGCGCTTTCATCCAAAGCGATGCAAGAAGTTTTATTATCAGATATGAGCACAAACATTAGGGAATTCGTTCTTGCGTGAAGGATCACTGACACGCCTCACCAGWCACTACAGATATCCAGGCTGTTCTCTGAGCTCAAACCGGTTTAACTTCACAAACTTCACAAAGCAGGGTTGTTTCCATAGAAATCAGGAGCCCTCAGGAACAATGAGCTGACAAGAATTCGTGCTCTGATTTGTGGAGACTGGAGGATCAGGTTTTCCTTCTACTGGTTACAGGATAGTGCGTGTAGGTTTCAATTTGAAACCCTTTGAATTCCTGAAATCCAAATCAGTTTTTCAAATGACAAAAAAAAAAACACAATCATGTTCGATTTTGTGCTGCAAATTTTGCATTAAGTTGTGTCAAGTTAAGTTGTGTCTCCCAGCAGGAGTTGTCACCAGTGTCGCAAATTCCCTTTTCCAAGTACATAGAGTGTATTCGTGCTGAAATGGGTGGAGCTTGTGCAAGTTATTGTACTATTCTAAGGAACTCGTTAAAGGGATAGTACAGATTTTTATCCTTTCTGCCTGCAATCGTTATTCAGGTGTGTATAAGTAYTGYACATGTGMAGTTTGGCACCCGGAACACGAGTACAATTTAAGTAATTGTGGCCAAATTCTTGTTGAGTGTCAAATATGAAGCTTCTGAAGACCCACTGAGCTAAACGAGTCAACGTTAAGTTGTATTTAGTGTAACTTTACCTACACTGCTCAAAAAAATTAAGGGAACACTAAAATAGCACATCCTAGATCTGAATTACTGAAATATTCTTATTAAATACTTTGTTGTTTTCATAGTTGAATGTGCCAACAACAAAATCACACAAAGAATGATCAATGGAAATCAAATTTATTAACACATGGAGGTCTGGATTTGGAGTCACACTCAAAAGTGAAGTGGAAAACCACACTACAGGCTGATCCAACTTCGATGTAATGTCCTTAAAACAAGTCAAAATGAGGCTCAGTAGTGTGTGTGGCCTCCATGTGCCTGTATGACCTCCCTACATCGCCTGGGCATGCTCCTGATGAGGTGGTGGAAGGTTTCCTGAGGGATCTCCTCCCAGACCTGGACTAAAGCATCCTCCAACTCCTGGACAGTCTGTGGTGCAACGTGGCGTTAGATGTGCTCAATTGCATTCAGGACTGGGGAAAGGGCGRGCCAGTCCATAGCATCCATGCCTCCGTCTTGCAGGAATGTCTGACACATTCCAGCCACAAGAGGTCTAGCGTTGTCTTGCACAAGGCCAACCGCAGCGGCTTATGGTCTCACAAGATCTCACAAGGGGTCTGAAGATCTCCTCTTGGTACCTAATGGCAGTCAGGCTACCTCTGTCGAGCACATGGAGGGCTTGGCGGCCCTCCAAAGACATGCCACCCTATTACTGACCCACTGCCAAACCGGTCATGCTGGAGGATGTTGCAGGCAGCAGAATGTTCTCCAGAGCATCTCCAGACTCTGTCCAGTCTGTCACATGTGCTCAGTGTGAACCTGCTTTCATCTGTGAAGAGCACAGGGCGCCAGTGGCGAATTTGCCAATCTTGGTGTTCTCTGGGCTGTAATCACAATCCCCACCTGTGGATGTCGGGCCCTCATACCACCCTCATAGTCTGTTTCTGACCGTTTGAGCAGACACATACACATTTGTGGCCTGCTGGAGGTCATTTTGCAGTGCTCTAGCGGTGCTCCTCCTGCTCCTCCTTGCACAAAGGCAGAGGTAGCGGTCCTGCTGCTGGGTTGTTCCCCTCCTACGACCTCCTCCACATCTCCTGATGTATTGACCTGTTTCCTGTAGCACCACCAAGATCTGGAAACTACGCTGACAGACACTGCAAACCTTCTTGCCACAGCTCGCATTGATGTGCCATCCTGGATGAGCTGCACTACCTGAGCCACTTGTGCACTAACCCTACATCTTAGGGTTGATGACTCTGTCTCATGCTATCACTAGAGTGAAAGCACCGCCAGCATTCAAAAGTGACCAAAATATCTGAGAAGTGAGAACTGAGAACTGAGAAGTGGTCTGTGGTCATCACCTGCAGAAGCACTCCTTTATTGGGGGTGTCTTGCTAATTGCCTATAATTTCCACCTGTTGTCTATTCCATTTGCACAACAGCATGTGAAACTGATTGTCAATCAGTGTTGCTTCCTAAGTGGGCTGTTTGATTTCACRGAAGTGTGATTGACTTGGAGTTACATTGTGTTGTTTTAGTGTTCCCTTTATTTTTTTGAGCAGTGTATTTTCTTGGATAATCAGAGCTACTGCATGACTACCAGGACCTGTATTCACAAAGCTTCTTAAGCCTAAGTTGCTCTTAGTGATGAAATTCTAAGAAAATTCTTAGAATTATGACATTTTCTTAGAATTTCCTCTTAATTTTAGGACTAAATATTAGTAAAGATAAAAATGATTCATGAAACATATTAGCCCTAAAAACAGCTCCTGAGGTAAAAAATTGTTAAGAGTAGAAAGGATGACTTTTAAGAAGTTTAAGAGCAGAGGACAAAATGGTGGAAAGAAGAAATATTCTCCAAACACTGATCATAAAGCTAAAAGTAAACACTGCTCTTCTGTCCGATTTGGTTTTCTCATTGTTTTACTTCCTTCCATCTCTCTTGGATTGTTGGCTACATACCGTCCAAAAGTGCAACTTAAACAGACTGTCCTGCAATCATGTAAACTGGTAAAAGCTGAGCCATTTTGCTCCCATCAATCTGAAATTGATTACAAGTACTAAAATCAGTTGCAGTTGGTTGCTTCAAAAGTAGACACATTTTTAACTGGCTTTTTTAATTATCTTTATTTTTTTTTTACTTTCCTTACTCAGAGTTACTCTGAGAAGTTTCCTAAATCACATTTAGTCGGACTCCCAGGTAGGACTTTTTAAGCTAAGATAGGAGCTCTGTGAGAGACGTGAATATGGGCCCAGGACTGCAGAAGGATTGTGGAATTTTGGCTCCCATTATTTACATTGCCAGCCAATCCCACACCCCCCTCCCCTCCTCCCCAAATTCTAGGTGACAAACTTCATGCTCAGTATGCAGAGCAAAGTAATGAGTAATTTAGTAATCAGTATGAGTAATAACCAGCAGTAATGATTTAAAACAGACTTGGAAAAACTGAAACTATATCTTTGAGGCCGAAATCTAAAACCTCAGGCTGACGGAAAATGAAAATCCATCATTATACATCAATAAGACTCATTAACATAATTTTGTGCTAAGACGTGTTTGCTGATGGCGGCTCTGGCTCTGGCTTGACTCTGATTGGGGGGTGTTTCTCCATTGATTTTTATTCTAAAGCATCAGCACTGACTCTATTAAATTAGCCACATTAAGGCAAAGTTCATGATTTTTGCTGCAGATCACTACACTATCACTCGTAAAACCTTCATAGTGCGGTGATGAGATATTTGTAACTAATCAGTGTTATCATCCTTTACTGTACAACATCATCAGCTTTTCATTTTCTTTACTGTGTAGCCCCTCTGTAGAGTATTTCAAAAGTAGCTCCACATTTAGCTTTTTGTTGTTGCGCTGTAGCTAATCACAATCATGAAAGTAAAATATTTGGTGTATGCTAGTCACCAGAAACTCAGACTTCAGCTTCTATTTGAATGTAACAACCTTTAAGTGAATGTGAACTTTTAATCTGTGATTTCACAAAGTCGTGTGAGGATTCACCGTCTCCATCATCAGACGTGTTTGCTCTCTCTGGGAGACCCGGAATGTCCTCATCTCTGAGCTGTTAAGAGGTGCTAACAATCATGTTCTGGTTTTGAATAGCTACAATCTGTCTACACACACACACACACACACACACACACACACACACACACACACACACACAGTCTAATCCTTTAAAGAGTTCTGAGAGCTCCTGGGTCAAGGCCGCACCTCCTCTAATCACCCTGTGCTTGTGTCTGTGTTCCTGATTTTATTTTAGATTTTACTATCCATATGATCGATAGCGTAGAGTAATCTAATCTATGCTAATGCTAGCTCTAGATCTTTTAGATATGGTTAGATCTGAGTACAATTCCAGATCTGTGTGTTAATTAATAAACAAGGAAATGTCCAGATTCTATTTTTTCAAATGTTTAGAATGATCACATAACCCTAACCCTAAACGCTCCTAGCTATTACCTAATGTTACACATCAGAAGAATAAGTAAATTAAAAAATGTATAAATAAATTCAGTGATGATGAACTGCGGCGGTCTGCGTTCCGTCACGGAAACGTCTGCGGCATTTATTTGTGACTCATTTACACTTTCTCCACTGTCATGCAAACTATCAGCTATCAGCATATGTGTGTGTCTGTGTGTATGTAAGATTCTGTAGAGATTCTACATTCCCCTTATTCTGTGCTCGTTATAAAATAATTATGTAGTTATAAAAATAACAGTGTAAAGCCCAGAAAAGGATGCTGTGATACACAAAATAACTCAGACTAGCACTTGTTGGTGAGCCCGGCTTGTGGGTGGTTTATATTAGTCAGGGTTGCAATGAGACATTCGCCTCATTTAACTGCGAATCTCAGAAATGTTTATTTTAGATAAATATTTTATTTGTATATTTTTTATGAATGAATTTGCATTTATGATTTTTTTTGTATTTTTATTTCTCTAATTTAGTTATATAATTGCCTGCTCATTTTCTTTGTTTTTGTTTGTTTGTTTATGGTTTTGTTTATTTATATTTATWATAGGTTGTTTGTTTGTTTATCTACTTTTATGTTTTTTGTTTATTTACCTATATTTATTGAAGGTTATTTATTTACTTATTTGCTTTTATTATTTTACATATTTACTTATCGTTATTTAAATTCTTGAGTTACTTATTCATTAGTTAGTTAGTTTGTTTATATTTTTATTTATTTACTTTTATTTACTTTTAGTTATTCATGTATTTATTTATTTATTTATTTATTTATAAGTTTATTTGTATTTATTTAGTTACATTTATTTTAGGTTGTTTATTTGTTTGTTTGTTTGCATTTATTTATTTAGTTAATTAGCTAGTTAGTTAATTTAGTTAGCTATAGTATAGTTAGTAACTTTAGCTTTGAATAAACAAAATAATAAACAAAATTAAATGATGGCCATTTATAATATTAAAAAGAGAATTATAGAGACAGATTTTAATGAATTATTAATTACTCTGTTACACACTAAAATCTTTAACAAAATAGAAGAAAAAAAGGTCTTAAACCTGGGTGTATCCTCTTTACTTCCTGTTTATAATATTGTGTATGCGCGTGTGTGTGTGTGTGTGTGTGTGAGAGAGAGAGAGAGAGAGAGAGAGAGAGAGAGAGAGAATGATTAATAATAAAAAAATATATAGCTTTTTACTCTTCTGCATAAATGCATTATATCTTGATTTCCTCACCTTACTCCTCACACCATATCACTATATCTCATATATCACTCTTTATCCAGTCACACATTCCTTTTTTTCTTCGTTTCTCTTTCTTCTTCATTCTTGTCTCTTAATGGAGACAAGCTTGTGTCGTTATTCTGTTTGTAACCTTTCATGGCTGAGGAGGAACACACAACTGTAAGTCCCATAGACTGGATCAATATATCACTCTGTCAATAAATCATGAAAACGCTATCTAAAGTATGTAAACACGTAACTCAGTGATGTAGTAGATTGGTTTTCCAGGATAAGTAATGATGATTAAGTGACGCTGGAAAAGATTATATAACACTAATGTTTCATATCAGTGATTCATATTTACAGCTTAAACTTTATTTCTTTGCTCTTCTCACTCTGCTGGTAGTGCTGACTTTGCAGATCTGACACGGTAGGTACATGGAGGGTGAGCGCAGCCTGTGATAAGCCCTTAACCTTTTCCTGGGAGCAAATTGAGCAAAGGACAAACACACACACAGAGCGCTGAGTGTTTGCTCTCACCTCTGACTGAAATAGCTGGCTGCCGCGTGCCTGGCCTGCGCTGGACGGACAGTTAGGTAAGACTTAATCAGAGAGAGCTAAAGTTCAGCTTATCTAACGACAGGAGCTTATGGCTGTGCCTGGACCTGCTTTTCCCCTCACTGAAGCCATGGCGAGAGTGTGACGATATACCGGTATGACGATTTTCTTCGAAAAAGTGTTTACACGTGAAAAAGATCTTTACAACAAGATGTGAAATCCAGGTACAGAAACACATTCAGGTTGTCTGTAACGGTTCATCAGAGCAGGCCTGGTCGACGTTCCTCACGCACAAGCACTGCTTTTTCATTTGTATGTAAGACTTAACAGATACTGCCTACAGTTATCAGAACATTGTTTGTTGAATGCATAAGAATACAGCAACGTGCCCAAGTGTGTGAGACATCCACGCATTTTTTTTGCAGAGTTTTCATCGTGTTCTTATGAGCTGTTTCCCAGTTTGTTTAGGTTTTTTTTTTTATTGTGTTTTATACTTTTGTTTTGTTTTCCACACACCCTGGGCTGATTACATCACATCACCGATTGATTTTGTTCCCACAGCCATATCGTATTAAGCGCTGCATATCCCTGTGCATGCAAAAAATTATGCAAAACACCAGAGTCAGGATCGTATCGCACGGCACTGCGTTCGCGTCAAGGTCGTGCACTGGTCTGGTGCTAGAGGGTGACTGTGTGTCTGGGGTGTGTGATGGGTACTGACTCCATCCTCTCACACACACATACACACACTCATTCTAGCGACCTGACTCTGCATCTTCCCTGCCTGAGGGTCTTCAGGAGCGATGAAGGAGATCACGCGCGCACACACACACACACACACACACACACACACACACACAGACTTGTGATTTAACACTAATGACATGAGGCTTTGATGACTTTAATCTGCTTAAATAAAACATGGCTTCCAATGTGAGAGGACATCTGCTCTTCCCCTTCCCACAGCCATCTTTAGCGGCTAACCATGCTAATGCTAGCTTCCATGCTACAATTGTACTTGGTTTGATTTGAATTTAAAGCGTCCACAGTGGGAATTGATTCGTATTTAGAGTCCTGAGCATTTYCCAAAGTGTTACTGTGTGCTTCGTGGCTGCTTAGTTTACGAACTAAGCACAAAGGTGATGTTTTTTATTACACATGATGTTATGTTTTATTGACTGACAGGAGAAACAAAATGACAGGAAGTGCGCGCGCCGAAAGAGATCGGCACGCGCCATGCATGCTGAGTGCCCGTTGCCGGGGCAACGGCGTTGCGGCTCTGATAGGTTCGTTTCAGCGGGGCCACGTGACCCGCGGCTTTGACGTCACTGAGGTTTTCGGAGCTGAGAGCCGGAGCTGAGCGCGCGCCCTGACAGTCTGCGGAGTTTGGAGTGGTGGCTGTCTGTCTGTCTCTCTCTCTCTTTCTCTCTCTCTGTCTGTCTGTCTGTCTCTCTTTATCTGTGTGTGTTCTCTCCCTCTTTCTCGTTCTCTCATACACACGCACACACGCGTGCGTGTGTGTTCTGTCATCGCGTTTCCAGGTTATGGACGTCTAAAAGATCAGAAAACATCAGCTGTCCATCTACATTTCCTGCGGTGAGTTTCTGACTGTCTGTCTGTCTCTCTCTTTCTCCCTCTCTCATACACACACACACACACACATACACACATACACACACTGCCTGGGTCTTTGTACAAGACAAAAAAAAAAACAGATCTAAATAAATAAAAACTAAAAATGATAAAGAAACTTCATTGCATCACATAACATCTTAATGCACACTATTCAGTGCACTACACTTGGACCTGAAATGACACCGTCATGTTCACTGCTTAGTGCACTACACGGGGGCTGAAATACCTGCTTAATGCACTCTATCGGTAGATCAGCTTCTGGCTTTCAGCTCTCTCTTTATTGTATAAGTGCATTAAGTGGGCGTCTATAGTGAGTTGGATTGGTGTCAGGTCTGCGCTCACTACCCAGAAGGTTTAGAATAACATGTTCTGTGCGTTAATTAGTTCACTGTTTGGGTTTCGGCTTATTTTACAGGAGTACACAAGGGTTAAATTAACCTCTCTCAAAGACATGTTCATTGCCCTGACAATAATGCAGAGGATCATGACTAAGCTGCATCTCCTTGCGTAAATGAAAAATACAGTTTGGATTGGAGGATGTAGATTGGACATTGTTGTTTGGACGGTATGACTTGGGCAGTGTGGATTGGACGGTGTGGATTGAATGGTGTGAATTGAATTATGCAAATTTGGATGGTGTGGATTGGACAGTGTGACCTGGACTGTGTAATGGTGTGGATTGGTTGGTATAGTTTGGATGAAGTGGATTGGATAGTGTGGATTGGAACATTTGGTTTGGACAAGGTTAATTGGCAGATGTGGATTGAATCATGCTGATTGGATGATGTGGATTGGGCTGTAGTTTGGACAGTGTGGATTAGACAGGATGGTGTGA
Source organism: Clarias batrachus (assembly GCA_003987875.1). Taxonomy (NCBI): domain Eukaryota; kingdom Metazoa; phylum Chordata; class Actinopteri; order Siluriformes; family Clariidae; genus Clarias; species Clarias batrachus. The sequence goes on along the minus strand of QMIH01000770.1, from coordinate 136,925 downwards.
ATGATGTGGTTTGGTTTATGTGGATTGGACAGTGTTGATCGGACGATGTGGATCCGAGTGATTTGTGTCCATTTGAAAGTGACTCCGCAAATAACTCACAAGACTTCTCCAGTTATTCATTTACATCAGTCAATGCCTTCCCAAGAAATCACAATTTATCACGCTTTTAGTTGATTCAAGAAACGATTCACTTTCATTTTAAAATTATTTCTTAGGCGACTCCTCAAATCAATCACACTCATTTGTTAAAGACTCCTTCAGTAATTCAGGTATATTCAGGAGTAATTTATATAAATTTGAAAATGACTCTTCAAGTGACTGAGGTTCATTATTATTTGACTCCTCAGGTGCTGCGTTTGCATTTGTAAGCAGTACTGTTTAGGTAATTTCTTAAATACTCCTCCTATGATTCAGTCAAAATTTTGAATTCCTGACATTAGTGAATCTTGTACATTTGTAAACGACTCATTCACTGACTCAGTTTCCATGCTGCTCTTGGAATGAGTCAGGAACATTTGATACGACTCCTCCAGTTTATCATTTACAGTAATAATTGACTCCTCGAGGGACTTACTGTGTCTGTGCTTGTAACTGACTCTTCAAGTGACTCAACTTCTTCAAATGCTGCGCATGCATTTGTAATCAACACCTTGAGAAATTCAGGTAGTTTGGTAATGATTCTTGATCCTCGTACATCTGTAAGCAACTTCAACGATTCACTTATTCACTCTGTAAGCAACTGATTCACATGTGTTTGTAAAATCCTACGGTGATTCAAAGTAGATGACTTAAAGAGTCCCAGACACGTTATAAGTGAAGCACTCGAGGATTTGTTTACAAATGACTGTCGATAAATGACTCATAAATATAAGTGAATCATTAGAGGAGTCATTTACAAACACTCAGTTGTATGTCTAATGCGCAACTTTTGTGATGTTCGTTCGTACTGTAAGTGATTACTTGAGAGATTATTATTATTGTTATTTTGTAATGAAGGGATGTGGATTGGACTCTCAATTGGACTCTCAAGTGATTTGTATCCATTTGTCGGTGACTCCTCAGATGACTCACAGACATTTATAAATGTCTCATTCAGTGATCCATTTACATCAGTCAATGACTTCTCAAACGATCCAGTACACATGCTTGTACTGGACTCCAGAAGCGATTTGCTTTCATTTTTAAATGACTCTTTACCTGATGCGCTCATTTATTAATGACTCTTTAATGATCCCACTGATTCAATTTGTAAGCGATTTGGTAAATACCCAACACTTACAATCGTAAGTGACTCCATACACATGTGATCATTATATAACTTTAAGTGATTCACTTGGATGTCTCAGCCACACCTTGTGGGATTTACATTTGTAAGCGATTCCTCGAGCAATCCAAATGATTCTGTTACTTTTGTAAAAGATTCCGAGGCTGTTTTGCATGGATTTGCGTACGTGAGTCATTTACGTCTGTGACTCTTCAAGAGGTTCAAACGAATCTCTTAACCTTTGTAAATGATTTCCCCGAGTGTTTCGAGTAAACTTCCGGTGCTGGATTTTATCTACATGTCTGATTCACATCAGGTCAATTTTTTCTTCTCGTCCTTTCCCGCGGCGTGGGACACACTCGCGCTGTGTTCGGTGTTTCTTTTCTTCATAACAGGTTCTGCTTAAATTCACTGTAACAGATGATCACTCATCATCACGGCTCAGCTTACAGGAAGTCTCTCAGACCTGGTCTGTCGGTTCATCACACTTCATTGTGGCACAGCCAAAAGGTTCAATATCTCTCACACACACACACACACACACACACACACACACACACACATACACTTGTGAGGCTTGGAGCAAGCCCAGCTTCCCTTCTTTGCCGTTAAAGTGGTGGTGAGGAGGGGAGTCGTGGTGAGAGATAAGGATGATTAAAGAGGATGATAAAAGAGATAAGCGAGGTGAGCGAGTGAAGACGTGAGGGCGTGGTCAAGGCTGCACCAGTTCCTCGTTTGTAATACAGCTGCTGGAAACGTGGAGAGAGTGCTCGGTGTGGTGTGTGTGTGTGTACACACTGTGTGTGTGTTTGTGTGTCAAACATAATCGGCTGCAGATRAATAATGGAGAGCAGAATAACAAAAAAAAAATCAGTCGCTTTATTACTTTTTATAGAAAATAATCACAATCCTTTTATTTAGTTCGTTTGTGTCGTGGAACCATCGAGAGTCCAGCATSCGGGCGTTTCAGCCAAAGTCCACAGTGATTATATTATATTATACATAAATAGAATTTGTGTCGAGAATGAGAGCGAGAGATGCTGTTCTGGTTTTTCTTTCTTAGAGTGAGTGAAAGGATGAGGGGAAAACCCTAAAAAGAGAAAGTACAAGATAAGAGAGAAGAAGTTGTAAAAGATAAACATTAAACTGCACTTAACGTTAATGCACTTTACAGCATTACTGTGCGTGTGTGTGTGTGTGTGTGTGTGTGTGTGTGCGTGTGTGTTTGTAAGAAATGAACACAACAGGTGACAGATAGGAAGTCAGTTAACACAGTTGCATAAAAGATTGTGTATAAGGGAAGTGTGTGTCTGCGCGCGCGCGCGTGTGTGTGTGTGTGTGTGTGTGTGTGTGTGTATGTGGTGCAAGGTTAAAGCCTCACATCCTGCACAACTTGTTAACAATAAACTCACAATATGATAAACATATTCTACAGAAACCTTGCTGTACCCGGGAGTTCAGTTCTACACACACACACACACACACAAACACTCACACATGCACACTCAGAGGTTACAGGCAGCTCGCTTTTCCCAGAGTGTGTGTTAATTTTAGCTCCTGGTGGATGCTCAGGCTCTGAGCTTTTGGATTTTAGCTCAGTCTCTAAAATAGCCATGTCTGATTTATTTGTGTTTGTTTGTGTGTGTGTGTGTGTGTGTGTGTGTGCGTGTGTGTGAGAGAGAGAGAGAGAGAGAGAGAGAGAAAGTAAAAATAGATGGTGCTGAAACTCTGTGACTCAAACATGAACATTTATTTCTGTATAAAAAAGGAAATTTTTGAATTTCAGAACACGGTGTAAATCTTAGTCAGGTGTTAACAACGAGTGTTATAATACACAATATGCCGCTGTGTTTAGTGTGTATGTGTGTGTGTGTGTGTGTCATTAGGAATTCATGAATGAACAACTCATGATCAGATTGAATAATCGTGAACATTTCGTATAAATACATGCAATCCAAATCAACTTCTATAATCGTGATCGACTCAGATAATTGTGATCGACTCAGATAAGTCATCCTCAACTCAAATGTGGCGTGAACAACTCAATTGATCACGAACAACCCCTATAGTTATGATCACTTTGAATAATCATGAACATCTCATAGAATAACGAGTAACTCGTAATCACAATCGACTCGAATAATCATGACTAACTCGAACTACTTGTGTGATCACGATCAACTCAAGGAATCTTGAACGTCTCATACGGAAGCGATCGACTGTTCAACTCATATAAAGCATAGACAACTCAAATAATCACAATGAAAGTTGAATATATATATATATTGATATGCTGTAGTTGAACCTATGTCAGACGTAGTTACACGAATAATCCTGTAATTGCTGTGGGTACAGCAGGTACTGCTCTAAACAGAGGTGAAGAAAACACACTCGGGGTTAATCCATCATTAGAGCAGAGTCACAGGCAGGAGGCTGAAACACGAGACATGGAAAAAAAAAAGAACAATGCTGTAGATTAGGATGAGAACAGGACAGAAGGGAAGAGTTGTGTCTCACGTTACATCTTCTGAAATAATTTTACTAGAACTAAAGGCGGTAGAGTGGAGTACAGTTATCTGGTCACCACACATTCCCAAACGGAGCAAGGCTGCGACCCGGTGCGAGACAAGAAAAACCTCCCGGGCCGACCCAAACCTTTAATCAAATGAGGAGTATCATGCTGTTTAAATCTAAACCTGAATCAAAAGGTAAACATTTTAAACCTAATTACGAAATTGAAAACGTTTTGTGTATTCGTCGCACAGTCCCCTAGTGGCACGTAAGGGTACTTCAGGCGCACTGCGCTACATTTTTTTCCCAGAGGTATCGCAATACGTAGCACATTCATTTTTTTAGCACTCAAATTGAAAGCTACAGAGCCTCTTAAGCCTCAAAAGGTGTGAGTGTATTGTAGGAACAAGTTGTTTATCTTGGCTCACCTTCTGATCACAAAGCCAATTAACTGCGTTAATGTGAATGATACTTACTCCCACTGTTTCAGTGTTTAAATATGTGTAGATTAAAGTATATTTGGTAATGAGAGAATTCTGTTTTTTAATCACCTTTTCATAGAAAAGACTTGAATGAAGGACTTCATGGAACGAAGTTGCTTTGATGTTAGAATTTTGTTCTGGAGCTTTAAAATTGTAAAAATGTATTTTGTATTTATTGTTAAAATATATTAGATTTACTATAATAATAGTAATATATTTTATATTTTAGTTATGTATTTTTCGGTACAATATTATAACTAGAAATCATAGCCCCTTTGGTTTTTCTTTATTTTTCTTTTAAATGAGTTACCAGACCTGTATGCCGTAACATATATCATACTGTACATCACAATAACATCCTTAAGTATCATGATGTGATATTTCTGTCACACCCCCCCACCCAGAGCGTTGGCTCAGACAGTCCTATCTCAGGCTTGTTTCTGGAACGTGCTGAGGTTGGAGATGAACGTGGAGGAAAAAACCTCCCACAAGACATCAGATCCTCCTCTGAGGAGTTTCCACACCACGCTGCTGTCTCACTTTCACAATCAATCATTTCAGCTCCTCTGTGTGAGCGCATTTAAAGAAGCGGTCTAACTTTAGTCCTTCACTGGAGCTGGAAGTGTCGTGTGTATTCTGGTAACTGTGATGCAGTTTCATGCAAAAAAGCGAACTGATGCTTGAACTAAACAAAAAAATGTCTAATCCTAGTTTCAGGTTAGAAATAAAACAGTTGTTCGGCAAGCCGTGCTATGGCATGATCTAGATAAAACTCACATAATCTCTATTTAAAGACCAAAAAGAAAAAATAGATTTGTATTGGAAATATATTGTGAATATCAGTACTACCTGGTGGTTAGCGCTGTCGCCTCGCATCGCCAATGTCCGGGTTCGATYCCCGGCCAGGCTCGATTCCCGTCTCTGTGTGCATGGAGTTTGCATGTTCTCCCCGTGCTTGGTTGGTTTCCTCCGGGTACTCTGGKKTCCTCCCACAGTCCAAAGACATGTAGGTTAGGCTAATTGGCGTTCCCAAATTGCCCGTAGTGTGTGAATGAGTGAGTGTATGTGTGTGTGTGTCTGTGCCCTGCGATGGATTGGCACCCTGCCCAGGGTGTACCCTGCCATGTGCCCCAAGTCTCCTGGGATAGGCTCCAGGCTCCCCATGACCCTGAATACAGGATTAAGCGGTATAGATGATGAGTGAGTGAGTGAGTGAGTACTACCTGGGATTAGCTTCTTGCATGCTAACTTGCTAACAGGTTATGGCTGTTTTTCGTTGAGGATTGGAGACGAATCAGAAGCGAAGTTGAACATTTCACTGCTGTTCATCGCCATGTCAGCAAACTCCCCCCCCCTTAATTTCATACCTGATTTATTTACATTCATTAATGACTTCTTACAGGAGCTCCATATGCTTGTAATTGACTCCTGAAGATTCACTTTCATTTTTAAATGACTCCCTTGATGCTGACGCCGGTCAGATGATTCATTCACTGACTCCGTTTTTAAATGGCTCTTTCAATAACTCATGAACATTCCTGACTGAACAAAGTGACTCCTGGTGAAATTTGCGTAAATTTGTAAATGACTCTTCGGTTGACTCAGGTTTGTTTATAAGTGACTCCCTAATTTCTGACTCGTACATTATTTTTCCGTTGTTTTCTGATTCCCATTAATACTGACAATGACGGGACAGATCGGTTGTGTCAAAACAATTCTTACACCCCTCCTCTAAATCACAGCCACGTCTCAGAGTACACTTACGATTGCTTTTCAGCGTGACCAAATATGGAAAACGATGTAAGTGGAGGATCAAAGCGTTCATGAGAACAGAAAATCAGATGTGAATTTCTCTCTCTCTTCCTCTCTCTTACCTCATCCTCTCCTTCAGATTAGCATGAGGATAAGCCATGCCTACAGGATAAAAATAAGAGCACATGTGCCTTACATAATGAGCAAAGACGCAGGGACGATAACTGTCGGCTAAACACCTACGTATGAACACCAGGTACGACCCCTGGATCACGTGACTCTCCGAACTGACATGTAGTGTTTATAGCGGTATAAATGATTATCTGTACAGTTTAAACAGGAATATACAGTATTTCTGACTTAGGAACGCAAAAACAACCTGTGTGATTATTCGCGGCAAATGGCGAGCAAAAGATTGTGAGTTCGAGTCCCAGGAGATTAATACTGATAATGCGACACCAGTTATTCATTTAATAAACAACAGATTTTTTGATGAAAAGAAGAAATGAGGAGAAGAATGAAAGAAAGAGAGAAGATTAGACAAACGCAGAGATGATCTAAGTATAGGAAAAGTGCAGTGGAATAAAAAGAGTATGAGAAGTCCAGATGTGTGCGTAAGAGAAATACAGATGTGGATGGAATAAAAAGAAAAACAGAAAACAGAGTGAGATGGAGAAAAAGACAGAGAGAGAGAGAGAGAGAGAGAGAGAGAGAAACGAAAATAAAACGAGACCGAAAATAAAAAGATGGAAAACGGTGTGAATGAAATTAATAAAACGAAGCAAGTAAATGTCAGTGACGTCTTGTGACGTGAGCATGCAGGTGGAAACGGTGTTCCGTTATTCGAGACGAGATGAGAAATGAATAGCGACGGAAAGGGTTTGTGATGATGATGACACGGCGCTTTATCTCCGTCTCTCTCTAAACGTAAACACGACCACACACGAACCTTCCATTTACACTCTGATTGATGAACAGAAGGCCCAGTGAAACCCCCCCGCCCCCCCACTCCCTCTGCCCCTGAGTCCCCGCCCAGGGGAGGAGCTACCCTTGTTGAAGTATAACAGTCGCTATTGTGTGTTAGGATGTTTGTAACATAGTCGTATCATCTTCATCCTGTCTTCTGGATTTTTCACACTGATGTAGCTGATAACGATCAGAGATGATCACAACATGATCTGCTCTCAGAGCATTGTGTTATGAAAGAGAAATATACAGATTTTGGAATATATATATTATGACTTTGTGGAGATTTGTGCTTCAGATTGTGACTGAAAATGTACTTAAATGTGATTAAATTAAAATAGGAAATGTAATTTTTAAAAAAATACTGTTTTTTTGTTTTCTGTATTGTGTACAGGGACTTGTCGAAATATCTCCAAAATCATACATCAGGTGTTTATTATTATGGAAAGAGTAAACAGAGACATGGACAGAGAAATGAACAGACAGATGGACTAACCAACAGAGAGATGGATAGACAAAAACGTGGACAGTTACAAATGGACTGACAGATGGAGGGACAGACAGGGTAGAGACAAACAGGGAAGGACAGACAGAGGGAGGGACAGATAGATGGGAAAAGAGACAGTGAGATGGACAGACAGAGAAGGAAAGACAGGCAGAAGGACAGACTGATATGGACAGACATGTTGCAAGATGGACGGACAGACAGACAGGTCGAAAGATGGACAGACAGAGGGATGGACAGACAAAGACCAGTGTTTTACCAGGTCTACATTGTTTGTATCATTAAATGCATCAGTGCACCACAGTTCCATCCAGGTGTTTCCAGCAGTTGAGTAGCTCTCTAAATGCGAGGTCCAGTGAGACAGTGAGGACAGGCTCCACAGCGGCTGATCTGTCCCTTGGTGTGGCAGGGGTGAGACGAGTGCGGGACACGTGGTGAGAAAAAGAAGCAGCAGAAACACGAGCAGGTTCGGTACCGCCGCTCACGTCCGAAACACGGCGCAAGGGTCCGAGCGACACAAAAGCAGCATACAGAACCGAAAAGACTCGTACTGAGGGAGCATCGCACTGAACATAATACACTGTAAGATGAATAATTCATCTACCAGGACTGTCCTCATCTCTCCAGCAGACTGAGAAGCTGATGTGATGAGATCGACTCATAGTTTCATCTGTTCTTTTTTTTTACACAGCTGTGAGTCCGGGAAAGGCTCCAAGTATGTGTGTGTGTTTGTGTGTGTGTGTGTGTGTGTGTGTGTGTGTCTCCGTAGAGGCGTTACAATGCCCACTCGAACATCTGAACGCATACAGGACATGAGATATTTACAGCATCTGAGGAGCGAGATGCTGAAACAGGCGTTTTTATATCAAATATATTTTGTGTAGATCAGATCCTGTTCAGCATTGTAGTAATAATGTATTCAAGAGACCACGCCTTATTTAATGACATCGTTTTGAGGAAATGGTTGCACGCAGGCATTTGGACCGTACCACGTCCATGGTTTTCAGGTGCACCATCACATGTGTGTCCAGGTGACGTGTGGCCACGGCGTTACACAACCGTGACATCTGCAGGGAGCTAACGAAGGTGCTAAGAGTCTTAGAGTTAATTTGAGATGCGACCTTTGGCCTGAGGATCAGAACCCGGCTTTAGGAAGGAGAACTTCTGGGGACGTGAGGCTGAGCAAGGGGGATCAGCGATGATGTCATCACTGTAAGAGAGCACGAGGAGAGTGCAGAGAGAGAGAGAGAGAGAGAGAGAGAGAGACAGTCTGGTAGGATAAGGCTGGATAGTTAAGTAGAGTTGAGAGGGAGATAGAAAGAGGTGCTTGTGTGTGTGTGTGTGTGTGTGTGTGTGTGTGTGTGTGTGTGTGTGTGTGGTCCATGATCCTGTAAATTGGTGTATTTATTCGGGAAGTGTTAACAAAATTCACTCTTCCTCTTCATTAACAAGGCTTTCTATTTTTTTTAAGTCCATCGCCGTGGCAACGCTCTGCAAATGCGACCGATCCATTAAGCAATTAAAGCGTCTGGTGTTACACCTCCACAGCAGGAAGAAAGGAAATAAATAAACAGGATGGATACAACAACAACACACACACACACACAATGCGATGCTCTGACCTGTTCTCAAAATGAACATCTTTAATAAAAAATATTTGGAGTACTCTATATATTCTCTCGGTGACGGTGATCATAGCAACGCGTGCACACTGCTGCTTCCTGACTTTTACGTGAACGCCGATGCTCACGTGAGCAAAGCCGGCTTACGCAGCTGCTTAAGGTACGCACATGTAGATGAGTCACCTGCATGTGGGCTCCGCCTCCGAGGTTCCCCGATTTTTCCTGGTGAAGGTAAAGGTGAGCTGAAGCTCTCTCTCCAGGACACACATTTCACTCCATTTCACTCCATCTTGTCCCAGTTCCTGTTCCAAGGTGTTTCCTAAACAAGGTCCAAGACTGAAAGAAGATAGATTTTGAAAAAAAAAAGCATAATTTATGACATCATAAATCTGTTCCTCTGTGATGTAACATGAATAGTGGAGCTGCAGTGAACACACAGACCAAGAGAGAGACAGAGAGAGAGAGAGAGAGAGAGAGAAGGTAAGGGATAATGTGGAAGATAGAAAGATAAAAAGTGACAGAAATTTTTTTCAGAATCACTTGCTTTCTTTGTCGCGCTCTCTCACACACACACTGAGCTTGTGTTCAGGCTGAGAGGAACAGGTTGTGGTGTGTGTGTGTGTGTGTGTGTGTGTGTGTGTGTGTGTGTGTGTGTGTGTGTGTGTGTGGAAGCCGATTTGCATCAGGCATCAGGAAACGATGCTGCTGCAAATGCTTGTATGTACAAACACACATATGCAGTGTGTGTGTATGTGTGCGCGTGTGTGTGTGTGTATGAGAGAGCAGTGGAAAATTCGGTTGATGAGCGGTGAGGGTGGAGCGGATGAAGAGCGCATGAGGCGCAGCATCGGTTCATCACACCGCTATTCACACCGACATCCTGCACCACACACACACACACACA